>NDXB01010761.1:139489-152165 GCA_002631895.1 Agapornis roseicollis | reverse complement strand
AAAAAAAAAAAAAAAAAAAAAAAAAAAAAAAAAAAAAACAAAAAACAAACCCAACACATAAACATAGTAAAAATAATTTCTGAGAGTATTAGTACAGGTCAATAATTGCATACTATCTCTAGTAGGCTAAACCACAGCTGCAAGATCAGAATGAGGAAATCTTCGGGTATATGTTGCACCAGAAGGGGACATGACAGAAGAAGACACAATAAGGTTTGGGATGGTTAGGTGAGGAGGCTGATACATCAAAATCTGTGCATCAGAAACTCACACATAATGTCAATGGTGGTCTAGGGAAGTTTTTCCAGCCCTGACTGGAGTAATGCTCAAGTTTGTTTAAATATCTGATCCTTCATTCCTTGCTTTGAAGAAATGCTACAAAATTTTAAGTATCTGTCATCATCTCTTAAGTAAATAAGGCAGGTTATTTAGAAAATTATAACAGGTCTGAGCACACACTCTTTTCACAGCTGCAAGTATTTTCCCTTAGTCTGCCTCACAAATTGGGCCCTTGGTCTGACAGCCCATATTGAACTCATCTGAACATAGTAGCATCAACTAAACAGCAACATGAACTCTTGGAACAGCATTTGCCTTCCCCACAGGCTCCATCCTTGCCCATCTCCAACCTATTAACCTTACTCCAGCTCCACCGAGCTCTGCATGAGGCACACAGCTCAAACCCTCCCACAACTACCAGGATAAGGAGCAAAGAAGCTGTGAGAAGACTACAATTCTTCCAGGACCCTTAGTTTTATCAACCAAGAGATATCACTTTCATCTGCTGCTCTGAGTCCCACACATTCTGCTTGCTTCCAGCCCCACTGTTCTTTCTACCAGCACAGCCAACACTGGGCATCCCCTGGAACTTCCCAATGAGACAAGTGTGGAGGCCGTGGCTACAAATATTTTTTTACTGATACTAAAATCTGAGGCAGACATTACTTTGCATTCAAGGCAAGTAATGGTACTTTTACTGCAGGTCAGATTATTGTTCCCCAGCTAAGAAATACAGAGACTTGGATGCAGGTTTCCTTCCCACAAAGGTTTCTGTATTTTGGAAAGGGCTGTGGGCCCAGCCCAGTCCTGTCAATGAGGCCACATACAAAACACAGCATTTTGCTATCCTAACAAAAGGAGTATGAACCTTTGAAAGTAGTCATTAAATTATTATACTTTAAATAAAAAGGAAGTGCATTGTTTTTCTCCACTCATGATTTACTAAAAATTAATTTGAACACCGCTTACCCACCAGTGACATATTCAGGCCCAAACATGTTTTTGTATGAGAGATGACAAAAAGATCAGCAGCAGTTTACCTTCCACATGACCTTTCTTTACATGCAGTTTAGGAACAATTGGCACGCAATCCTGCAGCTACGCAGGTGGTGATGTGAGACAAGGAATTTGTTGTTGCCAGAGTTATTGTGAAGCCAGCTGCTGCCACAAGGATCTCAGACAAAATGCAAGCAATGCCACCTTCATAGCAACCCAGTGGTGACCAGCACACCAAACATTCTCAGGAACCACACAGAGCACAGTGAGCACCAAGTGCCTTCCCCCAGATATTTGCTATGTCTCTGTATATCACCACCATCTATGTGGTGCAGAGTAAAAGGTAAAACAGGAAATTACAGCAGTTGTCCACATTCTACTAAAGTACAGGGCCACAAAACTTTCTACATGAGGGCAAAGAAAGGGTAAACATGGTTCAGAATGATATGCAATTCCATAAGAAACTTCCAGTCCATGAGCTATCCCCCATATTCAAAGATGAGTACTTACACATTGAAAGTTGGGTGTCTATCTCTACTTGACTTTATCAGTGCCAAAACCCCAGAGAAACACGGTATATGAAAATCTACCACATGGTGTACTGAAACCATATGTGGTCGAGACTTGTTAGGACTTACCAAGTTCCAGTGACATGTAATATGCACATTTAGTATACCAACCCCTTTCAAAAATAAATTCTTTTTCATTCTCCCTGGTGTAGTAATCAGTGGTTATGCTATATTTAAGTTAGAGCAGGAAAACAGATTATCTCTTAGCCAAATTTGACTCTTAATGGTAAGCTTATTGACTTGAAATAATAAAAAAGAGCCTTGATCTGCAGCAATGTGCCTCATTTTTCCTTTGGTTTGTGTGGTGCCTTTCAAGTGGTACAACTTTTTAAATTAGTCTCATTAAATCATTACAAAATATAATTACATAGTACCAAATAGCTCTTTACCCACCATAAGGTATCCACAGTGGTGTTAAATATTTTATCTTATTGACAGCTTACTATAAAAAGGCATTAACCTTTAGCTGATCTATCCTCACATTTGATTATTCACTGTGCTGCATTACAACGAGACAGGGTTTCCCTGTACACTGCTTTCCTTTCTAAACAACATGCCTCAGACTCCACCTTAGCACCTCTGCTGTGTTCAGTGTAAATGAATGTGTGAAGCTATTCTAATATGCTCTGAAGTCAACAGCCAATGCAGAAGAATATGCGCTCCTTGAATTTAAGGCTGTAGCTCTGATTTTAGTGTGTTTTTTTGTTTTAATTGGGCATTTTGGTTTAACTCCTGCTTTCTGATTGATGAATTTTTCGATTAATGCAACTCATTTCCAGCTTGGTATTTTGCCTAGTTCCCTTCAAATTGGAGCAATTATAGAAAAAATTAAGTGCTCCAATAACTTTAAACCTCTCTATACTCTGTAATATTATCACTGTACTTCACTTTTCTTTAAAGGTGCAAGCTCTTCAGGAGTGCTTACTATTCAAGCACATACAGTCTATGAACTGATTAAATACTACCAGACAATTTTAAATCTTTATGAGAGCTTTGGCTTTCCAACACTGAAAGCAAATGCTGTGCTGAACTCAGATGCTATGACATGGTACGGCCCAAACAAAAGAAATACCAAAATTATTTTCAAAGACCATCTCAGGCTTTATATACACAACAGCAGGGGAAAAAAGCCTCTTCACAACTGAAGGGTGAACTCCTTCTGCTCAGATCATGAGCCAAAGAACTTAGGCCAAAGTCCTGCCAGACATATGTGTAAACGGCTGCATGCAAAGCCTCATCTACTTCCATCCTGCTATGAGAGCACCAGTAATGGTCCTTCTCTTGCAGAACAACTTGCACAGCTTAGGTTTTAACAAACACATATTTCACTTCGAAGAAAACCCACCAGACGTAGACAGAAACACTCATCTGAGGGGCTGCAGAGATTTGAAATTACTACTGTCTTCGCAGTACAGCATTCAGACTTCTGCCACACTTCTGTCAGGAGTTCATACGTATGATTAAATGAACTCTGGAGCAGGAAGTCATCTCATCTTACACACTTAAATGCTACCTGAAAGAGTCCACTCTTACAAATCTACTGCACTTAATCATAATTTTAGTGCTCCTTTCATGTAAGGTGTTCAGAGTAGATAAAAAAGTGGTAAACTTACACATGGAAACCTTATAATTTCTTTCTACTAGAAGAAGAAACTGAGGCAAAGAGAGTTTGGTTTGGCTAGTACTGATGAAAGAATAAAAATCAAGGAAATATACAGAACACAGATCAACGAAATCAGTTATTTCAGTGCAAGGCTTGGCTTCTTTCCGTATGTTATACTGCATTTATAATTAAAAAAAATATTGTATTATGCATGATGGCACATGACTACTGAAAAATAAACTTACTAACTTATCTATACTAAGACTTACATGATTTTGTAAATCAACTCAGTTAAAAACAGTAACATAACTACAATATAACAGACTCCTGCCAATGTCAAACATCTCTTACTCCTTGCTTAAAGAGAGAGAAAAAACCAACACAGGTTATCCTGTTTTTTTTCCACTTCCCTGTTAAATGCCACAAGAACAGTTTGTAGGCTCAAGGGTAAGTTTTTGATTGCTCAACAAATGCCATTACATTCCACACAGATTTCTCTTGATTGACCTAAAAAGCAATCCCCTGGAGATGGGGCAAAGGCTGATCAGCCTAATCAGTTTTTGTCCCCCATATCACAATTTTTTCCCCACATACCATGAGAACACCACTCTGTTGCAGCACATGAGAATACGTACTGGCAGCCAGCCAAAGTTTGCAGCAGTAACTTCTGACCCCATCCTCAGGCATCTGCCTGCATATGAGTTCTCCAAATTAAAATCCACCACCTATTGCCTAATCCAAAATCAGCACTGTTAGACAAATTATTTTTACCATATATTTCAATCAGTACTTAACAAATAACCTCTGACAGTGAAAGAAAAAAGGATGGCATGAAAGGAAGAGATTTCAAATCAGTGTTTACAGCAGCATACATTTGTATTCTCTCATTTTCAAACCCATCTTCCCTTTCTTTGCTCTTTGGAGTCATCTTTCAACCTTGACCTTAGCAGAGTGAAAAAGATTAGCTTCAGTGCTGGGATAAGCAAGTCTCAGGTCTAAATAGCCCTTCTACACACATATGTACTGGCCATTCACGTTAGTGAATGTCAGACACGGATCAAGGGAAATTAGACATCACAGTGTAAAGGTCTCACCACAGATCAGTTTGTCAAAATGAAAAATACATATTCTGTCTACATTCCATGCCAAACACATGAACATGTTAGTGGTGTCAGGTTTCAGGTGAACTACACAAACTGGAATCCAAAAGGCCAAACTCTTCTCATTTGCAGCAACTCATGAAGCCTTCAGTAGAACTGTTGTAGATCTTTTTGAGTCAGAGAGGGGGGACTTTACTGATGATGACCTTTGGAAAGGAAAGGTGGTCAAAGTAGTAGTGTCATACCAAAATCCAGTCAAATCTGTAACATTCATTAACAGCTCTCCCAAGCTCCACAGCTGCCCCTCAAGAGCCTCTCTGACAATTTTGTGGTTTCACAATCACAACTTGTCCTTCTTAAGTACTATTTTCTCCTTCTTGATCTATGTAACACCCACAAAAATATCAGGCAAAACAATGAAACTGACTGTACACTAGGGACGGGGTTATAAAAAAAGCACTCAACATCAGTCTCATTCTGCTCCCATTGACGTCAGCTATAAAATTCCCATTGCCTTCCTGGAAGCCAAGAGATGCCACTGTGGATCACTTTTGAAAACAGCAATCCAAGAGCAGTCAAATGCAAAAAGATAGCAGACTGACGGATTTTTCTCCTCCCTCCTGTTGCTTGTAATCATAGTTTCATTAAACTGCACCCCATCATCTACATGCTATTTCAAGGAGGGGTTCCCCGGGACTGAATGGAGAGGTCAAGGCTCTTTGCAAATATGCTTAAATTGATGTTGTCTCTCCATCCCAGCTTTATTTTTTAGCCATCAACTGGAAGGGTGGGTGTGTGCAAATAGTTGATTTAGTTCACTTCCTAGTTTACTCCTATACTGAGTATATACACCTGTACTGAGGTGCCCTGACCATCCACACTGGTTTTCTCCCTGGCTGTCTTTAGGAATAAACTGTAAGAAAGGGGAAAAAGACTGACAGGAGAGTTAAACCCAGCTTACATGCTATGTAAAGAGTATGTCTATATGTAATGCCACATTTGGCTCCTTCCACCTTTCTTGCAAGCCTCTCATCCTCTAACACAAGTTAACAACCCAGAACATGAAACAGACAACCCAGTGGTACATTACAGAAAAATCAGCCACCACCACCACTCTGCCATGCTATTTGCTCAGTATTTCTGGGATTTTGAATTGCCAGAAATCAAAATGTGCCACAAAATCCTCCCAGGGACACCACAAGGACCAAGAAAAAATTCATGGCCAAGAGCTCTGCAATATGGAGAGGACTAGTTCAATGCAGACGGCATTAGCCCTCAGCATAATGGACTTATGCCAACCCACAAAGCTGGTGCCAGGGACACCCATGAAGGAGTACAGATGCAGTAGGGTGGGGAAGGAGCCGCAGTCTTGACATGGCAACATCTAGTCAATAATTACAGGTGGTGGTAAGAGGAACACAGTGATAGCCAAGTTTGAAAGAGGAAAAAATAGTTCTTACCCACAGGTATAAAATAGTGGCCCAAGTAAATACTGAACATTTTAACTGGTATTTTAGATAGATGAGTTCTTATCTATGCTTCCAGCCTTCCCACAGACCAAAAGGCAGAGAGCTATACAAACAAAGCTATTTCATAGCATTTTTTTACTAGACATCACATTCTTTTCATGAGTCCTCAGCTACCTCAAACAAGTGGTAGCTTTAAGACACTAATAGTGTGAAAAAATGACAACATATAGCCACACATGCTACACCTACAAAATAGCTTTTTAAGAAGGAAAGAAAAGAAGAGTTTTCACTTTAAAATGCCACAGTCATGTCTTGATTGGACCTGATTATAAATAGAAGATAAAGATGATGAAGGAACCAGTGCAAGAACTTTAAACAGGAGTGGAGTAGAGGAAATTAAACCTGAAGACTGGATCCCCTGAATCCCAGAGCTCTGCGCCACTTGAGTCTAGGCAGGATCAAAGTGCTAGCTCAGCAATGAGAAAGAGAAAAAAGATTGCAAGGGTCAGTGTCAATGGATGCTTTCTGAAATAAACAAATCAAATCCCAAGGGTCAATGAATCCACAGATAATATTCACAGGAATTTACTTGCATTGTTTAAACCACACACCTGCTTTTACAAGAGACAGATGCTTCTTTCCCTACAGAAACACAATTCTTTGACTCAAAGAAGCCAGTGCAAACCTGATTTTGGAAGCTTTTTTCAGTATGGTTAAAAGCTGATTTTAGGAACTGACATCTAAGCTCTTAATGTTGACTTTTTAATTTACTGTGATAAAACTTACTTAGATGAGACAAACCTTTTTTCCTTAGTCCATGTGTATGTACCAACAAGAAGAGGCAAAGCCATAGAATTCTCTAATGTGGAGACATCCTGTTGCAGCTGAGGGCAATGCCAAACGACACAGGCAGGACTGCAACTACTGTCACATACTAATCTCTGTAACTAGCTAACTGATCAGAAAATCTTTCATGCTGCCCTGAAGTTTCTCACGGGTTCTCTCTCAAGCTCACAATAAAAATACGGATAAGAAAATCTTCACTCCTCTTTGGGAACATAAAGGACTAAGTTTTACCCCAGCCAAGTTTTCCCATACTGACAGCTCAAACTTGATTTATTCATCACTAGACCACTGAACTCCAAAACAAACCAAAGGCTAAAAAAACCTTTATAACACGTACTTTTGGAATGGACTTCCCCTCTTCTGTCTCTCTCTTCCCTTCCCTTAAAAACAGGTAGAAGAATGCTTGGAAAGATCACACATTATTCACATGCAGTATTATTTTTATGGAATTTTCCAAGGTGTTAATTGAAAGTTTTAATGAATGCTAATCATCTGTCATTTTCATTGGCAATCTCTACTCTGCCATATGCTTAACTTTTACACCTGTACAGATTTTCCAACCCATTCTTTTAAATTGTTTTATTTTTTCAGAGTAGTATTAGTATTAATATTTAGGAAACAAGCCAGCTGCAACCAAGACTGCAATTGTCTGTAGTTTATTTACTACATATAATCCCTAGTCTGGTGAACTGGAGTAAATACATCATCACTGTACCAGCACTAGTTCTGAAATACTTGCATTAATCCAGTACTTTGAGGAGACACCCATGAAGACCAAATTACTACAGCAGGGCAGGTACAGGGCTCGTAACATCTGCATAAGCCTCCAAAGATACTCTCCCAGTTTTCATCCCTTGCCTTCCTCCTCACCCTCACTCTCAATCACCAGGCAGTCAATTCAAGCTCCAGCACTCACATTTCAGTTATGTTCTTTTTAAGTAATGTGGAGATTTGCTCCTGAAGGGTTTGGACTGAGGAAGCACAAGCATGCAAGTTATGAGTTCTATTTTTGACATGACTGCAAAAATTCTGTGCGAACCAAGTCACCCTCGGCACACATGGCACACAGTTAAAATGGACATAACTACCTTAGCTTTTACACTTTTCAACAGAGCTCTCACCCCTTCTCCTCTGTAAAATACTCTGATATCCAAAACTGGACTCTTTCTTGTGCGTTTTATTCAGTAGTAGTACACCAATATTTATCACTACGATTTAGCATTAAAATAACAGGGACATGAATTAATGTAGCTCTAAACTCTTGTCCTTGCTTTTTCATCTGCCACTTCAAACTGGTCTCAGTGCTAAGACAAATCAGTAAAATCAGAGCAGTGCCATTGTTGCAAAAGTCAGGAAATCGTGAAAAGCGAGTTTCAGTTTTTAAACTCCAAACAAATAACAGGCAGGCTACTGTAAATCTTGTTAATTGTGCTGAGGATGAGATGCAACAGAGGTGAAAGAACAGCCTGGCAAGGACAGCAAACCCGAACATGACTTCAAGCTTTACTAGAAATCACCAAAAAAGGGGTGGGAGTAATTTTGGTGTTATTCCTAGGAGAAACTTGTTTGCATACAGAAAACATTATAGAAAAAGAGCAAAGAAAAGTATTTCTGAAAAGACTTGTATCAGAGACCTGAGTATTTTAGATAGGTAACAAAACCCAAAATATAGATGATGCCTTTTCCGTGCTGGGAGGTGAAGAGTTTTGCTGGCTGAACATGGCTGATTTCTGTGGCTGTTGTAAGGAGGGAGACAGGGAAGTAGGAGAGAAGGGTTTGCTGCCTGCCCTCCTGATAGTACAAGCAATGAAGCAAAGAGCAGTGGAAGGGGCCAGATTTAGACCACTGATGGGCAATACTCCTCTCAAAGGCACAGGTCTTCAGTGTCTGTCAAAGCATCTGAGCAATGCCTAGTTCAGAAATTTGTGCAAATTTGCACCTCTCCTTCAGCTACATTTTGGGGGGATTATTATCCTGATAATTTTACCTAAGCAGAAAGAAGGATCTGATGGTGTTATCTTCACTAAATGCAGCTCATCGTTCTCAGCATCCCTCTGCTCCCAAAAATACTGTATGAAGAATGGGGATACAAGAAGCACAGTCTCACTTTTTTCCTTTGGACATTATGCACCCCATGAAGCACCACAAGGTGAAAGATCTTCTGTGTGGGAGGAATATAAAACTTGAGTCTTTGTGGCCCATTTTAATCATGTATTCCAGGAAGTTCCAGGGTTGCAAACACCCATGAACAACTTCTATTGTCTTGGAATACCCAGTGCTTTCCTTAAAGCCTCAATGACTGCAATCATATGAAAATCTCAGCTTCTTTTTTTAAAGTGCTGAAATTTGCTGTTGCAAAGTTAAGGACCCTGAACTATAAAGGCTGAGAACCAAGGCTAATAAAAAGGAAATCAGAACCTATTACTTTTAAAACCTCACAATGCACGAGGGTTCTGACAGTAGACACTGTGGATGGGCAGAAATACTATGCAGATTATTTTAGACAAAGGACAGAAAAGACACAAAGAGAATAAAGTGTAGAACAGTATCAGCTAACTGAAAAGTCTGGCTTTCCTCTGATGGACTGAGTCAGAAGTAAAAACCAATAACCTTTCCCTCTATAAAATGGAAAAGCAATACAGTAGGCAATCCAGCAAAACCCTTAAAATCTATCCCTTCAAACCACTGCTTCTATAGTATAACCATTAGTAACAGTAACACAGTACCTGAGGAGACTTGAATTGAAACCTGCTATAGAGGTATTTTTTTAGGCAGATACTATCATGGAGGTACAGAGTTTAGTACAACAAAAGAACACTCGTTCTCTTACCATCCCTTGTGAGCCCAGCCTCTTTCTCTACGTACCCTAGTTCCTATTTAAACAGCTAATCATTGAAGTAAGACTGTTTAAAATCATTTAGAAAGACTTATTGCAAATATTAAACTGCTAGGAATTCCTTAGAAATTTTGTTAAACAGTAGGACACAAGTTCTTTATTTTCCACATAATAAGCATAATAACACTGACAAAACCCATGCTCAATGCACTACTACTGCACATCTTACAATATGAATTTAGATTGCTGAAAAAGAAAAACAGATGGAGCAGAACTTCTGAATGGTCTAGAGAGCCAGATGTCCTAAATACGTTACTGGTGTCTGAACTGGGATGTAGTAATGGGCACATTCTACTCACTTTTCCAGAAGCAGCTTCCAGAGTATCAAAAGTGGGAATTATTTTGCATTTGCTCAAATGTAAATAGTTACTCATGGGAATAAAATCACTGAAGTTAAGCTTATATATAGCATCATCATGAATCTGAAAGGGATGACACCAAGCCACCATTTGATACATCCAATAGCATTTGCTCTCAAAGCCAATACTCTACAATGATTATTCTTACTTTATATTACTACGCTCTGCATAGACTATTGCTACACTCCACATAGATGAGGACTCCACTGCACTACATCTTACATAAAAGAACAAGAAATATTTTGCTTCCATGAATCAGATTTAAGTATCCTTGCTATGTAAGCAGAAAGTTAGCAGCAATGGCATGTTGCAAAATACATGTGTTTAGCAATTTACAATTCTCTTTTCACTCCTGAAAAATTCTCCTGAAAAACTGCTCATCAATTTTGGACAGAAAGACAACAAAAAGTTTATATTTTAGATGATACTCTACTGAGAGCCTGACAATCAGTTTAGGACCAAAGGATAGCATGTTTCCACTTTGCCACAGCAAGGTCCTTCCTAACTCCCTACTGTATCTTCAAGGCACGTAGGTATGAGTGCTGCCTAAAGGTAACCTTGAAGAACTAGTGAGAAAAAGTAAATATAAATAATCTCTAGGATTCTGAACTCACTTTATACTATTTGCCTCACTACTGTACTTTGCCAAAACATTCTCCTGTGTTAAACCTATGATGGGAATAAACATTTCAATCTTAAGTGATATAATTCTATGATATCAAGACCTTTTATTTTAAGTATTTTGATATCAAACAACCATTACATTTGAAAAATCGGACATAGTTAGTCACTTGATATCCTTCATGCATATTGCTTATATTTAAGCTCAAGAATTTCTGTTGCCCATCATGAACCAAGCTCCTGAAACAAGGACATCACCATACGAACAGTTTTTAATAACCTGTACAGCCTTGGAGCGCTTCCTTGAACAAGGAAATGGATGAAAGGCATTGCAGGGAAAGACATTCCCTACACCTTCCTTACAATATATGGTGACTGGTCCCCAGAGGAAATGGATCTTGCAGAAGATGCCACAAGATCCTGGATTTTGCCTGTCTGGTATTTTCATGCACAGGGACTGACAACTAGAAATATTTTTATGGTCCTCAAATTGGAAGACACTTCATAAAAATTACCCCTTAACAGATTCAGCACAAGGAAGATAATTTGCATTCCTTCCTGACTTCACTCTACTGCAATTTGGCCCTAAAGAAATCCCATTTTCTCACAAGAACAAAATTTCCCAAGGGAATATTCTCTGTTAGCAGACGTGGGGTGCTGAAGAAGTAAATATGAAGTAGACAGCTAGTACAGAGGATTTTAAGGACCACCATCTTCTTTGGGGAAACTAAGGCAGAGGTATGCTAAGGGACACATCTGGGCACTCTGTGGATCAGTGGCAAAGCTGAGATCAGACCAATCACCATGATGTAATGGCAGCTTAGGAAAAGAGAAAACAGAAGACTTTCAACACTTCAGATGACAGGAAGAGAATTAATTTTCTGATGTGGTGTTTTGTTGACTATTCATCTTGTCATGTACAGCAGAAATAATGTTTGTAGGATTAGAGCAAACTCACAGCAAATGACTCCTATGATTATTAAGCATCTCAGCTTCAATTTGATGTTTCATCACCTGCCAACCTTCCACATCAAAAATGATTGTGTGTATTTGAAACAAAAAATTTACAAACTATCAGCCCAGAATTTAGAACACTTCTGAAACATGTTAGAAAAGTAAATTTAAAATGTCACTGAAGCTAAAAAGTGGTAAAAGCCTGCCCACTGCTCTTATGCAATAATTAATTTTCATCAGGGGTCCTTATTATGTATTAGTTTTTATGGAGCAACAAAACACAACTGCATGCTATTGTTTAAACACATTCACTGGGTAAACCAGAACAGTAAAGGCTGGAAATATGTGTAAATGATAATACACGAAATGTAGCTAAATGTATTCTATATTATGGATCCATAATACAGAATGCAAATTATTCTGACTAAGCATTCACAGGAGACAGTCTTTAGGGTGCATGCTGTGAATGTATATTATGAATAATGCATAAAACTTGGCTAAATCTTAATGAGTCCATTGACATCCTATGGGGTCCACAGGAGCCTCAGATCCCAAGGCATGTCAGTGGCATATTACTCTCCTCCCCCACTCCATTTAAAAAAATACTTTCTTAAAACAAAGGGAATTAAAACACAAAAGAAAAAACCCTTAGGTCTGATTCAACTCCCTTATGACGGCAGATGCAGAGACAATCACGAACTCCTACCTCCTTCACCCCATCATGCCTAGATGTCCCACATTAAACCAGGGCACTATATGGCATTTCTGTAGGGATGCATAAGGTGTGGGATACCAGTTACTCCTCCTTCCCAAATAATATAATAAAGGCCTTCTCCACATGCAGAGGAAAGAGGACAAGAAGTGAAAAGCATCTCTATTATATTTTGTCTCCATTCTCCTTCCCTAATCCCCAGATTCTTTAAGTGCAATAATTAATGCACATGGAGATGGCAGAACATATGGAAAAAAAAAAAAAAAAAGACA
>NDXB01010761.1:121389-134743 GCA_002631895.1 Agapornis roseicollis | reverse complement strand
TTTTCCCTTTTTTCCTTAAAAATTTGAGCTTTTTTTTTTTTTTTTCTTTTTTTTTTTTAAGGGAAAAAAAATAGATTCCAGAGGGAATCACTGAACTCTGACCTGCTTAAAATTAGTTTTGTTTTAGTGCCTGTGTGGTGACTCAACAGGCCAATTTTCCAGACACTTAAGACTTCTCTGCTCCTGAAGATTCCAGTTCAAGTCCTGGACTCGCTGCCTGGGGTCGGACCAGAACACTTTGTTCCATGGCTTCAAGCAGTGAATTCCCAGAGTGCCGTACCCTTGCCAGATGCTGGCATGCTTGGTAATCAGTAGGGCTGTAACCATGCTAATCATATTTTTTCTTTAAATCTGTGAAGAGTTTTGCTTGCAATACATATGTTAGACCAAAAGAATTTCCCTTCAAAATTCAGCAGTCGAGAAATGTTTATATGGCTCTGATAAACATTTCATGATAAGCTGGATTCTTGCGGGGGGTGGGGGTGGGGGGGTGGGAGGGGGAAGATGTGTACTTTGGTCTTAACATTGAAGCAAATAATTCTCAAATAGGGTCTGGTGGAGTGTATCCGTCTCACTGAGAGCAACTGATTTGGGTTTTTTTAATCTATCACAGGCATTATAAACACCAATGAGTCACCATAGACTCCTATGCTGCAAAAAATAGCATCACAACACTTCATTTGCTCTTCAACAGGACTTCAAGCATAGTGCCTGGTATCAAAAAGCCTTGTCAGTTAACAAATAAAAAAATCCCAGGAAATGAAACCCAGCACAGTCTCAGACCAAATTATTTCCTGTAGAAAGTTAACACTATTGAGCAAAGCAAAACTCATCTAGGAGCAATAATTTTCCTCAGTCTCAATAGAATTATTCTACTTAATCTTATCATTACTGCTTTTGCATGTACTTAGTATCTTTCATCAAAGGATCTCAAATGATTTAACAAACAGCCTCAGAAATCTCCTGTAAAGTGAGGGAATACTATTATTTCCATTTATAACTAGTGAGGAATTAAATCAAAAAAGATGCTAAGAAACTCTGGCCACGAGGCAGTAAAGAGCCAGACCCATCAACAGAACCTAGGTGCTGGTCCATATTAAATGGCATCTGTTACATTTCCATTGCTGCTTCACAGTGATTATGGAAAGAAAAGCTATGCCAATGTCTGTAATCACTTATTTGACAGCTGCTAACCTAACGAACACGAAGGCAATTTATACACAGTGCCCTAATCTTCCTGAATTTGATCATGTATGAACACAGCAGTAGTACTTGCTCCAACATAATTCTGTGTTTTTCTTAGAAAGAATGTAGCTTTCTTCCTTTTTCGGAAAGAAAACGAGCCACTAAAAGACGGAGTTTTAACACAGTCATCAATATGCTGTTCTTACAAACACAAAAAATGGAAAACAGTAATAACACAAACAATGACGCACACTTTTCTGTGTCAACAAAATGATGCTGTTTTCTGCCCAGAAAGCCCTCCTTCAACTTACACAGGAAACATCCCAGGACAGACAGGCCCTAAGAGACACTGCTCAGGACAACCAAAGGGAAAGAAAATTCTGACAACAGAAAATGACACTTTATGAGCCCTCCACATATTTCATTTCAAGATCTGCATGCCTCTGGTGATTATAATTCCTACAATCACACAGTGGTTTGGTTTGGAAGGGACCTTAAAGATCACCTAGTCACAATCCCCCTGCCGCAGGCAGGGACACCTTCCACAAGACCAGGTTGCTCCAAGCCCCACTCAACCTGGCCTTGAACACTGGCCTGCTTCACTAGAAGCCAATCTGCTGAGCCATATTAAACAGTAATGTCTAATGTAAAGAGGTAATTAGTGCATGGTGGTCCATGGTATATGGCTGACAGTGTGGTTTCTCTGGCTGAGAAAACCTAGCAAAGAGCCACCAAAGCACCTCCACCTTTGAGCCCGAATATCAATATCTTATTACAAATTACCACTATGCCTTCTCAAACTGGGAGAACTGTCACTGGATTGAAACAATGTGAGCTAACTAGGTTATTCATCACCTGCAAAAAATGATGCTGCTCAGAATTTTTTGAATACAATGGTGAAGGTAAAGAAGGCTTTCTTCACTGCCTACGCAGCCTGGGCTCAACTCTGCAAAACAAATCTGAGCCACAGTCAGACTCAATGTCAGACTTTTGCCAGCTGAGCTCCATCTCACTTCCTCAGTTTCAGGTCATCTGACTACCTTGACAACCTGTGAGGATAAATCAAGCACAGAGGGTGTTTAGAAACTAAACACACACGTCAGGTTTTTCTATAAAGCCTACATGAAGTTACATCAAAGTATCCCAAATTCCAAATCCTTAACAAATGTATCACACATTTTGGAAATGGTGGGCAGTAACTTAAAATACAGCCACACTGGTTATAAAATATGAAAGGAGATGGAGTAAATCTGGGAGAAAAGAAGGATAGAATGCACATGCTGACATTTTTTCCTCCAGGGAACAGATTGGTTATGTGAAGCTTCCCCTCACTGGGGTCTATTTTTTGAGTAGGTCTAATCTTAAAGCACATTAAGCAACACATTAATACCAGCAGTCACTGACCTCTTCATCTCCAGGCCAGGAAGGACTATTAGGACCTGCCTTGTTATGACAAAATAACCTTACCCAGCAATTCCTACAGTGCTCCTGTAACTTCTGGTATAGCACTGATAGAGCCCATGCAGAGACCATGCTGGAATAAAAGCCCTGGCCCTCATCTTCTTGTGAGAATGTCTACAACTGAATACATTTTTGCTTCTGCCTTGCCCTTCTTTTCTCAGCCACACCAGCTCAGTACCAATGTGCCAGCACCCTGGTGAAGACACCCATGGCCACAAACCATTCCCACACTTGACACCTGGTGTGGGCACCAGATACACTGCACTGTATGCTGCATTAAAACTGTTTATATTAATGATTGCTTTTCAAGGAATTATTTACAGTGGCTCTTTCATCTTTCTCAACACTTGCAAATATAGAGCCTCAATTAGGCAAAGGGCTTAAAGCATTTGCCAAATTTTAAGTGCTGAAGGAGGCCCACTGGCTACAGTGGGACTAAAGCGCTTAGAGTGAGGCGCATTTGTAACCACTTCAAGGCCAAAATCCCTCCACAGCCATTCAAAATGCATCCAAGGCTTGCGCTTTGCTTCTGGAAACTTTATTCTCATTTTACATATAGTCAAAACCTGACAAGAGCTCACTGTCGGATTATGCAGGAAATCTGCAAGTTTCACCAAGGTGTGATCTTATGCTTTTTCACACATTATTGTATCATGCTGCGCCAGAACACTAACGTATGCACAGTTCTAAAATAGCTTTCATTATTACAGCCCAGCACGGAGAACAGCGCTGAAAAGCCAACACACAGACCTCCAGAGACTTGCTCCTCAGTCACTTGCAAACTGATAAGGGGTCACGATTCCTTTCCTACAAAGGGGGGGTGGGAGGGGTGGAATTTAAAACAAAGAAGAAACAAAGCAAACCAGACTCAGTGTTGCAAAACATTTTCCCCCATTTCTGTTTCTTTGGAATGAAACTGTCAGTTGTCAGATTTGTCTTTGGTCATGTAGGGATGGGAGAATGGGATTTAATAACATTTAACTGACTTGCTATCAAGAAGGAAACATATTTTTCTTCTCTCAAATTTGAAACCAACACTTACTTTTTTTTTCTTCTGTTGGCCTACTTTCTTTTAAGTTGCCTTTCAATTATTTATGAAAATGCAATAATGCATTGCTTTGCTGTGCAAATGTTTAGAAGAAGGAGATAGTGTCTTTCAAGTGAAAAAAAAAAAAAAAGCCATACATGGTTATATAGGGGTTTATTTAAAAGCACGTTGCAGGCGAGACTTTATAAAAAACAATATACTTTCATTTGCCCACACACACACATCCCCATTTTCTTTAAACTGTGTGTTTGAATCAATAGAAGAAGTCCACAGCTCCACAGAAACACCCCACTCATTGCTCTCCAAAGCTGGAGCTGGAACAAACAAACAAAAAGCTCTAGACAGGAAACTGTACAAGGGGCTGAATCAAAACCTATTAAGACACTGAAAAGACTCCACGTTTTCTGAACAGCAAAAAAAAGAGCAAAATCTTGTCCCACTAAATAAAGGAAACTAATAGCAAAACTCACAGTATTTCAGTCAGATATTTTGAAAGGGCTTCTCGGTGGTTTTTTTTTTTAAGAGCTGAGTTTGGAAACAGCTGTGTTCCCAAGCCCATCACACACCAGTGAATACTGATGGCTGAATTTCTCTCCGCAACTTTGGAAATCCCATCTGGATACGCACTTCAGCTATAGCTTCCAAAGGGTCACCACCTCAGGGTTTTAGCATCAACAGACTACACCAAACAGCGGTCTGCCCTGATGGCAGTGGGTACAAAACCAGGCCCCTAATGCTTACCTCCTATGTCTTAAGCACTGCTCTCACATGGAAACTTTAGGCTTGTGATATGAGTTGTCTCTATTACAGTCAATAGTAAGGTAGAAGTTCTTTCTCTGCAATACTTTCTGCAGGAGCTACCCTCTCTCTGTTAACAAAGGCAGCCATGAGGAATCAGCTCCACCAGGTTAAAGCCATCCTTTTCACGTAAACTATAAACAAAGATCCTATATATATTCATATGATTGACCTACTACATCAAGTCAGGAAAAAAAGACCAGAAAGCACCATAAAATGAACATAGATGCACTTACCAGCAACATAACACAAACTGAAATATAATCATAGAAAGGCAACACACTAAAAGAAACCAAAAGATGCACAGATAGGTTTTGATACCTCCATTCATGAGGGTTTTCAAGCCTCAACTGGAAAAAAAACATGGCAGATTTGATCTACTACTAGTATGAGCCCTGCGCATGGACGTGGCTTCCCGAGGTCCAACCTGACCAACATCCCTGCTGCTAAGAAAGAAACTTAAAACTATGCAAGGACTTAGAGAAGCCAATTTCTGCTACAGTTAACCACTTAAAATGCCCTCGTTACCGTTCTTTAAACAGGGATCCATGTAAATCCTGCAGTCTCTGGAGCTTCTGAAGACACTTCTTACACTCATCACAGTCCCTGCAGGCCTTCCAAACAGACAATGTTTAACAATGCAGCAACTTAGAAAAACAGTTTTTTCTATTTTTCCCTTTAATTACAGTGACTTAGACACCTGAATCACCCTGAAGGTCAACAGGGCACTCACTGTCTGCACTACCTTCAAATATGGGACTTTAGCTGCATTGAAATCTCACCTTCCTAACTGAATGCTGCACTTGTGCAAACACATTTTTGCTGAATTTAAATTAACTAAGCCACATTCCTGAAATTAAGCCTATACTCAAATATTGTTCTTACTCAGGCCATAAACCACACCTCCACAACTCACATGCCATATTCTGAGTTATTTGTAACTGGGCAATGAAGACAGAAACATTTCTAAGTACTTTAGGTTCCAAAGAAGCAAAACTTACAGTGTTGAGATAAAAATAATCGTAAACATCTGTATAATTATACAAGTAAATATTTTCCTTTTCCTCAAACATAAAAACACAGAATTAAAAACTAATCAAAGCAAGAAAAGTCTTGCATTCTTAAAACTTTACCCTATTGTACAACTGCATTTTTCTTCCAAGTAGCTTCTTACTGCTACTTCTTCACGTGGGCAATGCAGAGGTGTTTGGGTATATAACTGCTGCTGTTACTCATGCTGCTGTACCCACACCCTTGCCTCCAGTGTGTCTTTAAGGATCAGAATTTCCTGGTTTCTCCATTTTCTACCCCATTTCAGCTTACTTCTCACTAGGAGCCACTTTCTGTACCAAAACAATGCATGAGTTATTAAAAGAACAGTGGGACACACAGTAGAAGGTGCAAGACTCTTGGTCTTGCTTTCCTCCCCCCTGTTACTCCTCATAAAAGCACAGATATCACGATCATTCAAAGATAACATCTCACATAAAGCACAATACTGGTCTAATGTCATTTTGTGATGGGGAGGGGGCAACCATCCATGTAAAGTAATCTAGCACATATGTGCTTGGAGAATCACATCCACAAGTGTTTTACTGAGCAGGCTCCCTCTTCACCCCAGAGGTGCTACCTGCAGGATACACCCCAGGTCACACTGGGGATGCCCCACACATATTTTTACAGCGATGCTTTCCTCTACAGCACTTTCCTGGCAAAGAGAGGCCTTCAATTTCCAGAACTGTCAATTGCCTTTCAGAAGTACTAAAATCTTGCATACATATTTGCACCTATTCATCAGCATTTACTCATTTGTAATCTCTCATGAGAATTAATATTATTCCTCAACAGTCACAGAACTTTCATCATCCCATGCAGACTACTACTTACCTAGGGCAACCCTGTTGATAGGAATGCCTCATTATATATAATTTCAGGTTTCAACTGGAAACTGTTTTACAGAATTGACAAGTACTTCAGTATTTATGTTCCAGCTCTCTTTTCTATTGGCAGGAGGCACAAAACCAATCTCAGCAACAAGTTTCAGTGAGAACTAAAAAGCTCACCCTATGTGTGCACGTACTGACCAAGTAATTTACGCATGACTTGCAAGCCTGAGCTAATTCACTGTCCTACATTTGTTAATCTCAACCACAACACACTTAATGCACCATGGTGCTGCTAAACAAACTCACATTCCCAGGAATCAGAACAGATCATTTAGTTTTCTCAGAATCACACTGTCCTGCTTCTGGTGGCCACCTGCATACAATTACAAACATAAAATCAATCTGAAGCACAGAACAGAGCACAGTGTCTCCTACTAAACACACTCTTCTTCCAGATTTAAATCCGTAAAGCAGTATATTGCATTAACACGTTCACTTTTCTGTGACTGAATATACTTCTTACATATTTTGCATACCCTTCCTAGCAGATGCATTCGATTTATTATTAAACAGAAGTGCAATTGACACATATATTACATTTCTTATTATTATTTATGCATTTGCCTATATTCTGGCATGAGAAGCATGATCTTTAATACCGCAGCATAAGGAACAATCTTATTTCAGTGGTAACACAGTTACATGTTACCGGATGCACACAAGCGCAGCACACAAGGAGCCACAGTAGCTGCCTTTTCCTGGGAGACTCAGTATTCCCAGGCTCCTTCCAGAGTCAGTGAAGGACAGACTCCACCAGCATGTGATTTGTTGGATGAATCACTGTTACAGAATAAGTATTTTCTTTGTGTTTCTAAACAATTCTTTCATGCAGAAGTCAGTATCTACCTTCAATCCAGTCTGCTCTGAAATCACTCAAAAACTTTTTAATTTTCTACTTCTCTTCTCTAATGGTTTCATAATTTTTCTCAGTATAAACCCACTTCATGAGGACTAATCTCTCACTAGAAGGTCGGTTGTGACATTGAAATGGTGTTCCCACCTAAGAAAAGCAACTTTTCCATTCACTGAGCAGAGAAACTGACTTAGCCATATAACAGGTATTTTGCTTTCTTTATTTAAGAATTGACTGTAAAATTGAGATCCTTATTAAATAGTTAATTGGTTAGCTGAGGATTGCAGCTGTGTCCCCCAGCCCTTTTCATTACACTGAAAGCTTATTGATACAAGGATTTTATAGCAGTGTAGGTAGACTCCATAATCCTAGTTTAGGAATTGAACCAGTTTAATTAAATGTGTCTTTAGACTGCCTGTTACAAAACACAGTATGGAACTTGAATCAAATTTAAACCTCTTGTATTCACTTACCCCCTATAGTAACTGAAGATACTGCAAGCCATATTTACACCTGTTTCAGAGTCAGCTCAATGCTCCTGAGCAGAGAAAGCTTAACACAGTTTTGTCGCCACTCCTCAAAAGCATGGGCAAAGCAACTTCTTGGAGCAGGAGGAGCCCTTATTGCCCAGCTGTAAGCAGGCAGTTTCACCCTATTCCACAAGTTCTTTGCTGTCCTAGCCTGCCTTTTTCCCTCCCTAAGCCAAAAGCCAGTGCTGAAAATCTGGTTTTAAATTAAATACATTAACATCACTGCCACTAAGAGCAGGACCTTAAATACAATTTTACTAATACTCCAGGGTACCATAAACATCCCCCTAGGCTTTGACTAGCAAAGGCAAATGCTATGTATGCAAGCCTTATGTAGCAAATGTAACCCTACTGAACAAGATTTTGTCAGCTTTCCCAAGACTTTTACATTAATTTCAAGTAAAACCTGGACCACCCTGCCAGGGACCAGGAGACTACAGTGGAAATCACTCCTCTATGGGACATGGTTTTATTTGGATGATGTTCTGCAAAAGATGTTCTGTAAAACTATACTCCTTGCAGAAGGTACAAAATGTCATCAAATTGCACTGGCCAGCTGAGCATGTTCAGTTTCTCTCAGGACATGCTCACAAACAGAAAAAGACAGGTTTAAGTGTTCAGTGTCCTTTATCACACTAGTACAGTGTTAATACAGTGCAGACTCTCCCATGTGTTTTAACTACAACCATTCAAAGGATCAAATACTTGTACATAAATGTGTAACTTAGTGTTGTTTTGTTTTGTTTTTTTCTTTGAGATTATTGCAGCAGTGAAGAATACTGTCCTTATAGAATAACTCTGACCTGCAATTTTCAGGCAATTCATTTCCTTGAAAGATAGGTAAATCTTTTTCTTTAAACAATAATCACAGAATACTCTTTAGCTTTGTCACCAAGATATTTTTTTTATTTAAAAGAACAACAGGAAATGGGGGAAAGAAAAACATAAAATAAAGACTTCTGTTAAAGGACAATTCACTGAAGGGTCTTTTAGCTGGCAATTGTCAGCACTGCTCAGGGCCAATGGATCAAATTTAACTCTAAAAAGTGCTGATGCTTGCATGAGTCTTCACAGTAGGAGCTGGCGCTCTGGGCCACTCAAGTTCAATTTTTGGTGTTACCATGGGGTGTAGGAACTGGGATCTTGGTGAGCAAAAATTTGCTCTGTATTTGATGCACTGGGTAAAGTGGCATTCTTAAAATCACTAGCCTCCCAAGCAGCTAGTAAGCCAGCAGGAGGTTAGTAGGAGGAGAAAGTAATTGTCCTTTATGCCTCTGAAAATAGCCAATATTAAAGAATCCTCTTATGTATTACCTGAGTTTCAATCTACACTTGCAGCTCAAAGGAAAAGGGAAAGGCTGGAGAAGACAGAAAATAAAGGTGTTAGAAATATTAGAGGAGACCCTCCTCAGGCTGTCATGAAGCGTATACCCTCCTTACCTAGAAACGTGTGCACCTAGAAAGCATGTGTGCTCTGTAAGCAGCAAAAACACTTGTTCAGACAACACGCTTCACATATGCAGAATGTACTGTGCAAGTGCTTGTGCCTGTGTGTTTACCACGTGCTTGAAGAGGCCAGAAACATGAGGAAATGTACTGCAAGAGTAATCATCTTACACTTATCTGGGATGTCCATTGGTGGAACAAGCAGCACTTGGATTTGAGCTGCTTTAACAGATTGTATACAAGGCATGGGAAATCCACTTTATCTGTAGCCTCCACTTTCCACACAATGCCCAAAGAAGGTGTTACTGCA
Source organism: Agapornis roseicollis (assembly GCA_002631895.1). NCBI lineage: Eukaryota > Metazoa > Chordata > Aves > Psittaciformes > Psittacidae > Agapornis > Agapornis roseicollis. Next base: position 125,166 of record NDXB01010761.1, on the reverse strand, counting down.
AGATGACTAGCAGTAGGATGCAAATCTAATGCTTTGACCTTGACCTGAGTGTTCTTATCTGTTGCTAAATTTCACAAAAAGAAACAGAAGTGGCTCGAAATTCCCAGTTTGGTTGTAAGTTTGAAAGGAATTCTCCTAATTGGGTCTGAGCACACCATGAAATAGGAGGAAGACTCCCACAAGCCCCCAACACTTCAGTGCCACCAAAGAGGAGCTCGTTCTTGTTTCAGGCTTCAAACCACTGTCTAAACAAAATTTGATCTGATCCTAACTACATAATACATCAGAAGTGATTAATTGGACCAACTTTAATGCTTGAAGAAATGGAAAAAGTTAAGGAAAACATTATAAAAAACCTCCAGATTTACAGTACAGGAGACTTTTACGATTTCCAAGGGCCATTCTCAAGGTGCAAGGCCCAGCTGCCCACTTCCTCCCCAGTAACATTCCTGCTGCCTTCAGTGCGAGCACAGCTCTGCCTGTTCAGGGAACACGTAAGGATTCTGATGTAGAAAACAGAAAAGAAAAAACTTCTTTGCTAATAGGAAAAAAATCCTTATAATAATACTAATCTATTTATAATGGTCAAAAAAATATGACAGCTTACAACAGCGTCAGAGCAGCGCTTTGGCAATATTTTAACATACTGTTGTATTTTTAGAAGGACTGTTCATTTACTTTCTCCTAAATGCCGAATTCTTATTTTTCAACAAACACTCTGTTTTTTGGTGTATCCATATGCCAACATCAGAGTGTTTTATATCAGGGTAAGTATGAACTGCAGGCAGAAACAAAGCTCCTGTACACACGTTGCATTACACCAGCACTGTCAGAGATGCCAAGAAGTCTCAATCTCCTCCCATGCTTTATGCAGCGATAGTTAGCTACGCCACTTGCAAACCTTCTTGGAACGCAATGGTACGTTTTTACTATGAGTAACAGAAAACTGCTGTTTCTTCACCCTGAACATGGAGGAATTATCCCATTGTAAACAATACATCTGACAGTTTAATGATATTGCGCAACCTAACTGGTTTTGGCAAGCAGCACATACGATAAAAGTGCAGTAAGATGTATGTTTAAGCATGTTTGTATTTTCTCAGCACAGAGACCTCAGAAGGGTACCTAATCATTTCAAAATTCATTAGCAAGCTACCTGCGTTCTGAAGTAAAAAATGTAAGCTCTCTGTTAAGTCTCACCTGGTACTACAAGATCAGGATGATCACAGTCCCTAAGCACTTCTACAGCTGGAGCTCCAGCACATATAGACAAAATTCACAGGCTTTTATTTTCTCTCTGAAAAGCATGTATTAGCTGCCATCGCTTACAAAAACTTATACTAAATTAAATACATGTGCACCCACATGTTAACTGAATTAACTCAAAACAGTCAATACATCTCAAATGTCCATCTGTTTACATAAGACACTTGCAGCTTTCAAGTCTTGTACTCCTTACAGTGTAACTCTCAACTGAAACAGTTCAAACAGAAAGCTCTGCTGCCACATTTCCAGGCATAATGGGTATGTGCTTATTGGGTTTTCATGTTCCAATCATGTCAGAACAGACATGCTATCCAGTTGCAAAATGCAGCAGATCCATGCCAGCCTCTTCCTCTTCAACTGGAGAAACCTTGTAAACTAAAGCTGGCTGTAACCTGGCAAGGTAATACAGCTGAATTAAAAATAAAATGAAATAAAAATCTCCCCTTGCAAACCCAGTTTAATAGTTGTAAATAGTGCATTTTGCAGGATGAAGAATTTGGTTTTGAGGCAATAATGTATTTTCCAGTGCTGGGAAGGATTAAGAGGATATAAAAATAGCAGCAGACACAAGTAGCTGTTCTCAGGTAAGTTTCAGGTACTAAAATATTTGGATGAAGAACTTTGTACTAGCTCCTCATTTATATGAATCTGCTTTTCAATCTGCGTGGCTCACTTCAGCAAGACCGCAGACAGCTAGCTGTATTTAAATTGGGAAAAGCCAGGACACATTATCTTGCAGTCCTACAGCTGGAATCCAACCTCCTTTTTTAATTTGAATTAATGTTAATATTCTAGTATTTGACAGAGACGGAGCAATGTGCAGCTCTATTAAAATTAAAAAAAAAATGAAAAAAGAATAAGAAAAACTTCTCTAATTTTAGGATGGTGCTGGTTTTCCCCTTACGAGTGTTAAGTGGTAGCATTAACGGTAACAAAAGCTACCTGCACCAGCGTGCGAGACTAGCGTCTCAAAGAAAATAGTTGTGCTCAGCCACCCTCCTCTTGGACGCCCCTACTGTATTGTTGCTGTTGCTGATGATCGCGATGTTGAACGCCCACAAATCTCCCACGTGCCTATTTCGTTGGCCTGATGGTTTAAAAAATTAATAAATAAATAAAGCTAGAGGCCATTCTTCATGAGCACTAAGAAAACAAATCACTCTTAGACCTACTCCTCTTGCAGATTCCCACACTTATTACCCGAAATCCCACAGCCTGCTATTGGTTCTACCCTTGACTAAAGTACAGGGCTGAGGCAGCATGCCATCCCTAGGGAAAAGCCGATCACGTTCCTCCCGGCAAGGGGCTCCGGTTATTCTAGGATCGCAGGCGGGCTGGAATAAAGTCCCTTAACTTTTCTGAGAAGGCACAGCTCGCTCCCACCACCGGTGCCTGGGACAGCTCGACCGGGGGCCGGCGGGGACGAGCGCGCCCGCGCCCCCCACCCTGACCGGTACATCATTTTTCCCCGACCCGTCTTCTTTTTGAGGGGAAAGTAGCCGAAACGGGTGAACCGAGCCTGCAGCGCTCTTCCAGTGAGTCATCCTCGGACTCCGGCAGAAGCGAGGCACACGCCTCGTAGAAAAATGTGCACAGCCCCATCCCGGTGCCCCCCGTTCCCCGGTGCCCGCCGGTGCCCCCCGCGCCCCGCGGCTCGCCTCCCCTAGAGCGGCGCGGATGGCGGCCGCCGCTCGGCACTCACGCACGCACGCACGGAGAGGCAATTACAATAATTTAAAGCTTCCTGTCCGCCGGCTCCGCCGGGATCCCGAGGGCTGAGCCATGCTTGGGCAGGGCGTGGAGCAGCGGCTCCCTGCCACACCACACAGGCGTGGGCACCGCGGCCGGCCGGCCCGCCCCCAGCCCCAGCCCCAGCCCCGCCGGCGGCAGCAGGAGGAGGAGGAGGAGGAGGAAGGGGGGGGGGGGGCGTGACAAGTTGTGCCAAACTTCGGGAGGTGTGCGAGAGNACCCGCGGGGGGGGGGGGGGGGGGGGGGGGGGGGGGGGGGGGGGGGGGGGGGGCGTGACAAGTTGTGCCAAACTTCGGGAGGTGTGCGAGAGCTCGGGAGGAAGCCGACCGGGCTGACAGCCGGCCCCGTCGCCAACCCGGCCTCGCCGCCGGAGCTACCCTCCGCGCTGCCCCTCGCCGGGGCTCGCCCGCCCGCCCGCCATCCCCCCGCCGCCCGGGGAGCCCCGCGGGGCACTGAGCGCCCGCCGGCGAAAGTTAGACCGGCGGCGGACAGGCACCTACCCGCTGACTGCAATGTCTCCTCCGGGCGCGGGGTGCTAAGTGAGATACTGGCGGGGTGGGGAGAGGCAGAGGTGCGGGGAGGGACCGGGAGATGGGTGTTTGGTGATCTCTTCCTTTTTCTTCTCCCCTCCTTCCCCCCCTTCCCCCTTCTCTCTGTCTCTCAAGGACGAGGTGAAATCCCTTTAGTGGTCATGAGGCGGCTTCAGAGACAAACAACACAATGCGAGTGCAAATAACAAAAGGGGAAAAAAAAAAAAAAAAG
>NDXB01010761.1:86999-118670 GCA_002631895.1 Agapornis roseicollis | reverse complement strand
AGATCTCTTTTCTGTTTATACAATTCCCCTCCCATTTTTTCCTTTCCCCCCGCCCCCCCCCCCCCTCCACTTCTTGATTTATGCCAACTTTTACAATCATGATGAAGTTCCTTGCAGTTCAACACAAGAAAGGAATTACAGTAGTTGGTCCAAAACTAATCTGGAGTGAAGAGAAAAAGCCAAATGTGGGTGCATTTTATTGAAGATCAAAAGCACAATGGTGTGAGATTGTATTATGCTCTCCACAGGAGCTGTATTTTTCTACTACTACAATAGGATTAAGGTGTTCCATGGAAAAGAGAATTACAAGGCGGGGGGAAAAAAAAAAAAGCCCCATTGGACTGGTACTGGCTGCATTTGAGTTTCTCTTAAATAATGGCAATATTTCATCCCTCAAGAACTCTAGCATTCTGTTTCCAAACACTTTAAAACAGTAATTGTAAAGGCCAATAATAATTTGATTTCTACTATTTGTTGATGAGGATTCATTCTACTTTTTGAGACATATATCTTTATATAAAGGATGTTACCATTTCTACATTTGCTCATTTCAAAAATTTCAGTCAACCAGATGCTTTTGAGTCAAAACTAAAGACATGCCCTTATTTAGCCCTGCATATTTGAGAGCACAGGATGTTAAATGTTAGTATACACAGGCTGGACACAGCTGGCAGCACAGATTCAAGCCACTTTTCCACCCTGAATAACTAAAGAAAACACAAAAGAAAACTTTTGGCATGACTTACCCAATGAAAGTTAGTCTCCTGTGCAAAAATCTGCTGCCCGTTTTAAACCAGAAATTTGCAAAGCTTTGGCTAACTTTCAGTTTCCCAATACCGGGGAATCATAGAATGATTTAGGTTGGAAGGAACCTTATAAATCATCTAGTTCCAGCCCCTTTCCATTGGACCAGGTTGCTCAAAGCCCCATCCAGGCATGGCTTGAGTCTGGTTCTGTTCCAGTCTTCATGGAACATGATTGTGCTTAAACTATAGGTATCACCTCCCCCTTAGGGTGAGCAGCATGCTTAGTGAAAGTGGTGTATACACAGATCCGCTTTCACTGAACTGATCCCAGCCCCGTACCACAGATTCAGCAAAGCCATTTTAAGCATGACTCCGTAAGATAAAAAACACACAAGCAGATCTCTTTGCTCTCACAGGGCTGACCTGGTGCCAGCTCTCCCTGGCTTCATCCCTTCAGTACCACTCTTCACAAGTGACTGTGTGTGCCTTCTTGCCTCATCCTCCTAAAAAATTCAGAGTGCTCCAGTGTTCTACTACATTGCAACCTGAAGCACTCATTTTCACAGGAGCTGGTGTAAAATCCTACCTTTCTCATATGGAAGTGTTTTTATTGCTACCTTTCAGAGGTATAAATTACAGCATTGAAGAACAAAGCCTGAGCCCTATAAACCAATATTACCTTTGTGCCAAAGTAATCCAATTAAAGAGGTACTGTGATAACCTTAAAGCCATATCAAAATGAAGAAACCACTTAGCAACTCACAAACATCTGTTTTTGTATCAGAGTACATCAGCACAAGAACACCCTTGTGGGGTCCTAATCAGCCAAAGTATCGCTCTTGTCTTCTATGTTCAGCATGGCTTATCTGCTTCTCCATAATAAAATCAGGGTGATACTTGCTCCGATTTCTGTTAGCAGGAAAAGCCTCTGCTGCTTAAATTGAAGCAATATGCTTCTATGAAAGTCCTGTCTCCTTTCCCCCAGAGGCAAGAGAAAATCCCAGGTATGATATTTCAAAAAGACATCCAAAATAACTTTCTACAAAACATAAAACATGCTGCTGTTGTGTCCCTGGATATGGGTCTCTATCCAGTTTAACTGGTTCCCCAAACTAAATGATGAGCTGTGTTTCAGCAGAGTAACTGCTAGTCTTAAACACAGTTTGGATCCCACATTTATGTCCTATTAACTAAATAAGGAATATATTTATTTTCAGTAGAAGGTGGGTACAAAATCTGAAAGAAACAGGAAATGCTGATTAAATGAAATGTTGATTTGGTGTTCTGTAATTTAAACTATTGCAGGCATGTGGAACGATTAAAAAAAAAAAGAAAGACAGCCAGTTGAAAAAGTTAAGATGCTTGGTTTTAGTTGTCCATGCTAAGCAAAAATTAAGTATTACAAGAATCTGTAAACAGCTTTCAGTTTCAGTNTAAACTATTGCAGGCATGTGGAACGATTAAAAAAAAAAAAGAAAGACAGCCAGTTGAAAAAGTTAAGATGCTTGGTTTTAGTTGTCCATGCTAAGCAAAAATTAAGTATTACAAGAATCTGTAAACAGCTTTCAGTTTCAGTAACGGATTAAAGGCCCAAGCAACACTCATCTACCATGCTACCATTAGTAACTTAGATTTTAATGAGATTACTCACATATATAAAAATAATCATCATTTACCGGGACACAGAGATTAATAAAGACAGTCACAAGGCTGGATTTAAGAAGCAGGCTGGAACTTCATTAACACAATATTTTCACTTGTCAAACAGTTAGGTGGGCCCAGTGCAGGGATTACAAAGCTACACATTAGGGCATATCCTCACAAATCTCTCTTTCAGAACAAACTCACATCTGAAGCCCATCCCTCAACCCTTCCCCAAGAAGGACCTAGACCTTCCAACACTTCATTTAGCTTTGCTTCTTTCCTAGGTACAAATCCAATTGCAAAGTTCCAGTTTTCATTTCAGCCTTAGTCCACACTGAATGTTATGTAAAATTTTCCAGAAATTCCAACCAGATGAATAAATGTGTACTATCATTTATTCCAAATCCAACTTTTCAGCCTACCTGAGACTCCATGGTGCCACAAAAGCCATGAAAATATTTTATGCCTCCCCCAACTATATTTTAACAGAAGAACATACCTTTCTTGATATCAGGTTACCTCAAGTGACAGCATCCCAAGACCAGAGTTTATGTGTCACAACACAGAAAGAGAGGATTAATGTAGCCCAAGGCAGCAAGACACCCAAACTCTAGGTTCACTTGCATGGCTACCAAAAGCAAGGGAGCCAGCCAAGGATCACAGCTGGTGGTCTTGTGCATATATGTTCTGGCTGTCCCCTTTCTTTCTTGGCTGTTTACCACACCACCAGGTTAATTAATAGTGTTTTTCATGGAGCCTCCACTGGAGGTGGAAGAAACACTTGCAGGATGAGAAACCATGTGGTGATGCTTATTTACATAGGGAGACCACTAAGAAAGTGTTTTGCATGGCTCAGCAGGGGTTCCTTAGGACTAATTAGTCAGGGCAGACCATTAGGACAGCACAAGTGTGGTACTTCCAGACCCCCAAGTAGTCCAGGTATGTCAGCATGGTGCAGCATTCTGTACAGCCTGCATATTAAATTCAAGCAAGGCCTGCAACAAGGTTTTCAAAGTGATCAGGAGTATTGGGTCCTCTAGAAATTGGAGAAGTTGTGTCTCAGGTGGCACAGAGTTTTGCAAAAACAGGTGTCTGAGTTTTTTTAAATCTAGCCCCATTTGTTAACACTGATGATTGACTGAAAAAGGGAGGTAAATAAAATCATCTGTGACTTCTAAAAAGAGAGGCCAGGTCCTGCGAGTACGTTTTTGCAGGACTGAGCACTTAGTGTCTTATCAGTAGCACAGGAACAGGGATGTGTATATACTGTTTTAGTAAGATTGGTATCTCTACAGCGCTCGTTAAATGAAAACAAAATAAAAAAAATGCTGTAAGAGGACAGAAAAAATGACTCAATTTCCAAAAACCTCTGATTTTGAAAATAACCAACCTTTGTGCCACTAGAGAGAGCGGGGTTTAAATATATCTTTAAGTGCAATAATTAATATTAAAATAAATCAGAAACAAATTGGGACCCTGTTTAAAATTTAGCACAGCTGCTGTACATTTATTATCCAGTGCTTACACAGTAAATAGTACCTTTAAGAAAAACAAACATAACAAAATCAAACAAAAATTGAGTAAAGAAGTGGCCAAATCCCCAGTCAAAGACACTGTTCCTTAATCTGTGATCTTTGTTTGAAAAATCATGCAGTATATACAATTTTTGCCACAGCATTCTTCATGTAAAGTGTTTTCTTGCACTACCATATTTTATGGAGTAATACAGCTCCTAATATCCCCAAATTACTATCATAAAAACAAAAAGGAGAGGAGGTTGCAATGCAATGAGGTGTCATTTTGTATTTGTAACAGAGCAATCATTGATTTAAAATTGGCATTGGAGTTCCTTTTCTGAAATGATTGCTAGGTTAGGAAACAACAGTTTAAACAAGCAAGGTCTGAATTTCTGAAGAAAGGCTCAGGTTTAGCACATGTTCTTAATCTGTGGTTTGACTATTAGACCTGCACATTCTTCAGTGTGTGCACATTATATGTCTATGAAAGCATCCTACAGTAATGCTCGTAAAATCACGCCTAGAAGGTCACATATCTTTATATTTTACCTTTAAAGATAACAAAAGTCTTAGAATGCGAGATAAATAAAATTCTCTCGAAACTTAAAACCAGTTTCACCTCACACACCTGCTTCCAACCCTAACTATTCTATGATTCTATGATTCTGTGGTTACAGGTATGCAGTGAAGGATAAGCAGTGGAAAATATTTTATATTCTGCTTTTACAGTGTGTAGGCATTCAGGCTGTTCACTACAAATGACTGCACAAGGTGAGAGGCACTGGAGAATCAGGCCCCAAAGATTTTCTATACTGGATCAGATCACTGGTGCATTAAGTGTGTCACCTCACAGCTGGATGTTCCAAAATGAACCTAGCTATCTCTGTAGTACTGTGGGAACTACTCTGGCAGTCAGATTGCATCCAGGAGAGGAGACCTGGCTTTTGTCTTTTATTTTCTTGGTGTAGCTATTCAGAACTGTCCTCATTTGTAATCAAACTGTTCGGACTTCCTTAAGAGTTGAACAAGAGCACCTGACTCTTGTTGTGGAACAGGATGTAAGACATGGCATGAGAAATCATAAACGGTATGGCAGGGGGACACACACAACACGGCACAACAAACAAAAACCAAACCCAAACACTACTTTCTCACTATTTTCACATGTTTCTGTGGTATAAGAAAATAGTCCACAATATCACACATTATAACTATGCCATAATTTACATCATATTTTAGACCACAGAGCTATTTTGTGCAACTTTACAGCTTTGTATAGTTATCCATTTAAGTCAGAAATGTAACTTAATATTACATAAACAATAATTATATACAATGTGCAAATATCACCTAGCTATAGGAGGTACCAGATATCAGCAACATGAAGTAGCAAAAATATATAAGCACACAAAGCTGTCTAAACCTCTCAGAGGTTTCATATGCTGAACCTCAGTGAGAATGAGATTGCAGCTTGCCACTGGTCAAGTCAAAGGCACAGATATTCCTAAAACATTTCAACATGCTGGTTTCAGCATCTGAAAAATCCAAAGCCTTCTCTGTGCAGAAGAGCAAAACTTGTAGTGCACATCTTAAATACATTGATGCTAACTGTCACATACCTGCTGACTGAAAGTCAATGGCACTTACATGTGTCCCTAAATAGCTTTTCTGGAGCTCAGTTTCAGCCACCAAAAAAAAAAATAAACCCACGGAGAAAATGCATGTGTGTACAGTGACAAAGCCCCCCTCTTATGCTACTGGTTTGTATACTATTTTTTAAGAGTTTCATGTCAAAAATATTTTTAAACACATGCCATATGACTGCTGATCTGGCTTCTCCAGATCACATCACAGCACATGAAAGCTTTCAAGGAGAGCATGTGTCCCACCATCCATTCACTCTTAGTCACTCTGACAGATAAGACTTGATTGCAAACCTTTTGCCAAAAAATAAAGGTTGTTCAGGAAAGTATTTTTTTACCTTTGGTTTTGGGTTTGGTTTTGTTTTTTGTTTTTTGTTTTTTTTGACTCTGACAGAACTACTTCTCTCCAGACAAAACAAAGTAAAGAGATGGGTAAACCAATGATCTATTTCTGAAAGATGTTTATGTGAAGATAAACCTGAAATTTCACTAGTAAAACCAGCTTTGGTTTGGGTCAGTTTAAATGAGCTTATTTTCCTTTATGATCATGTAGTTGAAACACTTGACTGCGTGTGATCTGCTGCTTGTAGGTGAAGAGCCCAGGGCCTGCAGTAGGGCTGGGCAGAGGATTGTCACAGCATCTGCTGGAGTACAGGGTGAGCCCCTGAGCAGCGAGTGTTCCTGGTAGGGATACCAGAGATTTAGCTGGCAGAAGTTTCAGGGCACTGTGCAGAAGAGTCAAGCAGGAAAGAAGGCCCAGAAGAGAAGATGCCAGGTTGTAGGGATGAGAAGAAGACAGAAACAAACAGTCAAGTGGCTCTCTGGAAACTGCAGAAATGGATATTTTAGGCATATCGAAAAAGCCGCACACAGAACTCTTGTCAGACCAATAACGGAGCTCAGCATTAGTGGGAAGTGGGTTGTTTGTATTTTATCTTTTAACTGACCTCAAAACAAACTGAAAAGTTTAGAAAACTCAGGTGGTCTCTGGTATGGACTTTTGTTCAGAAAAAATCCACAATAAAACTCTATTATATTCATCCTCCAAGCCAGAAGCAGGGCTGGTATTTGTAAACCCAGAGCAGGGATTAGAAGCCAGGCTTGCAAAGAGCAAATCCAAGAGTTCACAGCAAGGGCTCTCCAACTGTAATATTCCTGAAGTCCTCACCCAGCTACCAGCTGTTTATATCTGGAGTATTCTTCTCTTAGATTCATACTGATACTTTAGTAGTAAAGACCTTCATGCAGCTGATTAAATTTTCCTTTTGAGAAAGGAGATTCTGAAAACCAAAAGTGACTATGAGATAAACTAGGAGCCAAAAGGAAACAGAGACTGAATTTTGATCAACAACAGGCATGGGACAAGAGGAAGAGGCAGCAAGGAAGACTGCCAGGAGCCCTGAACATCATCAGTCATTAAGTACTGTGCTTTCACACTGCTTATGGTAGTTAGACTGGTCCTGCTTTGGGGTTTTGAAAGGCTTGCTTCATTCAGGATAATTAAATAATTTGTATTTGATTTATTGCAGGTATCAGTGTTTTACTTGGGAACAGTTTGCATCTCTTGAAGTACTCAGGAGCTGGAAAAGCTATCTTTTCCTGTTTCAGCTTCCTTTTTTCACAGTAACCATCTATTTAGTTGCTGAATAGTTGGAATGGCATTGAAAACTAATCACCATCCTACTCTCATATTCTCAGGTTACCTTCCTCTACAACCTGTTTACCCTACTCACCCACTGTTTTCCTAAAAAGCAGCTCACTGATAAGTGGCAGTATTACCATTTCTGTGGTGACACAGCTCATCACAGAAGAATGCACATAGATGAACATTATTTCTGTAGCAAAAGAAATTACTTTTTTTGGACAGATTTATTCCACAGAGGTGGTAGGTGCACAATCCTGCTTGTTACTGTAATTTACAAGCTCACATTTTCACCCCTCTTGGCATAATCAATTCCCTGATGATCAATGCCCAGCCAGTGCTACTGTATGCATAAGTGTGTGTGTCAGGCAATGAGTGTGCAACAGAGCGCTCAAGCTCCCCCCAGTCTGTGAAGCATGTGAGCATCCTATGACTGAAAATATGCTCCCTTGCATAATCCTGAGATTAGCAAATTTCTAGTAAAGGATGTCAGACAGGAACAGGAGGAGGAAAAATGCTTAAGGTAAGCACAGAGGAAAACCCAAGGTAGGAAGGTAACCACAGGATTCATGCCCAGTTCCAGCTGCATCTCTGTCACTGCTTCCTGTGTGACCTGGAGTGAGAGGCATGTCAGCTCCTCTCGCTTCAAAATCCGTTCTCTGAAAAATGAGAACAGAAGTAGGTAAAGCTATTTTAAAGATCCTTGGCTAGTTAGAAGATGTGTTGTATGAGTGCCAATTGGTTATAACCAACTTTTGACAGACAGGGGAGGGAAGGATAGCAGATCAAAAAATATGCTCCACTCAAACTGTAGCATTCATGAAAAATGTCACTGGCTGAAAGTGATTATCATTCTTGGCAACTGTGCTCAATGGGATCTGTGATTGCACAGGCAAAATAGCTAAAAGGTGCTAACTGGGTCTTCCTCAGGTATGCTGCTAGCCACTGGTAATTTTAATCTTAAAAGGAGAGGAGTTCTCCAGAGATGCCCCTGTAGGAAGATGCTGTTGACATTTTTAAGAGCTGTATTTCCACAGCTAGTGATGGGGCTACCTGGCAGGGTGACAGCTGGAGTCCCACACACTATATCTACGTATCTATATCTAATAACTCTTCCCACATGTTTTGTGCAACTGGGAGGCTTCTAGACAGCAGGGGCAGTGTCTTCCGCATACATAGATATGTCATACCCACTATAAACTGAATCCACAGGCTAAATCCTTGTATTGCAGACTGAGGACCAAAGTTAAGCTCTTTGGCTATTTCTTTTGTAATGAAAGATTCATAAGTCTCAGGGTGACAAAGTAAGTATACACATAGTCATGTGATATTTTACTTTACCATTAGCATACTCTTTTTGACAAAACCAGCTGAATGCTATATACAAATGAAGCTATGGGGCTTTTAAGTTCAGGTACTGGTAAAACCATTTGCCATGAAACTATGTTTCCATGTGTGAACAGAAACTGATTATTTCAATTCGTACAATGAAACCTTCCACCAGAACTGCCCACAGCAGCCTCTGTCCAGTCCAAAAGAGAAAGCAAAGTCTTACAGATTTTGAGCTTGATGAATTGATTAACAAGCCTGGCTACAACTCTATGGCTAGCAGGTTGGTTCTGTTGGTTTTATTTCTTGACAGCAAGCTGGTTCACTGCTAGAGGTTTTGCTTTATAAAGAGAGAAAACAATTTCTACTTAGTACATTCATCTGTCTATGATCCATACAGTTTGCTACTGTTTAACTGGACCAATGGTTCTTTCATTTGTGATAAACCATATTTTAAGTTGGAAACAATGGAGAGGGAGGCAAGCAAGGAACCAATAAAACACCTAAGATTAAGTCTTGCCTGGTTCACACAGAAGCGTTTCCAAGAAGTGATGTCCTCTTCTCTCTCCTTCCTCCCCAGGCATATTTCTCTGTTAACACTCTGCTTGGGCTCCCCACATAGCAAGAGAAGTGGTGGCTGCCTGGCATCAGTGGGGGCAGCTGGGTGTCTGCCCGGGGCTTGCTGCTGCCACATGAGCTCAGTGCACCCTCCCCTGTGTACCTGGCAACAGACCAGAAATCTATTCTCATCTTTAGCAAAGATACATATTTTTCCCCCATGATGTTTTGAATCCTTTCCTCAAGCCTTTGTTAGTTGCACTTGGAAGAACTCCAAGCAGTCCAGAAGACAAAACAATGTAATACTTCAAGAAACACAGTTCATTTGTGTGTCAGTAAGAGTTCACGCACATAGTCACTCTGTGAAGGTACGAGGCTATTTCTTTCAAGCAGTACCTCTCCCCCTGTATCTCTGCCTTACTGCTTTGCAACAGGGTGTAACGGAGATGCTCATCTGCTGAGGTGATATAAACTCCAGCGTCCCTGAATTCATTACTACTATTAGTTAAGCAAGAGACAGTCAAGAAAGGACTTTGTACTTACACATACTGTTACTTCGTAGGTATACACCCTTTGTATGTGGATATAGAACACTGTATATTTACAGACAAAAGTAGTAAAACCTACGAGGGTGCTTAAACCTTGGCTTTTAATCGGTATGATTCTGGGTTCTTTCAAGCTGGAGCATTTATGATTTTAAATCCACATTATCATAACTGTCTGTGTCCTGGTTATTTCTTTCTTGAAGCAAGTTACTTGTTGCAGAAAGAAGTTACTCCATATCATTTTCTTAAAAGATTATTAAAAGACTTTCTCTTAGCATTTGGGTTGCCAGTTTGAACTGGGTGGCAAATAAGAGGTGGCAAAGTAATTAGCACCTCAGAAATATAACAGATTAAAAGTGAGTATTTCTGTCTCATTTTGAACCCACTCAAACACAATGGATCTGTAAATTCAGCTCAAATTTGGAATTTGTTGGGAGTGAATTCTTCTGAGAAGAAATTATGTTTGGAGAAGATAGAGGAAGAATTGCAATGAAAACTGAAACTTGATACAGAATGGAAACCTGAGAAAATGAAAAATCTAAAAGATTAGATGAAAATTAAACATGGAAAGCTTCTTATAAAAAATACAACATTACAGGAGCCCAAACTGATTGAAGTCCTATTTCAGTACATAACATAAGCTTTAGTTTCCCTAGAGAAGGAGCTACTACAAGTTAATTATTGTATAAAGGAGAGGCATTACATTACCCAGGAAAAGTCAGAAGCCAGGTGATTATACTTTTACCCAGTAATTCACAAGGATCTGATGTGATTCTGCAGCATCGTTCTCTGGGTAGTGTTACTGCTACACAAAGCGCCAAAGGTATGGTGAGATTCCATATGCATGGAGATACCCCACCCAGGCACAACACAAGACGTGGGAGGTGGAAAAAGCAAGGCTGAGTACAGTCCACATCAGCAGCCTTAAAACTTAGAGCCACAACTGTTCACATATTTGCAAATGATTACACTGCCCTTATCCTTAGAATTCAATAATAAGTGGAAATACTTAAAATACAAAAGAAAGAGGAGTTTGTGTAACAATTTTTCCTCTCCTTCCGTGCTAGCTTCCCCATTGGTATAACTCAGCCAGCTTTAATGCTCGTTATTTCTAATTTGCCATAAAAGAGGAAAGGCAATCAGCAAAGTTCATGTGCTCACATACACTTATACACATGCGTGCATCAATATATCATATACAATTTCTCAAAGTAAATATGTAGTGATTAATTTAATATAAGAAATAATTGCAAACAGCATACTGGGTCATGGGTGACAAATCTAATCATTTACTGAGAGTAATGTATGCAGAAATAAACAAGATATAGCTTATAACCAGTGTGTGGGAAGTTAGCTGTGATTCAGGCAAGCGGCTGGATTTCTTGTTTGTGGAGAGAAGGTTGAAATTTCAGCACTTAGCAGACACCTCTCTCATTTCCTGGTAATTAATAATTTTTGTAACGGTTATTAAGGCCTCAAGTCCTAGTACTGTCAGCTCATTATTGTATTTGTGAGTTAACTGTATCAGACAAAAATATAGGTGGACAAGAAGCAGCTCCATCTTATCTTGGGCTGTTGTAACATTCTGAACTAGAACATTTAACCCCCTCTAGTGGAAAAAGTGAAAAGTGGGAAAGCAGCTCTAAGGAATTGATCACGGTTAAGACACGAGCATCCCTGTTGCCTCTGTGATAGATAAATAAAAATTCCTGTGATCCCTACAAATGTCCCCTGCTCATAAAGGTGCAGAGTTACCGATATTTTACTGCAGGATGCAGGAAAGTGCTTGTAATAGAACAGAGTGAAATGAAGGAAATAAGGTTTGGGCCAAGCATCCTGTTTTAGTCCAACAAGAACACAATTAAGCTGAGCCACCCTAAGAAGCTTCCTTTTAATAAACCGCCACTTCAGTTACAAAGTCCTTTACAGTGTGGATGCTGAAACATATGATTAACAGGTTAAAAAAGAGAGAAAAAAAGAGGATAGGTACAAACTTAGCCCACCTTTATTTCTTACAACACATGTCATGATGGCATGCATTCCCATTCCAGAGAAGGGGTCTATTTAGTTATTTGAATGGTCACATTCTCCTCAGAAAATGGGAATGAACTGAAACATGTTATTGTTGCACAGTGCTGTGGTTGCATGGTGTGAACATAGAACTATGGGCCTCACAGTCCTGAGCTGGCCAGGACTTCCGTCTTTACACAAGCCATTGGCTTTCTCTCATCTCAGTTTCCCCATCTTCAAACTAATGAAAATACTTACCCTCAGAGTTCCTAAAAGGTGAAGTGTATACTCAGCAGCAAAGGAAAGTTATTAAGTATGTATACACAGCACGAGTGTGTAAGCACACAGCACTGACTACCTGGGTTCCCAGGGTCCCCATTTTTGCATGCAGATGAAAACTGGCCTGAGCGCACTACAAAATGGCATCTTAGCTCTGTGCTCCTTGTCCTGCTCGGGAATTCTTGTCTTGTAAAGACAGCACTCTTTCAACACTATCACCTCCATATTTAAATTAAAACAGCCAATAACTTTATAGGCACACTGCACCTCCTTTGGAGGTGTCTGAACCTCCAAAAGAAGTCATTTGTATTTGGGTGAGAGCATGATAACATATTTTTTCTCATTAGGAAATATTACAATGGCGAAAGAAAAGCTTTAACAAACCACACTCTGCAGTCAGTTTAATCATGTTTTACCTATGCACAACTCAAATGAAGTTAGATTTAGATGGTAGATGGGGAATGGCACAAGTTTGTCACAGCAGGTTCCTTGTAGGAGAAAACTGAAGCCTGCTCACAGCTGAGCTCAAGTCTCTAGGAAGTTCCTGAACCTCCTCCTATGCCCTCTGCAGAGCAGTATCGACTTGCTGCATTTTAGGGTGGGATGATGGATCCATATTGCAAATGAAAATAGCAATATGCTATGGTGCCTTGGAGCTGGACAACTGTTTAGACAGGAGGAGCAGAGAGACCTGTTGTCCATTTTTTCTTCTCATGGAAACTGAGAGTAGCATTTTCCTTTACACTCTTAAAACTGTTTTCTCTTTTTTGAAGATTAATATCAGCCATCAGGGTGGTAGCTGTGTGTTTATAATTCTATATTCTTCACTGAGTCTATAACCTCAAAACTCTGCTGATTTACAGACTTCTGAAGTGCTGTTTGCACAATCCTGCCATATGCAAGTATGTACTACCCACATTTTTTTTCACTGAAAGGTTCATGTTTACAGGTAATTTTCCAGTGCTCAGAAAAAGTGGTAAAAGTGGAAGTGTGAAACAGTTGTAAGATGCTAGAAAGTGTCTTGCCAGATTCTAGAAAAGCTTCTCGGAATCAACACAGCTGGCCAGGAAATACCCCTGCCTGCAGCCCACGTTTGGTTAGCTTTTCAAAAAGGGGTTTTTAAGAGGTTTCATTTTAATGTTTTAGTGTCACAGCAGATTGCAGTGCCTTCCAGTAATCAATTGCCTAAACCTGATTAATTCTGAAGGTGCACTAAAGTGTGTGCTGTTATATAAAAAGAAATGGGGATTCTACCCTTTTATTATTTGCATAATGATTGAGGACTCCCCTCAGTTGAGTGTTTGCTAATTTGCAAGACAAGAAATGAATGCTCACTTTCAACCTGCACCTAGTTAAGTCCTACTGGAAACCCATGGTTGAGACTTCTCTTTGCATGTTTGCATACAGCTGAACCTGTACCTTCAAAGCATTAAAGTGCTACTAGTGAGATTTTCAAAGCAGCCTGTGAAATTTACTGGGATTTTCACATGCAAGATTCTATTCTATTTTGAGAAACTGAGAGTACATGCAGGTACAAAGATACTGATATAATTTGTAACTCAGAACCAATATAAAATAATTAATTCAAAGTCATAAATCAAAAGCTTGCTATCCTTGTTTACCTGTTAGTAAAAAAGGAGAATGGTATAACTTCCTAAATAACTTACATAGCACACAAAATAACTCATGCTGTGCTAGTGTCATTTGTTACCTGCATTAAAAGGAAACTAATCACATAGGAAACGACCACTTGATCTTAACAGTAGGTCCCTGCTCAGTACTCTGTGAAAGATCAAAACAGCAAGGCAGTGCTTACTCCCCCTCTCAAGGAGTTCCTTCTGGGACTCAAAGCTGGCACCTGCCTGCAGAAAATGACCAAGGTTAAATGCCCAGCCCCACTGACACTTCAGGCACTATCCTGCTTATTCAAAGGACAAGCCAGCTTTGTATCCAGATGCATTTTTAGCACAATCAGACTTCCTACGTTTCCCACCGTTACTTTAACTAGATTTTTCTGTGCTTGGAAGCTTAAATGTTTTGGCAGGCTTTACAAATAGAAGTGTAGCTTTTCACCTCCGGGCATTATCCAGGTCCTCACCACACATTTATAAGCCTGAACATAGCGTTAGTTTTATGGATGTTTCCACTATCAATTCCTGACAGTTTCTAGTCTGCCCAGTTCTCCTTTCCGATCAGATGAGCACCTGTTAGTCTCAGGACTGGGCAGCCCACGTTAACTGTTCAGGCACTGGCACAGCTTCCAAGATCAGCACTGACAGCACAGTGTACTTTACTCTCACATTCTGGTTACAAATTCTGTGGTCACACAAAGCTTGCTATCAACACTGAAAAGATAAAAAGCAGGTCTACAAATGCAAAAGGCACTGTGCTTAGCCAGTCACCAGCTGCCCTGCTTACATCTGAAAGGGGGCAGGTAACAGCTGTAAAGGAGCACTTCAGGACAAAGAGGGATTATAATATACTTGGCCGGAACAATGCCGGCATTACTTATTTTCAGCAAACACCATAGAGAACCTCTGGTGCTGAAGGTTCAGCAACAACATGTACAAAAATATATAGGTTTGTGCAGCTCAGTGCATGTTTTATAAGAACTGGCTCTTGATCTGTCTATAAAACTCAGGAAGTCTGTGCATGCCTGAGCATCATGCTGCAAGAAAAAAGCTACATAGCTTGATTGGTAGGTATCTGCCTTGCTCCATCAAAGCACAATAGCTAACTTGCTTCTTCCCTTGTCTAATCACAGATGCACTGATTTGATTGAAAATATATAATTGTAAATTGAACACCTTCCCCATGTCATCTTTACAGCATTTTGGAGTGGCCTTGTATACTCAGCATCTGATGTGCTTATGGCCACAGCCTTCCCAGGCTTAGTCAGTGAGTTGGTTCTATCATCTGCTCAAGATGAACAGTTTACTTTGCTCAGAGGATAGGTTCCTGGACATTCACAAGTGTGCTGGTTTTTGGCTGGGATGGAGTTAACTTTCTTCATAGGAGCTAGCATGGGCTGTGTTTTGCATTTGCACTGGAAAGCGTTAAGAACACAGAGATGTTTTACTCACTGCTGAGCAGTGCTTACACAGAATCAAGGCCTTTTTTTGCCTCTCACATCTCTCAACCAGTGAGTAGGCTGGGGCCTCACAAGAAATGAGGGGACATAGCTAGGACAGCTGACCAAAGGGATATCCCATATTGTTTAATATTATGCTCAGAAGTATAAGCTGGAGAAAGAAGGAAGAGCAGAATGTTTGGAGTGATGATATTTGTCTTCCCAAGTAACTGTTACACGTGATGGAGCCCTGCTTTTCTGAGATGGCTGAACACCTGACTGCTGAAGTGGTGAATGGGAAAGTTGTGAATGAATTCCTTATTTTGCTTTGCTGACCTACTGCTTTTGCTTTACCTATTAAACTGTCTTTATCTCAACCTAAAAGTTTTCTTACTTTTACCCTTCCAATTCTCTCCACTTCCCACGGGGGTGTAGTGAGCAAGCAGCTGTGTGGTGCTTAGTGACCACAACAGCAAATGAAACATTTCAGTTTACTGCATGGGATAATGTCTCTCTCTAGTGGCTAGGTACAGTCAGTATAGCAGCCTGCTTTACTTGCAGTTTTGGTGGCATTTTCTAGTTAAACAATCACTGCCGTAGTCAAATTCTGTGCTAAAGGTCCCAGGTTAAAGCATGCTATTGCGTACATCATTGACATGCAGTCCCAACTTCACTAAACCCAATTGACAAATGTTCATTTTGCAGATCTTGTCAGTGGTTTAATTTTATAGAAAGAATGCTGCTTAGAAAGAGGTAAAAGCTGGTGAAAATATTCAAGGTTTGGGAATTTGTTTCTGGCTAGTAGGTCTCAACCAAACTCAAGCTTTTGGCACTGGGAGTCTCAGGGCACTTCTGAAATCCCAAGGATATATAAAGCTTAAACAGAGGATGAGAATAAGCTTTTCTCTCAGCTCCTGACATATTTCAACTTTGTGTTCTCCTAAAAGCAAACAGTGCTCAAAGGCAGGAGGGGAAATCTTATAAAAAGTGTGATAATCAAGTGTTAAGAGGCTGCTATCTTGATATAAGTTCTGTCTTCCTCTACACTTGCTCAAAAACAACAGTTCATTCCAAGTGATTGGTGACAAAAGGCCAGATTTGTAGAGGAAACTAGATGCAAAAGAGATAACAGATACATACCTAGAAGGGACTTCTAGAATTCTCTGCTGTGCACCGAATGCTTGCCCTTTTGAAAATCCTGTTATACATCCAGTTTTCTCAGAACAGCAGTTGACTTTCACTGTTACTGATATGCAGTGGATGCTTGGTAAAAATAAAGAAGGGTTTTCAACCCAGCTTTTAGCATCCAACCACGACCAGGGTCATTGATGTTGACTGGGGTGAAAACTTGTTACAATAAGTTGCTAAGGGGAAGTCCATACTGCCACTGTCAGGGTTACTTGCAAAATTAGGAAATTTCCATCTCTACTTCTGCCTGTCTTGCAGTAAGACTCAGTAAAGTTCCAGGACTCAAAATCTCATTATGAAGTTCCTAATGCATGCCTGTCCAGTTATACCAGCACAGTGTGTCACGCAATCCCTTTGCAGACATATTCCCAGTGCATCATTCCCAGGACAATTGTGTTGGGTGGTGGAGCACTCAGACTTTTGGCACATTGAGAACTCAGGACAGTTGCCCCCACCCCAGCACTCAGGTGAGGAAGACAGCAAGGTGAAAGATGAGAACAAACCCACATTCTACCCTTGTGCTTCCCAATGCAGTGCAACTTTGCTGCAGTGAATGGGAGAAACAGGAACTGCATGAAAGAAATGCTGGCTAGGAGAAGGGAAATGTTCTAATGCTAGCAAAAAAAACACTGCTTTTGCATATGGCTAAGCCAAGAAGAAGGAAACTCGGGGATGGGAAACAGCAGGAAAAGCTCTTCCACTAAATTATAAACAAGACAGTAATTGGGGCTGGAGAAATAATACACTCATGTTCTCCCAAGACTGTAAACGAGTCAGTGGCAAAAAAGGAAGATCTAAGATCTGTTCCCAGTTTTCCAGTCCCATTCTGTCTTTCCTAGTCCATGCTATTTTTCATTTAAGGCAAACCAAACAAAACCTAACCAACCAAGTAAAATAGTAACAAACGAGCTCCTAATCAGAGATGAGCTGCAGGCTTGGTATTTGAAAAATTAACACATAGCCTGCTGTATCTTGTAGGCTCTGGCACTGCACTTATCTGGGGCAAATAAGGGCTTTACCTAGTTCTAAGCTCTGAAAAATGGTGGAGTTTGAACTTTTGCAACTGTCTGAAGTCTCCAGTCTATGTTGAAGCATTGTCACGGCAGGATGGGTTGCCAGCTTTTTCTCACTAGCCCCAGGACCAGGTACATTACAAAGGCAGACCGGAACTGGAGAAGAGCCCGGCTGTCCTCTCCTGGGGCAGGACAGTAGATGAACCCTGAGGATGGTCAGGCATGCCTGGCTGCTATTAACAGGGGTCCGTCCCACCCTCTGCAGGTCGAGCCCTGCTGAAGCTAATGGCACATTTCAGCAGGGAATAAGGCCTGTGAATTGCAGCTGTACATGAATATTGATAATAGCCGCCAAACACTCTTCTTTCTACCTCCCCTCCCAGGAGGGGTGAAGTGCTTTCTCAGCAAGGGTGAGACAGTGCTTCCAGTGAGGCAGGAAGGGGAAAATTGTCTCCCATTTCTGCTGCCTTAGGGCTTACTATTGCTTGTATGAAAATTAGTGGTGAAGCTGCCATTTACCTTAGAGAAGGCAGGATCAGACCCTCATTTTTCTGCCAGACAACACACCCTCATAATTATGTATTCACACCGTATTTTGATAATGGTTCCTTACAGACTAATTAATATGAATGTCTAAGAAGTCTAGTTTTAATATGTTAGGACTGAAGGAGAGACTGCAGTCCTGTGGGAGATTATACATATTTCCCACTGATGAGTACCTTAAATCTTAATGCGTATGGAGAGAAAGGAGCATATGAATCTAGAGAGCAAGATACAGACCCTTCTTCGATAGGATGGATTTTATACAATTGAAAAATCGGTTTTTTCAGGGAGCAGCAGTGAAGATTATTTTTAGTTTCTAATAAATGCACCTCTGTTTGAGTCCTAATAATATGCAAACACCAAAGCTTTTCCTGCTATCTAGAGATGTGGATTTTCTGGTGACTCATAGAGTAAGTTGCCTTTGTGGCATCTCTCTCACCACAGCACTAACAGGGTCTTTTTCTTTTATCCAGACATCTATTTTCATTAAAATTGCAAGGACTTAGCAATTCTAAAATTGCTATCTTTCTAGCAACTCTGCATGATGGCCACAGAATTTCCTGAGACAGAAGGATGGGCAAACAAAGATCATTGCCACCTAAGACTTATTTCTTTAGGAAAACAGCTTAAAAAACAGTTGTAAAATGAAAATATCCTCCTTTCTTAAAAAAACAACAACAAAACACCAAAAAACCCAACAGCAGCAAGAGCAATGAAAATGGAAATCAGTGCTAATGATCTGACTCACAGGGGTCTCATCATTAACAGGAACTGACTCATTGCATTTGTTAGAAATTGCCATGATGCTATTTTATCTGCCCTTTGTGTCTTGGGAGCAGAGCTGAGAAGGCCAGAAGAGGCTTAGCATAGTGGCAGGCCTGGCTGGTCCTTTGTAACATTGCATGGTTCTGGTGGTGAAGCTGTACTTGGCCTTTTTACAAATAAAATAATTTCAAAGCTGATTCAGAACTGTCCCTCATCTGAACACATACTAAGCTAAAGCATATTGTAAGTCCTGATGGTTACCACTAATATCTATATCAGTTCAAGCACAGTCATGACCATCTGAATGGCTTGGCTCAGAACGTTTGCACAACAGAAGTCTCCTTTGCTTCCTGCCATAGAGGAAATAAAAAGCATACCTCAGGTTTTAGTTTTCACTGTATGGGGAAGTCTGCAATATCTGTCTGAGCTGTATCATGGTCTGTAAATACATGGTATATGATACTAGCACATGGTACCTGAAAGGATGTCACAGTTGTCCTGGGTTCAGCAGTAGCAGACATTTTTCTCCTTCTTAGTAGCTGGTGCAGTGCTGTGTTTTTGACTCTCAGCCTGGGAACAGTACTGATAACACTGATGTTTTTAGTTGCTGTTCAGTAATGTTTACTCTGACCAAGGACTTCCTGAGTCTCATGCTCTGCCAGGGAGGAGGGGAAACGAGGACGAAGCACAAACAGGACACCTGACCAAACTAACCTAAGAGGTATTCCATACCACAGCACGTCATGCCCACTATATGAACTGGGGACAGTTACCTGGAAGGGTTAGGTCACTGCTCAGTCTGGCTGGCTATCAGTCGACAGGTGGTATCGTACTCTCTTCCCTTATTATTTCCCTTATCATTGTTATTATTGGTGGTAGCAGCAGTGGTTTGTGTTATACCTTGGTTACTGAACTGTTCTTATCTCAACCTGTGGGAGTTACATTCTTTTGATTCTCCTCCCCATCCCTCTGGGAGCAGTGGTGGGGGATAGGAAGGGGAAGAGTGAGAGAGAGACTGCATAGTTCTGAGTTATAGCTGGGCTTAAACCATGACAACAGTACACTGCAGTTAAGCTTTTAAAACAAGGAACTTTTAAGAGCTAGGTGCCACCAGGTGACATGCATCCTGGCCATCATGCTCCACCTCTTCTTTTAGGACAAGCTCTGCCAGGCAGGCTAGTCAGCCAGCTATAGCACAAAGACAAGCCTCATCCAGTGCTGAGTATACAAATAACCAGGATAGCAGTGCAAAGGTTTTGCAAAAAAAGATGGAGCCTGATGGTGAGGACAGCATTATTTCAGATCCCCTTTACTCCTAGTGCAGAAGTAGAGCTCAAGTCACGGTTAGCCATTTTTTCTAGTCCATTTTACCATCTGCTATTCTGTCCTTTGCAACAGCTGACAACAGTGCAAGGACATGAGAGCTTCCATGTGATGGTTGTTTAAAAACAAACACACACTGTATGCTGTTGCCAAATATTTGTATTACTGAAGAAGGAGCCTTGGCCATGGCTGAGAATCCATCGTTTGAGGTGCTACAGCAGCAGAACAAAAGGTTGGTGTCTAATTAATATTAAAACAGAAAGCCTAAATATAACTCCAAAGATAAAAGCTAAAGGAGTAAAAGAACATGGTAGGACAACATATTGAACTTCATAAGCATAGCAGAAGTTACTTAGCATAGTCAAGTCTTTTTGTAGGCTTTACCACAAAGAATGGTTTTCATCTGGAGCTGGAGAAAGAGAAATAATTATATAAATGCTTAAAGGATGCTCCCTGAGGACTATGGGTCTGGGGGACCACAGAGGGGAACATAGGAATGACAAGGTAAAGACGGTGGCATCATGGGCTGACCAGAGAAGAAAGTTCACCTTGCTGATTGTAGATGGCTGGCAGCTACACTGAAACCAATGGAAATCACCAGTTATCTCCCTTATCTGACAGGATGTGGAATCACTCCAGGCCAAGAAGGTGCAAGTTCTGGTATTGCATTCAACTCACCTAGTCAGTAGCGGGCAGTAACTCAGCAGCCCCTAGAGAAAGGGGAAGCCTCAGCTGAAAGTGGAAAATTCACTACTTTTCCCACTTCTTGAGGTAATCCAGGCAGATCAAAGCTGCAGCACAAGAGAAGGCAGCTTGAGGAAATTTAAACTCCTTTACTACTTATCCTTTACTTCTGCAGCTGAGAACTGGGTGGCTGGCAGAGAATTCCCCATGAACACCAGTTCCCTTTGAAATGTGTGCTCCCAGTTAATCTTAGGGAGTCCAGATCTACAGGCAGTTTTTAAAGGTCCACCTTTTGAAGGGATATATTTAGAAGGGCATTGCTGCCTGAAAAATTAAAGTTAATATAGGAAAAACCTGCCTTCAGCTTTTGCTGCAGTCACAGAAGAATGATCTTCCACCTAACATGAAGTATTGTACAATTTGTAGCTCTAACACTGATTTCCCACATGCTGTAGGCAAAGCACAATTTCTGCTCATACATTGCTTATATATATATAAAATCATATATAATTATATAACCTATATTCTTTTTATATATTGCATTTATGAAATATGTTTTATTCAGTTTATGCATTTCATATATATGTTCATAGACATTCTTCTCACCCATTGTCTTATCTATGTAGCTCTTAATTTCATAAGGATGAAATTCATAAAGACGCCCTTAACATAAGGGGCTTCGAATTTAGTTTGCTCTGGAATTGCCACTAAAAACAACAGCAGCTGCTCCTGGCTCTATGCTGTGACATGCCTCAAATCCCACCCTATCTATAGCTGCAACACAGAGCATTTAATCTCTATGAACTCTATGCTGAAGAAGAGGTATCTGTGACTGATGTAATTCCTTTTGCCCGAAACAGTCCACTTCCACAGAATTGACCTACTTACCCTTTAACCTGTAGCTCTGCAGTCAGGACTGATTACCCTATCTAGAAGGAGGTCCTAGCTGGCAAACAACAGAATTTGGAGCTGCTGTGCCTGCTGCATGACACAGTAGTACAACTACCAGGATATTTATTATATTTCATCCAAAAACCTGCCTGCCTTCAGACAGGTAATGGTGTAAATGAGCAAGTGCAGACCTTTAGACTGTGTATATAAAAATGGTAAGGATTCCACCTTTTCTCATTTTCTTGTAGATTTTATGCATGGCCAAGAGCAATAAACAACTATGAGGTACCAGTTTGGGGTTGATAAGCTAAAGAGAATCAATCCTATAAATAAAGCCAAATCATTTTTTTTTCAAAAGAACTAGGATTTTCAGGTGCATTTTCATAGTATGGCTGAAGGTTACACAGACAAGATTATTTTGAAAACTGTCATGGGAGACCAAGGCGGAAGAAACTTCCCAAAACCTTCAAGTACAGGATGGAGCTCATCCTAATGAAGCATTCATTTCAGAGACCTTCAAAGGGTTCATTGATAGGGAATAATTTGCCACAGTATAGTAAATAGTATGTAAATTGAAGTTTCTTTTGTCTTCAGTATAAAATAAAAAGGATCAAGTAGCAGAAAATCACACCTGCAGGGAGAAGTTTTAGTGCCTCAGGAAAGACAGAAAGAACATTGCTCAAGCAATTGTTTTCTTGCCATGGACTGGTACCAGAGATCAGGGGCTCTTCTTTGTGAAGGGTGTGGGGTGTTCATGCAACAAGACTCTAACAATTAACTAGAGCTAGTGCACCTCTTGCCTCACACCTGCTTGTTTGATGAAATCTGATATAAAATGAACATACACCGACAGGCAGGAAAAACATAGGTCTAGCAGAAGACTCTAGTGACAAATACCACAACCTTCAGCAGGTATTTACTGGTATTTTCCTTCATATTTTCTTGAAATAAAGGCTCAGAGAGTTAAGAATATCCTAATATTTCAGAGCCAAAGCTATTTTGAAAAGTTTTTTTGAATCCCAAAATTCTAATGGCACTGTATATTTCAGCAGTTTAATAACCAAGGAAGACATTAGGAAGTTTCTGCTGTGCATCAGTAGATGTCTGGCTGCAAGGTGAATGGTGGACATCACTTCTCACAGTACAATAGATCTAAACAAAATATTTTCTGGGAGCAAAAGAGTTAAAGCGGTAGTAAGGTGCAGGGTTTCTTGCATTTGTGTTAGTCATCTAGACAAGATAATAAGGCCCAGATGCTCAGAAGCACTTAGGCATTAACTCACACCAGTTTCAATGAAAACTTAGCAGTGAGCCCAAGTGGCCAAATTATACCTGTCCAATGCGTCCCTTCTGGGCAAGATGAGGTAAATATAAGAATTTCATTCTAGATCTCATGACATATCGCAAATACTGCTACAAATAGAATAAATCCTAAGATTGAAGAAAAACTCTCATATTTATGGACAGAGAGACATTTTACTTTTTAGTATATGCATAAAGCTTTAATATTTTATTTATCTTTTTGTGGTAAACCAACAAATATGCTGTCATAGGTTATTGTATCTAAAAATGTCTTGAGAGAGTTTTTTTTTGGGGGGGGGTTCTTTCACTGTAGTATCACTGATGTATAGGACTACGGGGAAAGGTAAGCAAAGTAACAACCAAAATCCCAGAACTTTTAACCAACAAAACAGTTTACAGTAGTACCCATTTCCAAACAAAACTCCTGCTCTCTTTGCTTCCATCATACTGCACTGTTATTCATAATTGCTACCTGGAGGATTGTTAGGCTGACACAGGATTTATAAACCACAGAGAAAAAAATCTCAACACCCTCCTCCCTTAAAAAAAAACCACACCACAATAAAAGCCAACTAACCAACCAAACTCCAAACCCAAATACTGTAACACTGTAAATTTCCATTTAAGAAACAAGGTGGAGTGAACCTGATACTTATTTCACATTCAGCTTGTGCCTATTTTATGTGACAGAGGATGTCCCTGTAAGAATTAGCTATAGCCGTCACAGCTGTGTATCTACCTAACAAACAGAGAGAATCATATCAAATAAGAATTCTGAATGACACCAAAGCATTACACTAAATAATTCATTTTTACCTACAGATATGCTTAAGGATGGGCTACCATTTAAGTAAATGCTGAACTAAATACCTTAAAAGCCTGTAATCCCAAGTTGTATAAATATTTTTCTTTTGATGTCCTTTTTCTTCAGGCAGGCAGTCTTATTTAAAGCACTCTTTTGTTTCCAAGCTTAAGATCATTTGATGATGAAACATTTAGATAAAGTTCTAGGAAAGTGGATATATTACAGCCCTGAAAAGGGTAGATTTTCATTTCAGCTGCACTTATACCACGTGTACTGGCATCTCTGCTATCTCTGTATGTATCTTACTTCCTAAAACCTTCTCTTTGACATCTCAAAAAATAATATGTTCTCACAGTCCCACAAAATTAATAAATATATACTCCTCATGTTAAGGATATGGAAATAAGGCATGCAAAATTGAAGGTCTTCTTTCTTTCTGAAAACACTTGCATGTATTAAATATATAACAATTGTATGTATTAGAGTATTCTCACTGAAGTGAGTTTGGTCATCCAGAAAGCATGTGCTTAACAGCTAGCAAGATGAAACTTGTGTGAGGACACTGAGAAAATTAGTGAGAGTGTGGGGAGTGGAATCCATTTTTTCCTGCTTTAATCATCCATGAAATATTCTGAAACGCTCCTTTGTTCTGTACAATGCAAATAACGACACAGACTTTTTTCAGATATGCTGTATAATGTGCCCAAGTCCTTGAAATACTGGATAGGGAGCGTTAATATCTACCACCTCCCCTAGGATAGGGAATACTGGTGAGTAGGTTCAAGAACAGATGCACTACTCTGTTAGTGTTTGCAGAATCCCTATTTACTTCTGCATCTTTTTCTCCCAAATGACTTAAGTAAAATTAAATTGGAAAAGAAAAATTAAATGCTAAAAGGTTTTACTGTTAATGAGCAGTAAAATTTTAAAGGACAGGTCTAAACTTGGAGAAAAATATATTCAGATGTAAATGTCCAAGATAAGGCATTACAGAAGATGAATGCAACTTTTCTTTTTCTTTCAGTGTCTGAATTACGGTTCTGTTCTTGTCTGCAAAGACACCCTACTGGCATGAATACATTCCTCTTGAGAGACATGGTCACATGTTTGAATACACGGTATATTCTTTATAATGACTCTAAAAGTGCCAGTTCTTCAGGTTCAGTGTAATTGTTAGTCTTCAGATTTATTTTTTTAAGCTCTTGTCATGGACTGGATTGCTTGGAAAAAATGTAAACTGGTTCAGTGGTTCAGGCTGAAGTGGAGTCCTGTGAGTACTCTGCCAGCTCTTTTTGCAAGCTCCAATTTTGAGAGCTGTTGACAAGCACTTTGGAAAATATTCTGCCCTGCAATAATCCCATGAATTCCTGTTCTTCTGCAACGCTTTA
Organism: Agapornis roseicollis; assembly: GCA_002631895.1. Taxonomy (NCBI): domain Eukaryota; kingdom Metazoa; phylum Chordata; class Aves; order Psittaciformes; family Psittacidae; genus Agapornis; species Agapornis roseicollis. The sequence goes on along the minus strand of NDXB01010761.1, from coordinate 93,785 downwards.
AATAAAAGCAAATGCATCCTGAAGAACAGAACCACAGTTCTGGAATGCAATGCTGACTTTCACATCATGTAGTACTTACTATGGTATTTGCATGTAATTGTTTTACATGTAGCTATGAAAAATTGTTGGTGATAGCGCATTTCATGGGTTTTTTTTCCGCTGACCATGCCTGCAGAGACTGAATGGCATGCAACCTTTGTACCAAATCTTATGTATTTTAAAATAAACATATTGGTAGTCCATAGACTTGTAGGTGGATTTTCTTCATTCACTGTGTCTAAACACAAGAACCAGCAAGCTGCAGCAATAGGGTAAAATTTAGCTGGCCATTACACACCATTTAAATTTTTGTCACTTAAAGCTAACACATCCCTTGCAATACAGTGGGGTTCATGCCTGACCCCAGCACTTACATGATGTTTTCATATATCATAGCATAGTCTCTTTCACTATATATACCACCAAAAGGCCTTTCCTGTAACAGTCTCTTCAGAAATGATTTGCCAGCTATGTCATGCTGAACACACACATGCATGTGTGAGCACTCCTAAAGCAGCCTCTTTCAGTTTGGCCTTTGTAAAACACAAGAGATTTCTCTTCCCATGGGATTATTGTCCCAAAGAAAAAGGCCTGGAGAGGTATGTATGAAGCAAAACCCAGTTCATCAACTTAAGAAAGGATCAACTACACCTAAAGGATGAATAAGCTTGATTTTTCTAACACCTTCATGGCACAGAAAAGTTGTATGTCTTTGGCTGCGCTAATAACGGAGAAGGAACGTGTGCCGGCACAAGCATATTTATATGCTGCTACTGTTGAGCTAGAGGAGGACTAGAGGGTACAACAGCCACTTTGTCATCTGGAAAAAGCATAAAAAGCTTAACAAGCAAATGAGATATGGGTGGAGCAATGTAGCAGAAAGAATAGGGACCACTACCACCACCAACCCCATAGGCAGACAGAAATGCAGAAGCAGTGAGTGAACCATATAGCTTCCAGGGTTTCCCCGAGGAGTGATACAGCAAGTGCTTGAAGTGGAGCACTGATGAGTACCCCAAGACACTAACATTATCCTCACATAAATAGAAGTTGTAGCAAAACAGAGAACTTGAGTGTTTTCCTGTTTTCCTCTGCTTGTTCAGGCATTTCACATGCAATGATACTCCTGCTTCAAAAAGTTGTGAAGTTGAGGCAGTCATCATTTGAAAGACACTGGGCACACCCACACATGAGAACAGTGACTGTGGTACAAGGATTCTCAAGGGGGTACACAGAGCCAGGGAGGAGGCTGGTGAAACACTGTGATGATACTGCTGCATTGGGGCTCTGCAAGGCACCAACCTCCCCTCGCAGGCACCACCACATCATGTGGCTGAGCCCTCTCTCCTGTTGCACACAGCAGTATTTACAAAAGCCTCCACTGTTTCAGTTCAACTTCAGTTTTCTTGTTTTGTTCACCCAATCTCAAAGGCAGAGCTAAGATCACTGACTCCAAGAGCAGCACCACAATACAAAGTCAGCTTCTACAGGAATACTGTCTTTAAAAATAAATACAATGTGGCTGCAATGCACTTGCACTTTCAATTTTAAAAGATTAGCAGGTGTGACTAAAGATTGCAAAGTTTTCCCTACTTCACTCCATTGAGGAGCCCTCCCATTTAACTTGGTTCTGCTATATATTCACTACACATTTATTCTCCATCCCAGTTCTTTTTTCCAAGTGACACAAACCTTAAAATATGAACATTTTCCTAAAAGCCCTGCTCAAACTAAAGCATTAAATATGTCTACTAATATTTTACCTAATTATTTTACTTATGCCATTAATTCCATTACATAAATACTTCAAAATAGAGACAGACATTGCTAAAGAGGAAAAAATAAAAAACAAACCCCAGTGAGATTCAGTTTTATAGTATGATGTCACTGTGAATAAGCTTGCCTTTTCTGTATAACCTTTTTATATAATTCTACTTATGGCATCTTCTTGGCAAAATGAAAACTTTTAAAATGAGGTAAACACTGGCATGTACAAACACATCACTATATAGTTTGAAGTGTTCTCTTAGCTGGAGGACTAGCTTTAATCTATCCTGCTAGTAAAAGCTGCAATCCCTGTTTGCCTGATTTAAGGAGGAGACTACAATGTAATGCACAGTCTTTGAGACACTGAGCTGCTAGGATTGCTGGGCAATTAGTTATCCTAGTTAATGTGCATGACCATTGGCCAAAGTGTGTCTGACCTACACTGCACTTGATGCATACTTAGTGAAAATTAATTGTTTGAATTCACAGATTAGGAATATAAACCTATCATTATGGACAAGTCACACGTGGGTTTGAGGCAGGAAATTAAAAGAAAAAAAGAACCCAACCAACACCAAATAGAATCCCACAGGTATTTTTGCAGATCCATAATACACAGCTTGAACATCTCTAGAAATATTCAGATCCCTGTCTGGATATATTTGGGAACAAGAGGCAGTTGTTGCCTTTCTGTGTTTGCCCAAAGAGCTCTTCTTGGTCCTCACTCATTCTTTTCGCTTTATTTCACTTCCCCTCTCGCTATTTTTATCCTCAAAGTCTTGCAAAATGGTCAACTTCCTAGAAGAGATATACTGCTCACAACTTTATATAAGAGCAATTCTTTTTACCTCCTTGCTTTCATAAATCTTGTATCTATCCATCCACATTGCCCTCACATGCATCAGAGTCCAGTAGGAGAGCAAAGTAAATCAATTGACAGCACAGGTTAACTTCACCATGAGCTGCATTAGCAAGACTGCAGCTGGCAAGTCAAAGGGAGTGTTATACCCTTCTGCTTGGTATTTGTGGAACACCTGGAGTGTGGCATCTAGTTTTGTATACCAAAAAACTGGAGAGAATTAGCAGAGGACAACCACAACAGTCAGGTATTGCAGTACTTGCACTGTGAGGAGAGGCTGAGGGAGCGTGGGTGGTTCAGCCTGGGGAAGAGATGTCTTCAGGGGTCCTAATAGTAGTCTACATGGCCTTACAGGCAGGTTACAAAGAAAACTGAGCCAGACTTGTCCCAGAGATGCACAAAAAAAGAACTAGATGCAATGGATAACAAGTTACAGCAAAGGAAACTCTGACTGGACTAAATGGAAAAGAAAAATGACCCTTCTGAGAGTGATGCAGAACTGCAAAAGTGCAGTGGAGCTAAAGGAACTCCATCCTTGGAGATTTTCAAAACCTAAATACAGTCCTGAAATCCTGATCAAGCTGGCATTGCATTGAGCAGGAGGTTAGACAAAATAACCTCCAGAGGTCCTTATGACTTGAATTATTAGGATTCTATGACTAAACTGCTCCAAGAAAAATCAGTCCCAATTTGCACCCCACCAGCCCACAACAGTTTCTACATCCTAGGCACTGCTTCTTTCTGTCTTACCAGTACATGGCATATGAAAGACATCAAATGAACTGTGACATCTCCAGAAATTGCAAGGTACTTGTCACAGCATTATTAGTGCTATTTCAGAGCCACTGCATCTGCGTGCATTGAAACATAACTCCCATGTTCCTCTAAGTTATTTTTTATCTCTGTTCAGAACAAAATCACTGGGTAAGATGTAATATAGGAGTAGGAGAATAGAGATTCTCTTTCCAGGTGACTGCAGGTGAAGATGTCTCTGCTTTAAATGACTGTAGGATGAGCAGTCAAAGTGTATAAGCATGAGGGGTAGTCAGAGTCAGATTTGGTGACAAGTTGTTTTAACCTGAATCAAACTAAGAAGGAGTCACAAATAGCCATTGGATTTCTGGAACTTGAGTAAATGTTCTTCATTTTCACATGTAACTTAAATTCCTTCATGCATAGAATGGAAAAAAAAAACCAACCTTGACTGAGCTAAGTCAATTTTACTTTCACAGATACAAAGTCAGCTGCAGAGAAAGGATGACCTTTGTTTGGTGTAAAAAACCTTCGATACCTGTTATTCACTAACAGCAGGTGTCTTGATGCTAGCTTTTAAAACAGAAATCCTATTGTCATTTCCACTTGTTTTAGTGCTGACATTTTACTTGTAAGCTTCAGCATTTAGTTCCAGGAAATGAAAGTTCAGTACCTCCCCAGAATTTCATACTGTGTCATTTCTTGCGGAGCCTAATGGTGAGCAGGCAATATTTTACTGCAAATAGAGGAAAAAGGAGGAGGCCGAGTTTGCTAAATGCATGGATTAGAACAAATACAACACCCTTAAATGAAAACAGCTTTGATTTTCAGTTTGGATGTATCTTTGATTCTGAAAGCCTCGCTGAATATAAACTGTGTCCATCCTTATTCAAATAAGTTCTCTTATTATGCTGCTGTACAGGACACCTCATATTGAGCATAACAGTTTTTCATTTAAGGAGACCTATTTGGTTTTATGGTCTTACTTTACAGATTAAGCACTTTCCTACCTCAACTGAGTTATAGCATTTGTGCACCACTGTATTAATGCATGGTGTGGCTCAGGATGATCCTGCAGGCTTGCTGATCACCAAATAACACACAAAAATACTTCCTCTGCATCGCTGTTACCCCAGTAGGCTTGGCAACCCTGACAGCTGCTTCTGCTTTGGCTGGAGTGTGGCAGGGATGTGACACACTCTGGTTCTGCTGGTACTACAAATAGCAGATTCCTGACAGGAAAATTGAGTTAACATTATCTGTAATTACAGTCTCTGGAATTCCATGCCAGGCAAATTAGCTCTCAATGAGAGCGGCTGCTGTTGCATGTGAGGGATCTGTTTCCCAGCTACCCAAAGAGGAGTCAAGACAACACGTGGTCTCTTGTCAGTGCTCGTAAATAAGCAAATACCTAACTTGACTCAAGGACAGCAAGGCAGTCTATGTATCATGGCTCTCTCCTTTGTTCCTTGCTGGGAATTTATTGCAGAAATTCACTGGGTTTGTGATTGTGAACCTTTGTACTACATTACTTCTGTATGTCTACACAGAAAGCTTTGCAAAGACAGCACATCACCAGTATGGCTCCTGAATTTGCTTTGAAATGCAGCAGGCTTCATGTCTCCAAGTATTTTGATGCTTCCTATGAGGTACCATTGTGCTATCGGTCCTCCACTACCAAATTGTCATGCACATTTTAACCATTCATTTGTAGAAACCCTGTTATGTGTTTGAAGTCCAGGGATTCCCCACAATGCTATAAATCTCCAGCAAAGAAAACTTAATTTTTTAATCTACTAAGGATCCTGGAAGAAATATTTTAGCATATGCTCACAATTTCAAGCAAAGGATGGCAAAGTCTTATGCTCTGCGGGTACTATAAACAGTGACAACTTCTTACTTTCTGATATTTCAGAAATTGCAACACAAAGATACTGACAATACATGGCACTTGAAATCTTGACAACCTGCGTTTGATACCATCCCAGGAGTCAAAATCCATGCCTAGAAAACTGTTATGTATATTTTCTATTCCAGCACTATTTCAATGCCTTGTAGAAAATAACACAAAATTAACTGCTGTAAATGGATTGCTTTGTTGTAATGCTACTGCTGTTAACATCATAACGAGAGTTTACTGCTCAATACCACCAAGATACCATATATGACATAGATTTTTTTTGCCTGTGAAGGTGATTGGAGACTTTGAAGAGAGAAACTCTACTGCAGCATTGAAATCAATGCCTATAAAATGCTGCAAAATCCAGGCCATGGCAAAGATGAACAGAAAAGCTTTGTTAGGTCTGAGATGAATGACCAGTAAATACAGGTTTAAACTGACAAATACAATATTGTTTGAAATTTCCCAGCATCTGGAAAAGATGTCTGTGAGATATTCTAAATGTAAAAGTACCAGCAAACAGAAGGGGGGGAAGATAGGGTTTGAGTTATGGTTTCAGTTTGGTTTGGTTTTGGTGTTTTTTTAAACCACTGAAACAATTTCAAATCATTTTTATTGATTGCACTTACAGGACATCTCTTTTGCTGTCACTTCCCCTCCTTGTTTGTTTTATTTTTGGTATAAGTATCCCTGATACAAAATATCTTTAGCACAGTTATCTTTGCTACCATGAGCTTGACAAATGAGGGAACAAGCTGAGGACCTTCTGAATTAAAACCAAGAGCTGTTACAACTTAATGAAAAGAGCCCTGTCTCCTCAGCGAGGGTTGCAACAACTTATTAGATCAGTACATATGGTACCCTGAGAGTTTGATTACATGAGGCTGTCATGGTGAACACCAATGTCATTTTCAAGAAATACTCTGCACACAGACATTTTTCAGTAACATTCATGCACAACTCCTTCAGCGTTTCACATCAGAGAATTTTTGCTCCTGAAGAATGTAACAGTGTAAATACAACTGTCTGAGTACAGATGGGAATTTAGAAGATCATGAAAAAAAAATGTGTTTCCTTTAAGCGAGTTTTACCTGCCAGGAATCTTTAGTGAACATATTAAAAAGAAACCTTTATTCAGTAATTTTTGCTCCGCCGCAATCCGCCCTGCCCCAATTTAAAGGGGCAGCTTTTCCCCCTCTCCCCTTACACCCAAAAAAGAAAAGGGCAGTTTGTAAAATCAATTTAAAACTTTGAGGAGCAAAGGATTGATTTCACTTTTTAAGTCACAGCTTATCACTAATCTAGTCTACAGGGAAGGGATTCCTTTATGAATAAGCCACCTGTGTGTCCATTTTCCAGCTCCCCCTTTAGTAGGAAATATCACATTGTCTGATGTTTATATTGGCTTCATTACAGATATGATTTCCAATTTGTATGTTCTAGACAAATGCCTGAACCCTTAAAAAAA
>NDXB01010761.1:24271-57775 GCA_002631895.1 Agapornis roseicollis | reverse complement strand
GAAGCAAATAAAACCCCCCGGTCAAAAAAAAAAAAACCCCCCCCCCCCCCCCCTTTTTTTTTTTTTTTTTTTATAAAAAAAAAAAAAAAAAAAAAAGGCAATCTGGGGAGCGAGTAAGTCTGAGTGATTTGCAATTAATATACAAATGTTTCCATTGTAATCAGTGTACTAATACCTGTCACTGTCAGCACCTCTTTCCAGAGAGGGCTCGCTCACTGTTTCCCTTGGCACACGGTGCTTTGACACTCACAAGAGATTACTTTCATAAGGTGCTCCGTGTGCATATTCAACAGCCATTTTGCCCAGGTTTTTATGATATCTTTGGAGACATATATCCAGTTGTTTGGCTCCTGCAAAGCTACTGAAGTCTGGGACCCAGCTGGCTGAAAAGCAGCCTCCAATAAATAATGAAACTCTTTTGGAAGGGGAGATGTTTGTGTTAGCACCTAGCAGAAGGGAGGGAACGGGGCCGGGAAGAGTGGCTGCACTTCAAAGAGGTTGCCCCTGGCAGGCACGAATGCCCCGCAGCCAGCCGGTGCTGCCTGTGGTTGGCAAGCTCTGCTGGAGCCATGGCTGCCTTGGCTGCTAGCGGCTCAGAGGAGATCGGCACAATGGAGTATGGCTGGCCCATGTTCTCAGGTGCTGTCACACAACATCAGAGCCTGTGTTAAGTAGAGAATGAGATGGGAAATGTTAAAAGAAAGTGGAGGGCCTCTGTTCCATCGACCAGCGCTTTTGCTGGTTTGATGCAGTGGTAGCCTCCCATCTCTTTGCAGCAGGAAAATACTCTTAGCTGAAAATGCTCTTAACTCATCCAGCCAAGACATGATAAAAAATATCATGCCCTGGATGCCTCACTTGCAGTACTGTCTCTTTCAAAACTGTTCACATCTGTTTTGGTACACAGGCTCCTTGTGATATAGCTTAGACTTTCATCCTAGTCAGAAGGGCCACAGTGCAGATATGCATTTCAGGCTGCCTCCATCTAAATACCAGTTTTTTCTGCAAGATGTTCAGCAGCAAACCTGAAACATTTCTTCTCCCCTTTACTCCTTGTATTTCCTTTGTAACTGAAGAACCAGATACCAGAGAGGTAGGGTAGTATTGCAGTGCAGTTGTGGTACTTGAAAATTACTTGACCTGAGCAGACATCTAGGGAAGTCAGTGGGCTTTGGATCAATTTCTGCCACTGGCAAACAATGCTAATCATATTTTTTGCATTTCTGCAGCACATGCCATCCCAGCATGTGATGTTTTCAGGCATCAGTTAAGACCCACAAGTTTCTGGTGAGGAAGAAAATCTGTCATGTTATAGAGGAGGAATACATGCTAAGGCAGATCTGTTGCTCTATTCTGCTCAGGAGATTATAAAGAGAAATGTGGAAATTCTGCATCCTTGCTGCCCTTCCATTCTCAATGAGCACCTATTATGCAAAGCCACAGTGGATGTCAAAACGGTCCTCTCTGAAGGCATTCCCTCCTAACACACACATTCTTGGAACTATCCCTCTTCCTGGCTCTATCTATGGGTGTATTGTGTATGCACACCAACAGCTTCCAAATTCATACCGCAGATGCAACTGCACACCACCTCTGTGGTACACATACACTCATAATCTAAAAAATCAGATCTCTGTTCACCAGCCATTATTTACCACAGAGTAGAGTCTGATAGACCACTGATTCCTCTTAATTGATTCCTCTTAATTGCTTTAAACAGGAAATAAATGCAATTACTTGCCCTGTCAGTTGGCAAATGGTGATTTTTGCATTGTTGTAGCAGTGTGTGAGTGTGCACGTGTGCGTGTTAGAGGAAGAAGAGCAGGCACTGTAGTTAAATACCCTGAGATTCCACTCTAATCTCTTGTTACTGTCAGGTTTATGAAGTAAATTTTGCACTGACATTTCCTGTGTATGGTCTTAATGGAAGGTAATATATAATAGAAAGTTTAAGGAAAATTCTGCTTAGACATTTTACGCTGTGAGAATAGGATGGAAATCAGTTACAAAGGCCTGGGTTTTTAATGGGCAAAATTAGAAAGTTCAAATGCAGTTTCCTTCAGTTTTTATAGCTCCTGTTGAAAAAGCAAAGTCTGAGGCAAATTGGCCAAAGGATTTTTGGATGACCACATTCGCTGATGCTAAATGAAAAAATGATGCCTTTCACATTTCATAATACTTCAGGACTTTCAGACAACAGTGCAAGGAAGTTAAATGGACTTATTTCACTACTGGTTTTTGATGAAGCAACATATAGTTAGGGACAGGATAACAAAACACTTAATTGCTCTGAAATGCCATCTTAAACTATTTGAATAAGAGGTGAGCCAATATGTAACTTCACACAGTACTTCATAGTGGCAGAAATGCCAAGAGTATCCCACTCAAATATAGAGAAAGATGCAATCCCCCTTATGTTCTTTCTATTTCTTGATTTTTCCAGCTCCTTTTTTTTTCCTCCCCATGAATTGCCTGTCGCCCCCACCATCCTCCTTCACCTTCCCACACAGATCCTTTTTTGTAAGTAACTGTGGAACGTTCCAGCTACGCTGTGAGTTAATGCAGTGCGGCAGAGGGAGAGGCAACATCAGGGAGTCATAGATTTGAAAAGTTAAGGGGCTGAGTCTCTGGCTTCAGTTCAATCAATAATCACTGTGCATCTGGCCCCATGTTTCTCTGCACAATTAACTCAGCCACATTGTGCATACCTTGCCTTTTACATCAATTTGTGAGAAGTAGATTTACTGTTTGCAACACTGAGTCCTGATCATGCAGGATGGTGAAAAGAGTCTTACTGATGTCAGTACAGACAAAGAGAAAATCAGTTCAATAGGCCCAAACAGGCCCTGGGTTACAACAGTTTAATTTGCAATGCACCTTGAGATCAGCTAACAGTTGCAGTAGGAGCCTTTTTTCCCTCGTGTAACAACTTCAGGCCCTGCTGAGAAGAAAATGCCCACCATCAGCAGGGTTGAAAACTAGGCAAATAATATCAAAATGAGAAGTGCAGGATGAGTGGGGCTGGGGTGCTTGGTTTGTTTTTGTTCTGAGAAAGCCCACTAATTAGACAAGGTTCAGGCACTACACTCATGCCATGATAGCTGCCTTAGTGTCACTATGGAATAATTGCAGCTGCAAAAGAAGTAGTTTTTTCCCACTCCAGAAATGGCCACAACCCTTACAGATGCACAAATGCTTTGGAATGGAGGTGCTTTTTATGTCTCCATTTACACAGAGCAGGCTAAAGCAGCATAGGTAGTGTTGCAAGTGCCTGAGGCAGAGGCTTTCCATGCCCACCCTTCACTTTTCCTTACATCACTAATCTAAATGCCAACCACTCTAAACCCTTACCAGGGCTAAAATTAAAGCAGTATAACTATTTGCACCCAGAAGAACCTGACCAAGTTTAAAAATACAACAATTCCTCAAAATGCTTCCCTGATGGCTCCAAGTCCTACTGCACTCCATGAAACTGAGCCAGCGGGAAGTCAGCAAGGCTGAGTAAGTTCCTCCATGCCTGAGGCAGCTTTTCCCTCTCTCTCACTGTAAGGTGAGCCAACTGCAGTGGCAATGCTGGGTTTCCTACAGCCCCCTGGCAGAACAGTGCCACCAGCCCTCCTGTGAGCCATAAGACCAAGCCCAGCACGTGCCAGTGAAGCCACTCTTTTCCAGCACAGCCTGCCATCAGTCTCATGGCACCATCCATGAGAGCTCTGCAGTCCCGGAGCTGCCAAGGCTTGGCTCACTCACGATGCTGTAGGACAAAAGGTTGTTTAAGGATATTTAAACTTGTTTGATTTCATTATCTCTTCACAGCACCAAGGAGTAGGGAATCTTGGGTTAGTTGACATTTATAGCATGCTAAATTACATACCCAGCATTAACTTCAATGGTTATCATGATCTATGATGATAACTCTACCTTCTCTGCTTCTCTAGAAACTCAAGGCAAAAAGCTACATAAAACTTTGCAAATATAATCCAAAACCAGGCTGAAGATTTCCTGATTCTAGCTTGAAATACTAAAAAAAAAAATACATACATGTACATATATACATACAACTTGGTTCTTACTTTCCCTTATTTGTTCCCTCCTTTGCCTTTCACTAAATCAATTCTACTACAAAGGCAAATATATGATTTACCTGGCTTTCCAGTACACAAGAGTCAGAGCCTATCTCAATAAATCATGGCCTTTCATCTGAATTTGTTCCTCAATAAATGTTCCTGTACACATTGCAAAATCATATGGAGAAAGATGAAGCACAGGAAAACAAGCAGTGAAGTTTATGTCGGAAGTGATCTTTTACTTTGCTGACCAAACCAAACAATTTTTTCCTCAAATTTTGCATTCCAGTTTTCCTTCTAATTCTACTCTACCTGAATGAGCTCTTCTTTCATTTTGTTGAGATAATTATGTTTTAAATTACAAATGTAAGAAGAATATAATATAACAAAGCAAAGCACTTCAAATAAAAAAGTCAAAACATTTCTTTTTGAATTTCAAATTTTCCTTTTTTTTTTTTTTTTTTTATAGTTTAATGTGCAGACTTAAGCCAGTGTGTACATTTGAAAGCAAGAAAAAGCAAATATCACTTTCTTAATAACAATTTGTGAAAAATTGAATAAATCCTGCAGTTTTATGTTATTAAATGGAGTAATTTCCNAAAATTTTTTTTTTTAAAATTAATTTTTTTTTTTTTTTTTTTTTTTTTGACAGATTTGTGAATTTGTTTCTTCTGGAGATAAATATACAGAGCTGGTAAGAAGTTTCATTGCAAAAAAACCTGCCTAGCTCTGAAGTGTTTTTGTGCGTGCCTGCATTTTTGCATGGAAAGAGGAGCCATTTAGCAAGCAAGGACAATGCTTAGAGCTGCCAGTGCTGCCCCTCTTGATTGCCAGTGCTGGCTACTGTCTGCTGCCTGCCCAGAATCATTTTGCTATGGATCATATAATCTCCTGGTATCGTTGCCAGGATCCACAAGGCTTGGGGGTCAAGAGCTCAGTGCAAGCATGGAACATTTTTCATGCTCAGTTTGCACCAGTGAGTAGTAGCAACATTCATTCAGAAAAGGAAAAATATTTCAGACTTGAGCAATAGTCTATCAAATCCCCATTACATTATTTTTCTTCCCTCTCCAGGTAAATGAAACCAAACAAAAACTGATGTTGATCAACATGTGTTCAGAGTCACAGGCCACTTTACCAGCTGATGTGCAGCAGAGCTCCCAGTGCAATGATGGTGATTTATATAAGTGAGGCACATGGCCCACAGTTTATGTTACGCATCCTAAAGCCCATATAGAATTAATTTTGCTATTCCAAGCCTACAGAAATACACAAATTAACACCTTTTAGCATTATTCACTTTGAGTTTGTCAGTTTTTATGCAGTAATCGATTAACAGTTGTTTTCAAGTTAGGGTTTATCTCTTGTTGGCGGGTATATTTATGACACATGGTTACACCTACAAGAATACATTAAAAGTTTTTGGAACTACAAAGGCAGACTAGTGCCTTGCAGTTGCTATAATCTTTGATGTCAGTAGGAGACTGCATTTACCAAAATCAAGCAAGAGAGTTCTGTTTTCTGTGATGAAAGCATTCCAGATTAAACTTTTAAAGAAGCCGAGCCAACGCAAGTATCTTTGACGTATGCTTTGGAAATGTTCAGAAATATTAGCCAAGTACCATGCATAAAACTATTACCTGTATCTCTCCCCCTTGATTAACTTCTTTTTCTGAGAGAGAGAATGCTGTTTCTTATATGGTATCCAGTTGAACAAAGGAGAAACAGAGCCTGAACTGTGCACTCTGGGCACCACAATCTGATGCAACTCACTTTCATCTCGGTGTAGCTTATCTGGTAGGCAGACCCAATGGAGGCATGAATTCCTAAGGATAAGTTAAATTATACAGCATGTGACTGGATTCAGCCAACTCACCAGTGATGAATTTGCCTTCTCTTCCAGAGTTTTACTTGCTTTTAAACAGAAACCTTCACAAACAGAATTCGTCTGTCAGTGTAATCTTTACCATAGTTAGACATGATGAAAAAAAATGATACAAATATGCAGGTTACAGACCCACAGTCCAGCCTGCATGTCAAACTAGCCAAACATGATTGTAGTCATGCATATGTACACATACATAAAACACGCATGACCTGAGTGAACTTATCTTTAATGACATACGATTGTTACTCAGGAAAACTGAGTCCAGTTCCCAGCCTCACTACTGAATTCTTCTGTGACTTGAGGTAACACATGTAATGTCTCTCATTCACTTATGTAGACAAAACGGTCCTCTGGGGACAAGGGCTGTCTTCTCTGCATATTCATACAATTCTAAATGAAATAGCCCTGATGTGAGTTAGAATTTTGTAATGTCACCAATAAGCTACTGATACATCTTTTTTTCAATGCCAAAAATGGATCACAATGAGAGTAGTGTTGGGCAAATAGTATAATTAAGGAATAGCATGTTTGTAGTTTCAGTTTCTGCTGGTGTAATAAATACTGCAAACACTTGTCTTGCAGTACTAGTTCAAAGCATTCCAGGTTGCAGTGAGCTACCTCTCTGTTTGGGGGACATTGGTATAATATATGCTGGTATTTCACAAGGGTTTTCTTCAGACATGCAGAAATTTGAGACCAAATTCATAAACACCAACACCTTTTCTCCAACTGCCAATGCAGAGCCATGGCTGGGAGATGTGGAATATTCTGTAGCAGCTAGGGAACAGAGGACCTAACTGGGGAAAGCAATCAAACCTGCATGGCAGTGAGCAGACTATAAAGCCTGTGGCTGAGTCACAGCAGCCAGCATTTGTCTAGGCTGTATGTGAGTCAAATGGCGTTACTTTAATATTACTTCTGGAAAAGTAGCAATTTCATTACGTGTGACACTGCACATTATCCACCATCACTCTCATCATCCTCCTCTAGGATACACCCATACCCCTATGCTACAGAAAGCTGCAGAGCCAATGACCTTCATTACCCATTAACTACCAAGAAGAGACCAAGCACTACTTTCCAAGCTCTATGTCATGATTATTTACCGTGCAGACCTCTGCTTTTAAATATGTGTTTTAATTTCCTATAATCCCAACTCCTACCATGATTATGTGGAATTCCATTTATTCTATTTGTTCTATTTTAAAAGGGATGAAGTCATCTGTGCTGGAAACTATGACCTGATTGAAAGTTCTGAAATGCTGCAATGTCTCAGACACAGCTCTGGTACATGAAGAAGTATAAATTAAACTCTTCTGCAGACATTTGATCTCTTGCTATGAAAAGGGATATTGTGCTTCTTCTGTTTAACAGTATTCTCCGTCCACTGTGAAAAGAACCCTGTTTGCACTTTTTTTTTCCTTTTTTTTTTTTTTAAAGTGTGGCATTTTTTTCCACTCTAAATAGGATTGCAAATTAAGCTTTGGCATGTATACACACAGAGTCTATATATTACTGACTGCTGTGAACTAAGGGATGCCAATGCCAGATCTCACAGACTTATTAACTAACTGTTTCAATTGTTACCAGTGAATCTAATGCTTCTGAGCTTCAGGACTCTACATAGTGCAAGCACTCCACGATTGCAAGCCATTTTTGGTCATGAGTAAAATATCAGCAGAAGGCAAGGCAGAATGTTAATCCAGTCAACCATCATTGCTTATAGTTATCTACAAAAATTCCAGTGGCCATGCAAACTGTGCCCTTTTTGGCATAAAGTCACCAACTACAGACACCATTTCTTTATTCTGGGTACTTCTGTGTTGCTCACAAACTCTAATACAGTTCTGTGCAGAGGGGCCTTGTTAACTCTAGAATTTTAAGTAGATGTATATAAACCTGGATTCATGCAACATGAGCTATAATTCAGCACGTTGTGCAGAAGACAGTTCAGTAAAGTTAACCATCTCATGCTATACATTTGCTACAGAATTAGCTCAACTTGCTTACTCACCTCTAAAGCTAAGGAAGCTTAAGTGAAAACAGGCATCCTGAAAACTCGTACTTGATTGCTGCAGGGTTAGCAACAGATCAGGTGTGCGAGCTACATCAGATCCTCCCTGTTTTCCACAAGAAGCCAGACAACCCATATTGATAGTTAAAGGGTTTTTTATGTCAGTAAGATTCATGTTAGAGGCAACACTCTTGTAACACTTCAGTTAAAACAAACCCTTTGTGATTTCTGTATCAAATGCTTTCAACTTATAACAATACTAGACAAGACCTCGAAATGCTCAGTACTGACCTGCCTTTGATCCCAGGAAAATTGAGGGGGAAAAAACTCTCCCAATGCAGGCAGTGGAAGCAGACTAAACACAATGGAAATACTTCTTTTTATAAATCTCAATAATCAATTTTTTTTTTTTTTTTTAAGTATAAACCCTACAAAAAGCAGCCTGTGTACTGGTAGCTGAGTTAGTTGTGTGCTGTATGTGGCAATGACCAATAGCATTTTCAAATGTGGTATGGACNTTTTTTTTTAAAAATAAAAAATAAATAATTTTTTTTTTTTTTAAGTATAAGCCCTACAAAA
Source organism: Agapornis roseicollis (assembly GCA_002631895.1). NCBI lineage: Eukaryota > Metazoa > Chordata > Aves > Psittaciformes > Psittacidae > Agapornis > Agapornis roseicollis. The sequence goes on along the minus strand of NDXB01010761.1, from coordinate 49,227 downwards.
AGCAGCCTGTGTACTGGTAGCAGAGTTAGTTGTGTGCTGTATGTGGCAATGACCAATAGCATTTTCAAATGTGGTATGGACCCATGATCAGGCCCAGCAGAGCTATGGGGAGCTAGAGACTGGCTGTGTCTGCTGCAGCATTGCTGGGGCAGCAAGTGATGGCTCTGAGGGGCTGAAATAGGGCCCTGGGCTATGGGTGGAGGGGAGGGAGTCTGGGCAGGGCTCCTTAAGGCCCTGTCACTAACACAGTGAAAGGGACAAATAAACTACCTTAACTTATGATCTTTAGCAAAAGGCATAATGTCCAGATATTCTCTTCTAGCAAACAGTGCCAATAATCTCTTCAGTGAAAGATATCATGTCTTCTGTTTTAATGACAGAAACAACTCAGTCCCTGCCTCAATACAATTTATATCTTTAGCTAGCCAAAAGATTTCTGTTGATACTTTTATGTCAGAAGACTTATTTTCTGCTACTCCCCTTAAAAAGGACCTGAACTTTCTTGAAACAAAAAGGTTTTGAATATTTTAGCCACAAATATTTTGAGGTTACCTCTAGTAGTCTCCACTTTTCCTTATGTTTTCTACCACTAATGGAGTCTGGGAAAAAAAACAAACAAACAAACAAAACCAAACCAAACCTCTTCACTGCATATTCTCTTCTTTCATTTCACAATAATATGATGTTCAGTCATTGCTCTTTGATGTTCCCTTGTGCTGGGATTTTCAAAGGAAATTAGCTTCCAAAATATGATGGTGCTGAGCAGCAGAAGCTGAGCGACTAGTTTCAGCGAGTCTCACTGAGAATTCAGGTTCGAGCTCTTATACTGAGAAGACACATGTCATCTAGACCTAGAGACTGGCATCTTTTGTGGCATTTAGTCTTGTCAGAGATACGTGGTAGTGTGAAAGAAACAAACGTCCACTGGAAAACTGCATCATATAATACATGTCTCTTTAAAGTTTGTTTTTTTCAGTCACAGTCCTTATGTCATCTTTGAATGCTTCAATATGAAATAAAAAACAGCTAATACAATCAAAATACCCTAATACACATTGGCTGTGCAACTTCTGCTTCGTATTTTCAGAGTCATGCCACCAGTCTTCGAACACTGTATTTGAGTGCTTTACTCTTCGGAGGCTGCTCTTGTGGAACAGCCTTCAGAAATTGTTTGAGTGTCTTCGGTGTGAATGGATTTGCTTTGCTTTGGTAGAAAAAAGCATTCTTAGTAAGTTGAAGCTTTGCAACAGAGTGGTTCCTTAACAAAGAGGAGAGTTAGGACCTGGTCGCCACTCAGGGACCATGTTTTACATGTAGTCAAGGAAAAGGACATTTTTACTGGCAGTCAGAAGGTAGGTGAAACAAATGTACTAATCAGTAAACTGCTAAGTGAAAATAGAGGGGGTGAGAATCATCTTTATAGGCAAGCTCAGGCAGACTTCACAATCCAAATCAGAGTGAATGGGTGTATAGCAAACATCTGACCCTCAGAGTACCCAACAGGCCAAATCCAGGATGCAGGCAGGCTTTCTTGGAAACTGATGCCCTGCTTCTCAGCCCAAAACTTCTAGAAACACACATGAACTGAAGGCCTTTACTTAAAATTTAAATATAACAGAAGTTATTACCAGAACAGTTTCCCATGATCCAGATTTCATTCAAACTAAAATCACAGTCCAGTTTCCCAGCTTTTCTCTATGTGGCTGGTATAAGTGACTTCTCCTGAGCACTGCATAAAAGCAGGAAGAATAGTTCATCACTTGCTGAAATACACTCATCTCTTAGTTAGGAATATGAACCCTTGTGAGCTGTAAATTCCTAACTGAAATTTAATAAATCTAATGAATGGATTTCCTGTTTGTTTCCCCAATGCTCTAACATTCCTGCTTGATTAAGGCAGCTCCTCCCTTTGCTTATATCTTTGCAATTAACCATCTAGTCCTCAAAACTGTTACAGCAGCACTGTGTCAAATCATATTACTGATTTCCATGTAAAAGTTACTCTTTGAATGCCTCATTTCCTACAGTGTCCAGAACACCTTTGAGAACCTTGTGGATGTTCTCCAGCAAGCAGTTTGCCATTTGTTACAGCTACCCCTAGTTATACCACCCTTGTCTCACTCCTGATGCAATGATGCAGTCAGCATCTCAGCTCTGTCCCCTTTACTGCTAACGGCTGGGAGGTAGGTTGGGAAGTAGTATGTCCATTTTTGACAGCCATCCATCACACTTCAACTGGTATCCTAGAAGGGAGACTGCAGAGGCACTGCCTGAAGATCTCTATAACTCATATATCTATGGAGAAGGAGCATGAGTCCTCATAGCTGAGAACATCTTCATTACAATTTTCTAGTAGCCTGCTGCTTTAATATGGTTTTAGCATCAGAGCTCAGAGCTACAGAAATTTCCCAGGGTACATTTTCCTTCTAACCAGGCAAAGCATCATGTATGTCTCCATGAGGATGAGGAAAAAGCAATAGCCAAGCCTTCTCACCAAGGATGCTTTGGATTCATTGTTGCTGAAGACTTCATAGCTTCCTGGGATGGAAAACCTTAACAATCTCTCTGAATTGCACTGGCATTCATCCCATATGATGTTTGACTCTCTCAAACCAGCAAAAGAGCTAACTGTGAAGGTACATATTTTCAGAACCTCTCTAAATCTCATGTTGCACTTTGCTTTACTCCACCTATGTCCACAGGAGTAACAAAGGGACCACATTTCTCTAGAAAGGACAATCCCATGAAAATATGAGCAAAACCACCTGCAGTAGGTCTGAGATCATCTGGCTTACTATCCTGTCTCCAACTGTGGCCATAAGTGGATGCCTGGGGAAGAGTTTAAAAATAGAGCAAGAAAGTGATCTTCCTCAAAACTACTCTCAGCTTCCAACAATATCTTACTCAAAAACTTCCTGCCCTGATGAAACCATGTCCCCTTTTCCAAAATTCCCAATCTCTCTGTCCTCTCTGCACAGTGCAAAGCTAGCACCGAGCCTAGAAGTTTAGCCCTTCCAGTGCTTACAGTGGGACTGCATGTAAGTGTGTCATTACCAAAGTCTTTCCATATATAGCTGGCTTTCTTCCAGCCACACTACTGACTATGAGCATGAGATTCTGAAAGCCAGAGCCCTCCCACCTCTACTGCTGTTTGTAGTCATTCCTCACATAAGTCGTTCTTCAGCAGGAAGAAATTGCATCAAGAGAAGATGAAGGATGTTGTGTCCTCCAATTTCCCTCCCTTCTCAGGAATGATGTGGCAATCAGGTTGGCTTTGCCCAGAAAAACCAAGTAGTTATTAATAGTATTTATTATTCCTCAGTGTTTTTCCACTGCCCCAGCAAAGCTGCTAGCTAGCTGCTCTTGAAAAGTGCATATATAAAAAACTTGCCAAACTAAGAGAAAAAGGCTTAGTATCTAATGTAGGCATAGGCACTGGAAAATTTTCATGAAAATCTAGTGAAAATGTTTTATTTGTCTTGATATTGATACCTAAATTTTAATAGATCAAAGTTCAAGCTGTCTTATTATGCACTTATTGACTGAAAAAGAGAAAGTGACTATTTCCATTCCCTGACTGGCTCAGATGACCAAGTTTCTGGTGAAAAAGGTCCAAAGAAGGAGAAATTAAAATTCACTTTGGTTAAAAATTCACAGACCCAAGCCTGGATTCATTTCCTATGAATGTTTATTAAAGTTGAGCTCCATGGATGCTCACGAAAAGAGTACAAAGTGGACAAACTCCGACAGTATAGATTATAGTTTCAAATTAATATTAGCCATCCTTTAAACAGCATTCATTAAACCCTATTTTGCAGGACTAATCATAAAGGCCTCTGAGAGATGTCTTTAAATTCAGTAACTAAACTAATCTATTAATTAATGATGAAATGTATTTACCTTTAAATAAAAATATAATATTCCAACTACTATTATAATAGCCATTATTATTGTTTTCTTCTAAAAATTTGTTGTACCTTTTAGAGGCACTTCAGTAACCGTGTTGTTTCAGGATACAAAGGGCTATAGAGCCTTGCCCACTTTGAATAGGCCTCTGAATGGAGCCTTTGTTTTGTGTGCTGTTTTGGTAGGAAATGGTTGCTATTTAGGTCTCCAAGAGGGAATATAAAACTATGCTCACCTAATCAAACAGACCAGTAAATACAGCAGTTAATCTGACAACTTCAAATTCCTGAATTGCATTTGGAGAAACAATTTAACACAAACAATCATTTAAAGCCTGCATTAATCATCCACCTTGGGTTACTAAGATGCGTAATTTGTTTTAATTATTATGAACTCCTGGTTCTAAGTGGCATTTCTAGCAGCTGGACATTTTACTAAAACCGAAAGAGAGAAAATGTACTGTTAATCTTTTACATGAAGAGCTGTAAAATAGAAGCAGTGTTACTGTACTTACCAGACCTATCATAACTCTATGTCTAGAAAAATACATCTGTCCTAAGTATTCTATATAAGGGCAATAGAATTGCTTGTGAACTAAATCACCTATTGTTCTCTACTGTGGCAAAATGCTCCTTTCTGAGCAAACCTGCCTGGTGAATGTGAATCTGGAAGCACGGCCTCTTTTTGCTTGAATTATTAACATATCTACAATAGCTGCATAGTTACCTTTAACAGGTTCAGTGGGCACTTCAGAAACAAAAGGGAGAAAAGGAAAAGCACGTGCAACAAAAATTTCCACCTGGCACTTCAGTACAACACTGAATGGCACTTTAAAACAACAGCATAAAAAGGCTTTATCATTCAGATATAGTCAAATATAAAGATATAACTACTGTATTTATGTCTTGTGCCTCTCAGAACAATAGCAGTAGCAACCTTTTGCTTGTCTGTCCTTGCAATGCTGCAAGGTAGTTTGGCCAAAGCTGGCTCTGTTTTTAAAGTATTACACAAACTCTTTCTTCCCTCTTAAAAAAAAAAAAAAACCAAACAAAAACAAACCCTGGCTTTTAAAAGAGCCATTGTCACTTCTGGCTGCATGTTTATTTTACTGTCTCCTGCACAGCAGAGGGCATTCCACCTATAAAGAGCAATTATATAGCATTGGGACAATTTGAATACTCTAATCAATGCTGGTTAAAGCACAGATAAATAAACTTTTATAGTGCCAGGGCTCTTACCCTCCATGGGAATTATTGTTAATTTATTGAATCAATAATCTTGCAACAATAAATTATAATGTCTTTTGTTTTACTAAACCCATCTTGCAGCATATTTAAAAAAGCACAGCTTTATAAATATTGCAACAGGCTAGGGGGAGATTTCCAACCACGGCTTTGTGTCTGTCCCATTATGCAAAAGATTAAAATGTAAAAGCAAAAAAAAAACATATCCCAACTCAAACACTTGAAGGTACAGAGACACTGAAAAAAGAAATCCTTAAATACAGAAACTGCCTGGGTTGTAGTTCAGCCCTTTTAGGGGCTGTATTTTTTAACTCCTTCATTACCAGCAATACCTTTATCAGTTTGTTTTGCATAAAGTGGAAAACACTAGATTTACATGAAATTAAATGTTTTAAAATACAAGACTACAGACTAATCTCCGCTACAGCATAACTTTGCAATAGCTCTATCAACTTCAGCAGCACAATTCTGGATCTACATCAGTGTAACAGTGGTCACAGGCATACCCAGCAACTGCAAATGTATTTTCTTTAGAAGTAATTTTACCCCCAAAAATGCCAGTGGAATTAATTTAACCATTAGAAAATATCACATCATTCAGACTGGTAGATATCATGTAGATAATACTCACTTCCACATAAGCTTTCCTACTCTGTATTTTTGAAATTGCAAGGAAATCCACATCCTTGACTGTTAAGGTGCTAAGGTAATATGCTTAACTTTCTTATGGTGTGGACCATGTGAAAATGTTCTATGCATCTGTAGCTCACTGATTCCAGTTTGTATCAGTTTAATAAGACACTCAAAACACCTTGGGAGAAACTGGCAGTTCCTATTTACCTTTTCAAGATAAAATGAGTTGGAGTGGGGAATGCTGGCTGTTCTAAATGGGAACAGTTTCAGGACAGGAAAAGAGATACACAACAGCATCTGTTTTTTACATTGAATAGCTGGTTGTTCTGGGGTAAAGTAAGGGCTTATCTGGTGATAATAAGAAAATTCCCCCTCAATTTAATGCATAAAAATTTCATTCCAGTTCTTTTTGACTAGTTACTGTCAAGATTTCAACACTGGGACAGTTATTGATGAGAACCAGCCCTTCAGCGAGGTGTAAATTAACTTAGTTGAGAAGGAATTAATGATTTTACACAGATTTTCAACAGCTGAGCATTTAGCCCAAAGACATTTCTTTATCTGTGCTTAAGAAAAAACTACATGAGTTGCTATCCTGATTCCGATCTCCTATTTTTGATGAAGGTTTTTGAAGCTGGAGCCACAGTCTCCAGCTTATGTAAGCTTTGCTTATTACACAATGCGCTAAACATAAGTAAAAGTAGGCTGAATCATATGGGGATGCAAACCTGGCCAAATCCCCCAGAAATCTCTGAGGTGGGTGTGAGGAAAATCAGCTGCTGTAATTGTGATGGTGGTTGTGGGGGATAAGGGAGCAGCCAGATTTGGCTGAGTTTAAAGCAGTACTTTCTGATTTACAGACAGGGAGTGTATTTTGACTTGTCTTCAGATTGTTAATTTTTAACTCTTGCTGTTTGCAAGGTTGCCAGTGCCCAGACGGGAAGCATCACTTCAAATACTGCCTACATCATCAGACAGCATCCATCCACTGATACTTTTAAGATTACTGGCAGGCTGTGACCATTTTGTCTTAGTGCCCCTAATCCAGTTCACTGCTGCTGTTTTTCTGCAGCCTGCTGCAAGCCTCTAGTATGCTGCAGCTTGAAGCTCCATGGCACGATGACTTTTTATCCCCATACCATGTGCTTCTCCATCCTTTTGTTCTGACTTATCTCATCTACACAAAGGAAGAATTTTCATAGGAGAATTTTACCATGCATCTGACATATCCACCTATCTTTTTCTTTTTTGACAAATTTGCACACTTAGCCCTAAAAATTGTTCATGGTTCTGAGTTTGGCCCATGAAATCTGGGACATTTCAGGAATCTCTGAATGAAAGAAACTACATAATGAAAGCAATTTGTAGCAGGAGCAGCATCTATTATTCAGGGCTTTGAAACTGCACCATTAAAATCTATGGGAGTTTTGTCATTGATTTAATTGAGAGGAGGAAGCCCATAGTTGAAAAGCTACATCCAAAATATAAATATCTGTTATTTTGTAGTAAAACGTGTAGGACAATGCACACTTGCAGTAATACCTGCAGATAAGAATTCACAGGATAAATAGTGGTCCAAGGCTACTACTTTAATCTTTCTTTATGCTTCAGATTAAGATCCTCTACTGTCTCTGAAGCAACTGTATACAATTACTTTTTCTCCAACAGCAACCCTAAAGCAGATGTAATTAGGGATTTTTGCAGCCTGCATATGCATATGTTAATTACAGAACCAATATGGGATACTATTTGTTCCAACATTTACATTCAAAAATCATAGGCATCTAACTTGAGGTACTCGAGGTACTTATTTTCATGCTAACTTTGATTAGAATGCACTCAGCTAAACTGGTCTCTCTCAGTATGACACTGATTTACTACCAGGGGAGAGGAGGACCATGCAGCACCCACCCTGGCAATGCTGGGAGAAGAGAGAAGACCACATTTTTCATCACACTGCACATTGAACAACCAGAACAAAGTCAGCATCTAAATTTTACTGGGTCAGAGCTGTTCACATGCTCATAGCAGTTGTAAATTGCAAACTGAAGATGCAAAATAAGGGACAAGCAGACCCTTAATGTGGATAATTCAACAAACTGTTCAACTTGACTTTCAAAAATGCTGTCAGCAATTTAGTTAGCCTTAGTGTATTACATGAGAAGATAAACAAAGAAAAGGAGCACCTGGGTTGCTAAGTACAAGATCGCAAACTTTTCTTGTGAGTCAAGAAACTAAAAATATACATCACAGTGCATTTCAACATCACATACCTTCATGGGACTGGATCAGTATTTCTGAGCAAAGCAAAATAGGAAAAATACTGGATGTGTAACTACTTACTGCTTACAGCATCTGTACATTTTTTTTTTTTTGAGCTGCCATCTGCAACTTCTCTGGAACTCTTTTTGAATCCTGTATTTTCTGTAGAGGAAAGGACATCTTCATTCCATGGGCTAATGCCTGCAGAAAAAGACATGGGAAGCAGAAACTCTTCATTTTTAATCTCTGGTCTGAGATTAATCTCCTCACTCTCCATCTCTCCCTGTCAAATCAGGGTTTCCTCAACAGGTGGTATTTGCAAGCATTGTAATTCCATAGCAGTTAATAAGCTTCACATATACCTTGTTAATTAAATAAATCATTTTTCCAAATCAAGTGGTCTTCTGCACAAGTTATTTTTGATAGGAGTTAGTGAACAATAATAACACCCCCAGTTCATTCTTTCTTAATACAAATGAAGAATTTGTTTTCCAGTTCAAACTCTTCTCATCATACTTCATATTTAATCTAGATTCTTTTTTTAACAGCTTTGCTTTCTTCAGATTTGTAATACCATTTGTTACAGATTACCTGTGCCTCCCTAGGGACACTGAATGTTACTGATAGAAAGATCAATCCTTTTGGGGTATTTAAGTATGAAAACCAGAGGGTTGCACTAGAATAACGTTCACATGTTGATATGACACAGGTACTGGTGTATTTCTTGCATCCTGCTTTAATTTAACAGTAAGCTGTGGAGGACAAAGGGCAAGTCAACAGCTCCAGTTAAGAGATGAATCACAGTGAGTACTCTGGGGGGAACTGAATCTGTCTTGATTGCTTGGCTCAGGCAAGTTATGCTGCCAGTTTTGCCAGTCCTGAGATTCAGATGACCAGCTGATCAAGAATAGTTTTCAAATTTCCTTCCACCTCTTCTTCAGAAGAGCAATTGCCTGATAGCTTTCTATGAGGAAAAGACCGATATTCAGATCTCCTCTCTCATTACGGTGGTCAAGCTGAGGTAAGCTATGTCAAGCTTTTCTTTTAAAATACCTTCAGATTAATTGTATGGGGTTTGATAGGGTTTTTTACTGACTGGATTGAGCAAAGGTTTTTCTTACAGAAACTATTGCTGCCCACATTCTACCACAGCACTTACTGGGTAAACAGTAAGCATTAAGGTTTAGGATATTTCATTTCAAGATCAGTGGCTGGGCAGAACAAATGGACATGACAACTATAAAATATAATAAACAAAGGGATGTGACAAGAGTAGTTAACCAAAGCAATGTAGTAAATCCCAATATAAATAACATATAACCATTCTTAATGGTATTACAGAAAAAGGGTAAAATAAAAATGATATAATGCAGTTTTTAGTCTAGCTAAAGAACAATATTACTTTCCGCATCTACTTTATACCACCCATATCAGCCAGCATATGGCTGAAGAAGCAGATAAGAAAGTGACTTGCAAAGGGTCACCTACCAGGACTGCCAGAACCATAACTGGGTGTCAGGGACATCTGATACCAAATGATAGCAGCTATAGCCACCCCTAACTGTTTGACATTTTGTATTTCCAAACTCACATGCAAATAAAAGTTAAATACTGTGACTGATATCCAAAAGGCAATAGATAATGACCAGTAAGCACATCTCCCTGCTCAGAGTGGGTGCTGCCAACATGCCTGCATGCTGACTAGTAAAAGCAGAGGAAGACCTGCAGAAGGAAAGTATTGGAAGGGAAGGCGATTTCTCCAGTGACAGGGTACAACTGCAGGAGCAGCGAGAGCAGTTTGACTGCACTCTAGTTCATTCCCAATTCTTAATCAAAGCCTCAGGGCATTATTGAAATAGAAGCATTAAATAACGCTAAGCAATAGTAAAGGACAACTACTATCACAACTAATTTCCTTCCAACTGTGAGGACAATGCATGTCCCTCAAGTGCCCAACATCTCACTTTTGACTGACATGGTGGGCTTATCTATGTAAACGCAGATCATATCCAGCACAGGACTGAGTCTGAGTTCTGCCTAGGCATGTTTAATTGGATGACAACAGCAATCCTCCTCTCTTTTTACCACCTTGGTTGGCAGGAGGAGTAGAGTGATTGTTTGGAGACTATTTTTCTATGGCTTATGTTTTTCCTTATTAATATCCTGCACATTTTTCTGATCTGTGGTGGCATACACATATGTTAAAACTTGTCAGTACCAGCTGAATGAGGAAGGGCTTCAGCCTAATGCAGGTGCTTTACATTGGACCTGAATGGAAGGGAACTAATGCTAGATGGGTGGGATCCCCTTCTTAGGTTGCTCCCTCAACAAAATCTCTGTCCCTCGGGTAACCATTTAATGACTCAAGCTAAAAGCAGATCCTATGGCATGCTGGATCACATGAGAGAAGACCATCTTCAGGTGCTTCATCAGTCCTTTACTTGTTAGGACAGAGAACTCGGAGGGGCAGTACAGTAATGCAAGATGTCCTACTTGTGCCTTTTATTTAAGCAGTTAGGTCAAGATGTTCTTTGCTTTATTTACCAGCCAAAGATGTTTTTCAGGGTCAGCTCAATTCTAAGAGTAGTATGGATCCCTGCTGCATTGAAATTGTGAAAGCCAGCAAAAGGGGCAGCGCACTGCCATGTTTTTCAGCTTTCCACTTATTTCTGCTTTGGGCAGGTTTCAGCCAGCACTTGTGAAAGAGCAAGGGTTTGGGTGGTGGGAAAGGGCCACTTCGCACACTTCACCACTTCCCCATGCTCAGGAAGGCTTTCTCCCCACTGAGATGTGGCACACTGACCATCCTGACCTGCCCCTCATGCCCTGACTTGTTCACATCAGCTTTCAGAGCAGGCAAGGAGCAGAAGTACACTCCTCCCTGGGCTGCCCCAGCCCACCTGAGAACACTGCTATGACTACTCACAGGCCAGGCATGCTGAGAAGCCAGAGACAGGCAGGGTTTCTGGCCATGCATGAGCACCCAGTACAGCAAAAGGGGCTTCGTTTCCGCCTTCCCAGCTGTCTCCTGGCTAAAGGCAGCCCCAAATCTAGCCCTGATTATCAATGTCTCTGTGTCAAACATTCTCCTCTAAACCACCAGCCAAGGTCTGGGTTTTAATATAGCCTTGCATAAAGGGAGGAAGGGGAGAGGGCAAAGTAGTAGGAGCTCATGGTGATATTTCTTGCTTAGCATTATTGTGTTAATTTCTTGTTTGTCCAGCAGCTGAATCATCTGTGCCTCCTCTGGGACACGGCTCCAGCTGCTGTGAAACCCAGTGGCAAAGGCAGAGCTGATTAACTGTGGGCTCCCCTGCTGCTGAATCCAGCCAGCAAGCAATGTATGGGCCATTTCCCCAGCAAAATTTGTCTGTTTATTGAATATCATGGATGGATTTCTTTCTGATTTCCCTTCCTTCTTCCTGCCACAAAGAAAGCTCACATAGCCAGGCTGCTCCTTGATACTAAGGAGAGCAACAGTTCAAGCTGGCTTCTGCCTGTGCCACAGGGGTGTAGATTAAGGGAGGGAGAGTGATATGGCTCACACCTACAGTCTACGAGGAATATGTTTGAAACTGTTGGGGAAAAGCCCCAAGGAGCCCTGTTCAAATCTAGGTAGCCTGGGGAGTGATAAAGCACAGAGTCTCGAATGACTGATCAGTAGACAGACACCGAAGCCACAAGCAGCCAACACTAGGACACACGGAGTTCAGTTGCTAAGTGCAGATGAATGACCAGTCTACTCGGTGCTGAAAACCAGAAGAAAACAGAACAGAACAGAATAGAACAGAACAAAACAAAACAAAACCTTACAGACTGCTGCTTGATGACTACTAGATAGTCTCTCATGCATAGGAGAAAAAAATTCCCTGCTTTACGCAACTGTTTCCCTTTAGCTTCTACAGCTGGTGGCATAACAAGCTTCCCTACCAGATACAGGCTGCACAGAGACAACAGTGACCTGTACTGGCCAAACTGGAGATAAGGGATTGCTCTATTACTGGACTATTCAAGAGAGCCTGTTTTATTGCTACAGGTAGATCAGAGATTGTTTTGAAACCTGACTGATCCATTGACACAGTAGCCCAGAAAAGGTCTTTGAAACAGCCTATTGATTTTGAGGATGGACTTGCCTGCCCAGGAGAGGTGAGGGGCAGCCTCAGGTTAGAAAAGGGTTACTGTCACTTTGTGACAGTCATTATTTTCAGCTGCCTCATCTTAATCAGACCAAACACCAGGGCAAGAATGCAGCCAGCCACATGAGAAGACTCCGCATTCAGCAAAGACAGTTTTGTAGTTTATTATAGTAGGCAAGTAATTGAGAGCAAAGTCAGGGGAAACAGCATCAATGCAGATAGCAGTGTAGTAAAGCTGGTTGCAATGTTTTGTCCTGAAGGCTATTTTAGTATTAAAAAATAAACACTTTTTTTTTTTTACTTATTTAAAAACGTGAGTATTTTGCAAATAACTGTTCTGCTCTTTAAAGAGTCTTCAGTCTTTCAGTTTAAAGCAATTTTGTTAACTGTTTCATTTCCTCCTTTTTCTTTTTTCTTTAATTTCTTCAAATTTTCTAATTTGCATTTTCATATTGAAAAATAGCTCTTTTCTTTTTGCTTTAAAAAAGTGATAAAAAATGACAAAGAAAATAAAGGTAGAAAAACCAACCAAATTTCAATCAGATCTGCTTCAGAGATACCAACTGAAACAGTACAATAGCAAAAAGTACACTCAGTGTTGAGAGAAGTCCCTATCTAAAGTCTGGTATCTTGTTTCTTAAACTGTATAGTGACAATTTATCTTGTTTGCTATAGCTGAATCCAAAAATCTCAATACTATACAAAGAGGAAAAGGTGAAGAAGGTGAAGAAGTTCTCAATGGTGGAAAAAAATAATGGCTCATTCCTACTAGCTTAATTGGCTTATGTACATATATATTACATTATGCTATTTAGTTTGATACTAATGAACTCTGTAACAAATATGCACCCATCCAGTGACTTCATCTAGCGCACAACTACTCCAAAGCAACTGATAGCATGGAGTGTAGCTCTTGCTTTTTAAGGATGAGTCTTACAGAGACTGGCTGTTCATGTTTGGCCATTTCAGGGCAGTGCAAGCAGGTCCTGTGCGCAAATTAAACGTTTCTAAGTCTATCCACTGAAGGTAATTTTTTCATACATGTACTAGGCCAGTGTATTATGATGCACTTTGTATATCTAAAATGCCTAACAAAAAGAAGTGTCTTAGAATGATAACAGAGAATAACAGTAACAGCTGTTCTTCAGGAAGGCTGGAAATGCCACAGTAACCTGTACATGGAGACACATCTTTCTGAAATGACCAGCAAAACTGAGGAATTGGTATAGCATCAGGTCTCAGCATCCAAGCAACCATCATTCAGCAGATGCACAGTAGCCTATTGATCCAGGATGATCTACTAGTACGTCTGAACCATTGCATTCAAAGCTGAATTAAGGTTCAGGCTCTAATTCAAGTGCACTCAGATCACATAGCCAAGCAGCTGGAAGTCTAACCCAACAGTAATTCTCGATACTCATGATGCCCCTAGAGATAACAATTTGTGAGGCCTATAACAGGGAAAAAAACCAAATAAACAAAAAAAGGGTAATGTCTGTGTCTCAAAAAGCTGTTTCTAATTTCATGGCAAGACAATAGGAGACCACGAAAAATAAATTACAGGAAAGAAAAAAATGTGACTGGAACAGAGGAATCAGGAACTAATAATTTCTCTTCACATTCTTGTAGTGACTTTGTGATTCTTGGATATCTTAGCTTCTCCAACATACTTCTCCATTTTCCAAAGAGGAACAAAATCTTAAATCATACAGTTAATGTTTGCAAAGTACTTTTAGCTACAGGGAAAATCTCATCTGGCACTACAAAAGCAGGAAGGGACCATAATAATATCTACCTGACGGCTCGAGGTTCCCCTATTGCGACAGTGTCTCTGGTGAGTGCAGGTAGCTCTTGTTCACACCTTTGGGCACTGACAAAATGCCAGCTGGAGAGTTTCTGGAGCATTTCTGGGACATCTCAAATTCCAATTGCTTTTGAGCAGTTTGTGCACAGGCTTCTGTAATACCTGAGACACAGGAACAAGCCACAGATGGCTCCATATACCTGGCAAGTACAGCAGTGATATCTCAGTCCTTAGGCTCAGGCTGAATACAATCAGACAGGGCTGGAATCAAAAGGTAGTAATTTTTAAGTTAAGAGTTGTGTGTCACAGGGACAGAGGAGACCAAGTTCATCTCTACTGGATCTGTGGTAGAGGTCTTTTGGTTTTTATATGGGAGGATGGTAAATGTTTTACTCACGAGACCTTTTAATGTTGCCATGGCCACAGGAAATTGAGAAGTTTAAACAGAGGCCAACAGGAAAAGCAAAGTGTGACATGTTGTATTGCTTATTCAAAGTCAATGAAGATTGGGAACAACAGTTCCATACAAAGAACTGTTTATATCAACTAACGCATAATTCTAGATTTCCTGCATGAGTCATTTTTTTGGTATCTTTTTGTCCTGTCTCTTTGTCCCTCCCCACTGGACTGACAAACATAAGCACAAGCATGGTAAAAATATTTTTTCCTTTTTAAGGAAATCCTAATGAATCTAGATCCCTGTAAAGCAGCACCGCAGTTCAGCACTAGCACGCCAGCCACCAAGAGCTGAAGCTGAATGGTCACGCTAAAGAACGGGTTTATAAGTTATCTGGGGCTGTGAATAATAAGGGACTTGCTAGCTCTAAAGAATAATTTCACTCAGTACACTCGCCCGGACTTAAAAGTGCCACCTTTGGGAACATTTCACTTTCTTACACACAGAACTGTTGAACATTCAAAGACACCAACCTGGCTCTAGCAGGAATGGAGCAAGTTCTACCTTTCTGAAAACCAGCCTGTGCACCCACTTACCACTTGGCTACTCCCTCAATACTGATAACAAACAAAGCAACATCCAGGGGACTTCTGTGATGTCTATCTGGTGGGAAAGGGACCTCAAGAGAATACTTCTGACAGGCAAGCAACACATAACAGCACAGGAAAACCGATCTTTTCCCTTTACCCACAGCTCTACATCAAGGTGCCACATGCACCCCCAAAAAACTCATCTAGAATTCACATGCTTAGGCTAATGAGTTCATTAAAACAAAACAAAACAAAACATCAGGGTTCTTGCCCCAGAATACAATGAAAATGAATGTTTTTCTTCTCAAACACATCTTGCCTTTTGTGAGTTTGTGTGAAAAGAGCCCATTATTAAGCCTGAGTTATTTGAGCAATATTGGAAATGCCCCTGCCCTTTTGTTAATTTGCTTGGCTTGGTGCACACATGGCATTTGTTTTATATCATGTGTGGAACTTGCTTCTTTAAAAAGTCTGCAGGTTTCAAATTCCTCTGCTTTTGATAGATGTACTGTATGTACTGTTAGGTTTAAAAAAATGTTACAGGTGGCTGCTATTTTTCCCAATTCAGCCCACAAAGGCCCCTTTATTAAAAGAAGTCCTTAATGAAAAAGAAAAGTAGAGCTACTGTATGTGAGGTTGCAAAGATCTCTGGTGGAAATATTTGGTGTTTACATTTTGCTGAACTATTTATACTGTGGACACATACTACACTAGAGGCTCTTTTTTCTCTGCATAATAGAAATCCTTGTAACTGAATTCTATATACTTAGTATGGTTTACATTTTTTTATCCAGCCTTACCACATTTTATTCCACCCTGCTTTCTACGCGACTTTGTGTGTCTTTAGCAGAGCTGTATAATAGCAACACCTTCTGGAAGAAGGGAGGCACTGGAGAATCATTTCTGCCTCTTGCAGCTAGTTGCACTCACCAACCAGTGTACCTCACTAACAAGGCAGAAGTTCAGAATAATAATTAGGATACATCACTAACTGTATGTGCATTTATTGCTTCATTTAGCAGTAAGTGAAAACTGTTTTTTTAATAACTCTTTCAGAGTCTCTTTGTTGAGAGTATTTTTAACAGTTAACAGTCAGTATTTTAATTACACCGGATTTATGAGTCTAAGTCTCTGCTCTATACACCCTTTGTCTGAGGATATGAAAAAGCAGAGGAGCGCCCCGCTGCTCCGTGGCATCAGCCACCTTGTCTCCCCCCAGAACAGCACGAGCTGCCAGCATGAAGACCAGCGTTTCCAAATCCTGCTGCCTGCAGCAGAGCTCCCAAAGCCACAGACCAGCAACTGAAGTGCAATGGCCTACATTTAACATCAGCAGAGTACCTGAAAGTCTCACCATCTTAGAAAAGTGCCACAGCATTCCTAGTGTCTTTATAAACCAGCCTCTGCCACTGAAGAGCCTTCAAGGGCCTTTGACATTGGGGCTTATAAGTTTTAGCCAAAGAGGACAGACAACCCTTCCTGCATGTTGCTACAAGACAACCTTGCCAGCACAAGTAGAAAATAGTTGGTTGGTGACAGGAGGACTCCTTTAACTGCTTTTAACTTCAATCTATGGCAATAGGTTCTTTTGCAAAGTACCACAGAGATACTATTGTACTAGTAGTAGAAATAATAACAAAATCTTATTATATGTTGTTATAATTCTTATTATAGTAAATAATAATCATTGTTATTGTTGTTCTACCTTTTATTAGATCTTTGAACAGAGATGTACCCAATAAATTTCTTATCACTGTTGTGAGTACTACTAGAGGTACAGGGAGACAGAAGAGTCTTTGGTGACTCTGTCAAGAGAGACGGCAAGGAGAGGAGCTTCCAAATTTATGTATCTAGGCTACACATTTCAAGCATCAGATCCACTATACTTTGCTTTAATGGTGCCAAACCTGTGAGTGGACATATTATAAAAGAGCAGGCATTATCCAGGAGGTTATTAGGTTCTGCAACGTTTAGTTGTCTTGGAGAATGCAGAACTGAGTCTGGATGAGCCTCATAAACCTGGATGCCTTTATTTACACAAGGCAAGTCAGAGTCTAATTCTTTCTGATGAGCAACTGGATCCAGATCTCACAAATTTTGATGATTTTGCAAAGTTAATACAAGATTTCCATTTTTGCTTTTCATTTTCAAATCGTGTGTCTCCGAGCAAAATTTGCCTCTGTTTTGTGCTTTGACACTTTGTCTGTCTTCTGTGCCGGATTCACACCTTTGGTCAGGATTTTGTTTCGTGAGCTATTTCTCTTCTTTCTGCACACCCTTACTTGGCTCCAGCAGTGCCAGCTCCTGCCCACCTAATAAAGAACCCTGTGTGCTGCAAGGTCTGCAGCCATCATTCATGAGACACTTTGGCTTTGCTCACTCCATTGTACAAAACTGCTCTGAGGAGAAGCCTTTGAAAAAACGCAGAAACTTTTCCATAACGGAAAAAAAAAAAAAAAAAATGCAAGCCCTGAAAGTTAGCTTTAGGTGTGTCTGTGGTGGGGGAAACTGTTTGCAAATGGTCTTTGTGTCTCATTTTGGCAAAGCATTCCAGGGCTACCAGTACCCACAACTGCCTAGCAGCATGTAACATATACTCCCAATTAACCGTGGCAAACATAGCCTTCTTTCTCCACTCCACGTGTCTCTAAGTAATATCATGTCTGTACCTTAAAGAGCAGGCATCTCGGGCATGATCCTGTATGAGGGCAGACTGCACAGCATTAAGAAACCCATGAGGGGTCTTCAGGCAGCTGCTTGGCATGGCCAGGTGAGGATAGCTAACTGAGCAGTATAGAGAAGGCCATATGGCACCAGCTGTGCTCTGGCTCCCAGCAGGACAACCCCTCCTCTTATGAATATAATTTCTGCAGCATGCATGAGAGTGAATTGCAATTGCAATAAGCTGTCCTGTCCTTTTCCTCACCTATACCTGTCACCTTCGAGATGCTGAGCTATCACACAAAAGAAAGAGCCATTGCAACAAAAACTACCAGCACTGAGCCTCATACTGTAGAAATGCTCCCTGCTGCCGCCTGAAAACAAGCACAAAATTCAGTAGGGAAACCTCTTCCCTCTCCCTTCTGCTTCATGTGAGAAATGGCTGTGTCTGCTCCCCACACCTGTAAGTGCCAAGAGCCATGGGGTGATGAGCCAGCAGGAAGGACTGCGAGGAAGTTGTTGAAGCCCTTCTCTCCAGTCCTGCCAGTACAGCCTCTCTCCAAATGACATAGCTCAAATGTATCCCTTGTGCTGAGGAATGGGTTAATCCCAGGACGAGGGGAGTTTGTGACAAGCCACCAACTCGACTGAGAATCTCTAGTGGAATTTTAACGCGTCTGGCCTGGGATCCTCAATCGCTGATAATGACAGGCATTACCTGACCCAGCCAGCAAGGGGATCGCGATAGCTGTTCTCAAGAATTTGCAAATCGTTCTCCAGTTCCTGGCTCCTTCCCTTTGACTATCTTGGCAGCCTGTTCTGGCAGCCAGACTATCTCACCTAAGACTTCTCCAGCTGGTGAAGCATCTTGGCACTCCTGCCTCTCTATGCCCACACACTTTCATCAACTTCAGCAGTAACCCTTTTAAGTGTTATCTTGCAGGCCTAATTACTTCAAATACATTTTCTGGCTGACGGCGTTGGACAGGTGGAAATTTAGCGCCATCTATTGCTAAATAATGAAACACTGGTTTGGGAGGAACGCGAGAAAGGCCCTTTCAAGGGCAAGGGAAGGCTTGGCTGTAGGGAGGGTTCCTGCAATCCAGCAGAAGCACCCCCACAGCCGCCAGAAACTCTTCGAACTCGGGACTGACGGTTGAAGCCTTGCAGCTTTCTAGAAAATACATCTTTAAGTCTGGGGTGTGACCCTGGCAAATTTCTTCGCCCACAATGTGGGAATACTGTGGGAACCAGCTTTCTGATGAAATATGGAAAGTTCTGTAGGGCAGGTTTGTCCTGAAATACTACAGCATTAATCTCGTTCTCTCTCTTCCTGTAATCCTACTGGTATTTTGGTAACAATCCCCCTAAACTGTATATCTACCATAGACAAACTCTAAAGCTGGTCTCTTTATTTACAGTGTGTAAGCATAAGCCCTTGTCAACACTGGCTGCAACCCCTCTTCACCTGTGAGCAAATGAAGTGGAAGGAGTAATCTCAAAGGCATGCAGCATCCCCCCCAGCTCAGCTGCAGCCATGGAATAACCCAAGAACCTGAGAAGGAGACTAGGCGATCAGCATTGCTGACTGGGGAGGACTTATAGTTCTGAAGAGATATTAGTGTACCTGAAGGTTATACTCTTGTCAAAAGTCTTGGTACTTTTTACCTTCACAGGCTTAAATAATTTACAAGTGCATATCCCTAATAACACAAGAACCTTGAAAAATCCTGTTAAGAGACCAAGGCTAGAGAGTAAGGGATGCTGATTTCCATGACAGGAGCAAAAGCTGGGTCTTTTCACAGCCCGATATATAACATCTGAATATAATGTGATGTGTGTTAGTTCAATGAGATGGTAGCATTCGATCATAGTGCAGTTAATCCCTGCTTGTCACTGGAAGCAGCTACTGATACTGCAATCTTTTTCACAAAAACAGTTAGAATCATAGAACAGGTAGGGTTGGAAAGGACCTTAAGATCATCTAGTTCCAACCCCCCTGTCATAAGCAGGGACACCTCACACTAAACCATGCCACCCAAGGCTTCATCCAACCTGGCCTTGAACATCGCCAGCGATGGAGCATTCACAACCTCCCTGGCCAACCCATTCCAGTGCCTCACCACCCTAACAGGAAAGAATTTCTTCCTTATATCCAATCTAAACCTCTCCTGTTTAAGTTTGAACCCGTTACCCCTTGTCCTGCCACTACAGTCCCTAATGAAGAGCCCCTCCCCAGCATCCCTATAGGCCCCCTTCAGATACTGGCAGGCTGCTATGAGGTCTCCAGCCTCTCTCTTCCCCAGGCTGAACAGCTCCAACTTTCCCAGCCTGTCTTCATATGGGAGATGCTCCAGTCCCCCAATCATCCTTGTGGGCCTCCTCTGGACATGTTCCAACAGTTCCATGTCCTTTAAAGTTAAAAGTGTTTGTGGCAATGACACTAAAAGTTAGTAGAATAGATGCTTAGACATCTGCAAACACTGATTAAACCAAAGTGCTGGTATACACGACCTGCAAAAATCAAAAGCATGTTGTCTAACTCTGTGATGTCCCCAACAGAAATAGCTGCAGAGTCCTGAGAAACTGAGAGGTAAGAGATGACAAAAAAGATGAGCAAAGCTACTTCAATATGTCTGCAGCCATGAAGTTGGGACACCTTAAAACTGTTACAAAAAATACCTGATGCAGTGTAAACAGCTGTCTGTGTTTTAGTGCAAGCTCCATAATACTTACTACCTTTCTTTCTTAGAAGCTCTAAATGCTGTAGGCAGGAAAAAAAAGTATTTTTAAACATAACTTTTCAGCACATACAATGGAGAGGAAAGGTAAAATATGTGTATCAGGCAGCTTAAAAACAGGAAAGCCAAGAAATAGAGATCCAAATGTTTGGTTTATTTTGCAAAATATGCTTAGGATTTTTAAGGTTGTCTTGAATGGTTGTTGGACTTGACTGATAATTTTGGGCTAGGCTATACTACTGGTTCTAAAAAGTCAACATAAGCTGCATAGTCACCTTGCTAATGACTTCTTGCTTTTTGTAAATGGATAAAAACTCTTTTTCCTCACAAACAAATAGAAAGGTAAACAAGAATTCAAAATTAGAATTAAATAGTTCAAATTCAGGCATATTCTCCTTGAGATGTTGCCATTCACTTTGTTTAATATACTGTAGCCCAGATAATTGCTCACTGTTGCCCAGAAGTTAGGAGCTCCCTTTCAATTCTCACTATGCATTTAGGGAGCAGAGCCTTGTTCAAATGACCCTGCCACTGAGCCAGTCCTGACAGCTTTGGCTTTGACCTTCTATTTTATCTCAGCTCCTTTCCCTGTTCCCCAGAGCCTTACTTCAACAGTGGCAGCAATCACGTTGTTCTGCCAGCATTGCCAAGAGGAGAGAAGGGGAGAGTAAAACCTTACTATGAACCAGATGTGGCCCATCCACTGCCCGGCTTTAATTTAGACCAATATAAAGGACAACATGAGACTGACACTCAGTAGGGGAAAAATTGTCCAAATCTAGTAGTGGCTGCTACATCTACTCAGGAAATTATCAGTACTCCTTAGACAAAGACCCCAGTGGGGTGAAGAGCGTGTGCCTGGCAGGACCTCTACACATTCACTCAGCTCTGGCACACAGTACCTACAGCAAAAGTACAAAGATACTTTGCAGATACATCAGCCTGTACGATTCAAGCACAGCAGGTTCACAAGCAATAACACTGCCACGTGTCTACTAGGGGCATCCTCCCACAGGGAAAATGTAACAGATCAGCATAAAGACTGAAAAGTGAATGGCATGATGAAATTCAAATAATTAGAAGTTTCTTTACTATGAATTTGAATAGTACTGGTAATGATCTGTGGCAAATAAATGAAAAAGTAGGGAATGTGATGTACAAAATTAAACACGTAAGGTAATGCTCATGGGATGATGATGATGATTGTGGGTCATTCTTAGGTAGACTGTCCCAAATGCTCCCCTTTGTACATTATTTCACCATAAGGGAGATTTTATTTCAATTTTTGTTAGGTTTGGAAGAAACATAGTACTAAAGCTTTTAAATAAGTACAAAACAAATTAATACTGTTTTGGTTTTTGGCAGGACTAATATAGAACATTTCATTTCAAAACACACTCTTTACCTCTGTTCTCTATATTTAGTTTTGCTTGCTTTTTATTTTTTGAGGACAGGCTGCTGGATGGCAGAGGATGTTTTTTTGTAAGGAGGGTTGACCTGTTTTTTTCCTGCACCAGATTTAAAGCCAGGAAGGTAAAAAGATTCAATTTCCCAATCTATTAGCAAACTTCTCCTACCACGAAAGTGGTTATAGGCTAAAGTTAAAATTGTTGCAAATTATCTTCTGGAAAAGGCAGTACTGAAATCTGCTCCTGTAAGTAATGTGGTAGAAGTTACGGGTGAAGGAGGCATATTCTAGTTTAAAATAAATCACAGTACATTACAAAAGCTCTGCAAAAGCCTGTTCTAGCTCACACAGGCTCCCAGGGCTGTCAAGAAAACACCAAAGACCTGAGTCGCCTGGGATCAGAAAGTTTAAAGACAATCTGTTCTTCCTGAGCTATGAGAGTCCTGTGAGACTACAACTCTGTTCCAAACTTCTGCTAATAGCAATGCCAACTAGAAGCATGGTGAACTGTGATTTCTCCAGCATAGCTGTGCCAACTAAAGCCCCAGATGACTTCACTGTTCTAGCAAAAACGTGCTTTTCCTGATATAACTTCTCCTGTGTGGTGCCATGGCCAGGTATGGTACTGTTGTATGAACAAAAAGTACATCTTCACTGGTACAGCTGCAGCTGTACATCTGCACTGACAGAATGCAACTAAGCATAGACATAAGAACTCAGAATATCACACTTAGGTAGTGAGAAAGGTTGGAGGTTGATTATGTACAGCAGGTCCAAAAATCCATTAGTACCTCACAGAGGCTTTACTGTTCTCTTTTGCAGTATTGTGTTTACTCAGAGGAAGCTATTTTGAACTGAAAATACACAAGGCTCTTTCTTTATTTTCCTCTTTGTGAATGAAAACCAGCACCACTTCTCACATTCCCTGCAGGTTTCAGGGAAGTGGAGAACTGCACATATGCCTTGACGGACATCTTCAGGTAGGAAGAAAGATCCAATCAAGCATCTCAAGTTAAAAGAATAATTTGCTTGGAAAGTTAAAACTGTGATAAACAACCTAGAGTGATTCTGCCAGTGGAGATTAGAGGGGTCACAACCTGATTGCTGGAGACAAGGCAGGTTTTAGGTGCAAACTAAATAAGAAAAACTTGGGAGCACTGTGTTTTATCAGGGAATGAATGTTCCTGCAGTTCAGGAATTTGAAAATCGCATTAACCTGTAAAAGCCAAAGCAGGGACAAGATACAGACAGGAACATAATAGATACTGACTGCAGGGGCTCCAGGGGAGCTGTCAGCTCTTCTTCTGCAGTGAAGGTCATGGAAGAATCTTTTTGGTACTTACTTTTTCTTTAAAACCAGCACTATAGAGTGCATTTAAGCAGCAAAAATATTTCATTTATGAACAGAAAGGATGAGGCCAAACATGGGTTTTACTTTCTATATCTCAGCTACCTTACTTCACCTCATACTCCCAAAGATTATCTGGTCAGCTAAATAAATGTGCTACACAAAGGAGCCAGAAGGCAGCTGCAGAATAACCTCCTTGTAAGAGGGGACTTGCCTGCAGGTACAGAGAGCAGAGCCAGCCCGACTGCAGCATGGCCTGGCCCGGCCCAGCCTAGCAATAGTCCACAGTGTTCAATTCTTCACTCGCACACAGAGGCACGAAAGGGCTTTTGCTGCTGTGAACTGCACAGGCAGCTACACAGCTTTGGAGCAGAAACATTTTGTTTGAGTCACTGAACTGCAACTCAAGCCCATCTTTTTTCTCCTAAGCAATAACCAATGAGTTGTTTTTTCCACAGATGGCTGTGGGGTTTCCTGGTTGTGTGGGCTTGGGTCAAGAACACAAAAATAAACACAGTAAATGCTTTAAGTCTCACCTGTGTGGATTCTTTTACTCTATGCTGGTTTGTAACATAAAAGAACTTTGTACCTGCAAAACAGCTGGTCCTCAATTAAGAAAACTCTGTATGCAAAAAAAAAAAATATATGGGCACTAAACACGTAGGCACAGAAAGCTGACTTTCTGGTGCAGTATCCAAAGTCCTTCGTTTTGCAACTTGTCTGCCTCCTCTGAGGTCCAAGTTGTGCTTGGTCCCCATGCACAAAGGGGAAGGGCTTAAATTTCAGGGGCCTGGGCACTCTTTTGCAAAATACAGCACTGTGCCTAGATGCCTGTTGTTGGTATAATTAATCCACTTTTGAACACTCAAAATCCCAGAAGGTATCACCTGGGAATCTGAGTGGAACATTTAGGCAATGCAAAATCTTCCAAGGTTAGGTGAAAATGAGCTGGGTGTTTATTTGTTTAAACCAGAATCAATACAGTAGACTGACAAGGCAGGGAATTATAGAAGGTTTGGCCATGCATAAGCTTGATTTTCTTGCATTTAAATGTCACTGTCAGCTGTAGGCAATGTTCCAGCTTGTGAAGTTTCACTGAAATTGGAAGCAACACTGAGCTTGGCAGAAATGTGATTGTAAGGTTTAATTGAAAGAATAAGCACGCTATTACAAATTAATGTGTAGAAGGCAGCCATGGTGGGCCCATATGGCCCTCCATTGCTCATTGATCATATACTCTGTCATGCACTTATCCTCACAGGAGTCACTCAGCTTGCTGAGAACTATTACCCTCATTTTACAGCTGGAAAATAGGAGCTAGGAGAGTTACCTGTCTTGCTCAAAGGCACAGAAAGGAATTGATCAAGGGGAACTGCTAATCTTTTCTTCCCTTCCATATTGCTTATAATTTTTCCCTAATGAAAATCACTTCTTATCTGATAAACTTATGTTATGCACTGCAGAGGAAACCAAAAGAAGCAGTGTCTTTTAAAAATAAATCGTTACAAGCCAACACGGGTTTAGCAATTTACTGTAATTGCAGTTTGATTTTCAGTTTTCCCATGAAAGATCTCAAATTTACTGTCTTAGGACTCAATGAAACAGTAATTGTTAAAATATACTTGTTTGACTCCTGATGATCTGTGGGTCATAATTTTCTTTTTTTCCCTGAAAAATTGCTTTTAATTTTTTAGGATGAAAACCATACATTTCCTGGCTATCAGCTCCACACAAACACGGAATTATTTTTCCTGACAATAAATACTTTATCAGGAAAAAAAAAAAAAAAAAAAAAAAAAAAACAAAAAAACAAAAAAAAAAAACCA
>NDXB01010761.1:0-24199 GCA_002631895.1 Agapornis roseicollis | reverse complement strand
AGAAAAAAAAAAAAAAAAAAAAAGATTCAACAACCCTGCAGCAGATGAATTTTGCCCTGCACTTAATGTATGACTTGTTGGGAGTTTCACTTGGTCAAACATTGTTGGCTCTCTCTTATGCTGCTTAAATCGTAGTAACAGATAATAAAGCCTTGTTCATGTTACTTTCTCTTTCCAGGGGAAAGTTGCCACAAAGAGGCTGTGAGGTTTGGCAGAGATATGTATGTGCTCAGAAAATAAAGTTTGTTTTTAAATATGACCTTATCCTACAAAATCTGGGGAATTCAGCTGGGAATTCAGTCTGAACTTCAGCCTTATTGACATCTTTCTTCCCTTATGAGTTGATGTTATCTCACAATGAAAAAGCTTGCCAATATTACACATATGCAAAAATGAGGAAATAGTACAGATGTTGATACCCTTTTAATTGGAATGTGAAACAAAATGTGGAATAAGGAGCTCTCCCTTGTATTGTTTGGATGTAGCAACATGTAGACTAACAAAGGGAATCTTTCCAAGGGACTCTGCAAGTTAAACATCTGTAAGAGGTATAATGAAGCTAAGACTCACCTTAGCAGAGGTAAGGAGTTGCAAGGTAGGAACTCCATGAGACTTATCTTTCAAAAACAGAGCAGCCATCTGACTTAAAAAATCTGCTGATTGGTTATGGTTCATATGCATAATACCAGTATATGTTACAAGGCTTACACACACATGCTGTTCAATAAGCCTCTGCCTAGGGTGACAGACTGTGGTCTGGTCTCCCTGAATAAATAAATAAATAAGTCAAATAGAAATTATACTTTGCCTTTTTGGAAGACATACTGCATGAGAGAGAAAACACAGCAGCATTTGGGGTCTCACCAGATTCTTTCCATGACAGCAAAAATACAAGCAATGTAGTTAGGTAATATTATTTCTTTAGCCTTTTCATTTGTGAAAAGGAAGCCTCATTTCAGGAGTCTGAAGGAACCAAACAGCAAAAGGCAAGTTCCTCACTCAGGAATCATTAAGTATGCCATACAAGTAAACCCTGCGTTCCCAAAACTGGATTTCTTTGCTCCTTCAGAAAAGCATGCACAGCAGTACTTTTCCCTGCTCTCCACCTTAGTACACATGAAGTCCACAGACTCTGCAGGCTGAAAAGTCCTTGGCACAGCCATTGACAAATCTGAAAACCTTTTGATTAATGACTCACCTGATAGCAGCTCTTAGCACTTCCCAGCTTAACACTATCACCAATGTCAGATGAAGATACTGAAACAGACCAAAAGAAAATGGCATTCCCTCTTAGTAAGACCACGTATCACAAATAACCAACTCTCATCTCACCTTCACAATCCTAATAATGACTTTGTGTGCATAACAGTGTGAAGATTGCTGCCACCTGAGAACTCAGTAAGCATTTTGATTACAGCAAATATAGGACAGGTGAGTCTATCCTGACCAGTGAGCTAATGATCCTGTCTCTCTAGGGGGAAAAGTCTTTGTAGAAAACTGACCGGTGGTTTGGAACTAGATGATCTTAAGGTCCTTTCCAACCCTAACTGTTCTATGATTTCTAACCATGAGTTTAGCTCAAATTCTCCTCAACAGTCATAAAAATATTCCACCTGCAAAAGGAGGGAATAGCAAAGAGAATCAGTGGCTTAGAGGCTGGTATTTCTGGGAGTGCATTTTCAGGACAGGGATATAGGCAGTCAATATTAGAAATGCCAGTTTTGAGGGTATACCAACAAAAGTGTTGAATTTCAGGGTTTTTTCTTCCTTTCCTTTTTGCTTAGTTTTCTGATACTGTGGCATCAAGCACAGTTTGATGTTCTCAGATTTTCTGTTCTTTGCATGATATAAGTAAGGACAGATTCTGTAGTGCAGGAAGGAATGATTTTAATGTTTATAATGCTTATAAGCATTTAGGAACAATGTGAGCCTCAGCTGGTAGTATTCAAAGCAATGGAGTTAAAAGATATTGGGACAGAGCTTGATCTGTGGAAATTTATTTTTTTTTTTTTCTAATTCTTATGCACTGAGATGTCCTAAAAAAATTGGGAGTATTTTCATTATCTTCCAATCAGTTTTCAGCCATTTCCTTATGATGAAAATACAAAATCTTCAGTCCCTCTGTTTTCCAAGCTGAGACTTCGAAGTAAAGCGAATACTGCAGTCTTCGCTCATCTGTAAGGCTTGTACAAACCAAAGAAGGTTAAAAAAAAAATAAACCAAGAATTCAGCAATGACTTAAGCAAGGTCTGGTGCATAAAAGTTTAAGAGCCATAATAAAAATGGCTAGCACCTGGGAGAAACTCAAATCCTAACATTTCATAGGAGCATGACTTCTTAACTGGCTTCAGCTCTGTAAAAATTCTGCCATGGCTGAAAGAGCAGTCCTGACCTCCCTGTGTGTGGGGTCTGTAACATGCTTCTGCCTTCTTGTGGTCAAGCAGTGATCTGGTCTCTCTGCAACTGTTCTAGTCCCAGCAATTCCACAAAGGGAAGCTCAGGAACAGAGCAGCAGGAAATAAGAAGAGCGGAGCCATTCTTTTCATCATGCTCAGGGTGTGAACATCACCTCAAGTTAGGGTCTGAGCTAATACCAATTGAATTTGAAGTTTCCACTGACATCATTGTTTCTACTGGCTCTGCTTGGTGATGATCTATGTAAACTTCACTTAAAAGGCAGGTAAGTCAGAGTCTTCGTTTTCAGCTTTCAGCTTTGTTTTCAGCTTTGTTTTCAGAGTTATGGTACTCTAGATAAATTCATCCCTGTCAAAGTGAGAGTCAGAACAGCCCTAGCTGTTTTACAGATGATAGTGCTTCTGGCAGTGGCAGCCTTCCAGCAGGTATTTAATTTTTGTATCTGTAAAGGATAGGTATAAAACTACCTCCCTTGCACATATAAGCTTGCAAAGCACACTTGTCCATATCACGACACAGCTTCAGCTCCATAGGCCTCATCTAGACCAGGGCTTTACCTATGTCTGCCTTTGGGCAGGTCCAGAGGGATCTTTGAATACATACTGTGTACTGAAGATGACTGGCCTCGTGGTAGAGTAGGTTGGTATTGACTTGATCAGCCTTTTGTTTGAAAGGCATGTTTTGTGGAGTATGAATATACATCTGTGGCTTAGAAATGCAATTGTTCTCTCACCCAACAGGATTTAACATATTTAATTATTAATTTCCTTTAATAATATGTAGAGTTTCTAAATTAAAGTTTTTGTGTATTTTACACAGTCTGTGGCTAGAACTTACCCATTTTAAACATTTGGTTTTCTGTTTATCTTTTAGAGTTAGGTACTTATCTTACAAATACTTTGTTTGTTAGGATACTTTCTTTGTATATGAATTTCTTTTACCTCACTCCAAAAAATGTCAGCTTATACTGCCATCAAAGTAAAGGATAAATGCCTACCTACCACTAAACATCAGCTAACCAAGCTGAACCTTTGGAAAGAATTATTCCATGAGCAAGATGGGGAAAAAAAAAGTTAAACCCAGAGGTTGTTCTGAAATCACTTCATGAGAACATAATTTCTTTTAATGACCCAGATGAATTTATGAGTTAAGAAAAATTGTTTTGTCTCATATAACCTGGCATTGTTAAAGCTCAGAATTCAATCCCCTAAATTTGTACAGATATAATACCACCTGCAGGTGAAGCAGGGCAGATATTTTTTTACCTGGCATTGAAAGTTATTCCCTTGGAAGAGAGAGAAGTAGACACCTTCTACACTTTTGTATTTTCTTTCACAAGTTCCTCACTGGGGAAGCATCGTGAACAACAAAGGTGCTACTACAGAAGATTTTGCTCTTCTTGGCAATTGGATAATTCTTGAACAGCTCTATTAAATTCATAACTGTGATGCCAGTATCAGAAAACTAAGCAAAAGGAAAGGAAGAAAGAACTTTTTTTGTTTATATACCCTAAACCCTGACATTTCTGACTGCCCATATTGGAATCTCCAACTTTGTTTCCTTGGTCTGTTTATATGTACAGAAGGCAGATTTTTCCTCCTGCTTTGTCCTCCCCTTGTATTATTCTAAATCTGATTATTTCATCACAGCAACTTTACAAGACTATGTATCCCAGACCAGAGTCCTCAGAATGGATATTCTCCATCCCCATGGATATCAAGAATACAGTGCTGGTGGTGGTGCTGTGAGTGCTTTATTGAACAGAACTATTGCCAGCCACTGAGATGTTTCAAAAGGGAGGAATAAAGGGGTCTTGTTAAGTTTTTCTAAAAGGCACAGGTTTGTCTGTCTCTGAAGCCCCCTCAGCACCTTCTAGAACTGATCTTCAAGTCATTACTACTTGGGATACACAAGTTTTGAAAGCTGTCTTCCTGAAGCTCAAACTAGAGTTACAGTTAAAAAAGGTTCCCTTAGGATGAAAGGGGAGAGGCAAAAAATACAGGAATAAAGCCCGATTCTGACATATTAGACTCATTCTCCCAGCAGTAATTAACTCTTACTATTTAACTATCTACAGCTTCGTTAAAGTGTCCTGTATCCATGCCAGCTTTCTCTGAAGTCACTTAGAACCAAACCAGATGGAAAATTTACCCTGATGTGTACTTTACCACAGCATGGATCAGTACTACCTTTAATTACAGCATTCCCTTCACTGAAAAGGGGAAATACGTCAAGTATTTTGGTAAATATAGCTACTACACATGGCAAATGTCAAGATTTTAATGACACTAACTTTCAGTGCTTTCCATCTTCAAAGGGCTTCCCATTAGTTGATATACTTTAGAGTAATGACTATTCAGAACTGCCCCGTGAAGTAAGTGCTCAAAGCATTAAGTTGTTTTCTGGCTTTCTTCTCTCCCTTCAGTTCATTGCCCCAAAATCCTTAGAATGGAGGCTGTATTCAATCACTGCTACACAGTCTTGGTATATTAAAAACTGTTTCATGACAACATGGCTAGCAGGTAAGTTGTTTTGCTGCTCGATTTGTCTAGTATTCAAGTGAAACAACTGGCTCAGGCTGTAGGCTTGGCAGGGTAGGTGCATGTCTGCCATTGTTAAAACCTCATTCTTTCCTTTGTGTGTCATATCCTTAGACTTCAGTGAGTGCCAGAAGGCAGAATAGAGGCTTTGCAATTTGACTGTAGTGTTAACTTCTTTCTTACCACTTGCATCTTGCTTTGCTGTTCTTAAATGCCATGCTTCATTCTTTTTCCTTTTCGTTAATCCAGCTTTCAAGAATGTATTTTATAACAGCCGCTACCTATGGGACAATTATGCTTAGTTAGCTGTACTCAACAGTGATGATTTCATAACATGCCACAAACAGGTGCCCATTAAATTCCTTTATTGGAGACAGAAACATTGCATAATTACAGATTTGATGAGGAAAACTGCAAACAGTATAGACTGTTTCTACTGCCAACAAAATACAGTTATTACAGGATTTATAGACATACAAATATAAAGTGTTTCTTTCATGCCAGATGGTCCATACATAACAATGCCATTAGGAGCGCTTAACTGTGCTTCTACAAAACCTTTAGAGAAGAATGAGGTAGAGTTTCCTTTAGTTTATCCAGTATTTTTTCACACATCTGTCTTTTACTGGGTTTATATGCTAAGATCCTTGTAAAGTATGTAGTTAACTTTAACATTTGAAAAAACAGAAACCCTTCAGAGGTGTTTACTTCTCCCTCTTTAAGCTGATAATTTCCCACTGCTTATATGCTATGTTCCCAGTAACTACTACTGTACCCTTCTAAATACTTTGAGGGTCAGGTAGATTGAGACATCTGTCTTTCCAAATTTACTGCTTCAACAGAAATTGTTTGCAAATTGCTTCAGATAAAACTCTTACTTGTCTCCATCATGGCAAAGAACCTTTTACACCCTATCACTCTACTGTATTGGCCAAGCTAAAGTCCAAGCCATCTCCCCAGGAGATGGAGAGAATAGATTCACTCTGTCAATATCCTTTACTATGGAACAGAGTTAATTATATATTTATCTCCTTCTTGCAGTTCTAGTCAACTACTGGGCCATTAGAAAATAAGTATAAATTATGGGAACAGAATGGGCCACTGACCTGTAGAAAACAATTTCTCACTATTAGATGATCTGGAGCACTACCTGTTTGTTCCCATCTAATATTTTACTGTTTCATGACAAATAAGTGTGTTGCAGCTTTTAGTTAATATACTAGGGTGCAAATTATGAAAATGTAGGCACAGATGTAGGTTTTTAAGCAACTGAATAAGAGCATTCTTAAATAGCAATAATAAAGTGATTATTATAGTGGATAGTGATCCTGAAAGACATTTGGTATATCTGGGTAGTCTCCCTTTTGGGCTGAATGAGGATGGTAATGATGTTCTTCTGACCTCCTGTCTTGATGGGTAATTTTACCCTCATTTGTTAGCATGCCTATTCTGGAAACAGAAGACTTCGCTCTGGCGTTTGCTGCAGGTATTTAGTACTTCATAAAAACCCGAGAGTGCACTAGGGTAAAGCAGAGGAAAAAAACCCTGTTATTTCACCTGAAGAGGCCACAATTCCAGCAGTGACCAAATCATAATGAAGATTACATTTGGCATACAGGAAGAAGCTGATTACATGAAGAATGTTTGCTTTCTTCCCATAACCTACTAGTAATATCTCAGTAATACTATATCAGAATTCCAAAATGAAAGGAACATGGAATCTGTTAAATTTTGCACTATCTTGATCACTTTGATCATAAAATGAAAGAAAAACTGTTCCTGCAAGATAGTACCACCTGAGATAACTTCTGAGTTCCTCCATCTCTGTTGGAACACTGTTAGAACCATGACTGTTCTAAGCATGACAGAATCAGGTCCTATCAAGAGTTAGCATTATTAAGAGAACCAGCTCTTGGAGACTTTCCCAACCCTTGCTTACCTCTTTGGTAAAAAACAAAACTGACCAGTACTGGAAAATCATTTAGAACACTGTAGTCAATAACTTCCACAAAGTTGTCATCTTTTCTTTTTTTTACCTTAACTTTATCCAGCAGATATTTTAAAGACTTTAAAATTCTATATCAATCTGTATCAATTTTATATCAATCTATATCAATCAATCTATATCTTAAATCCTCCTTAAGATCTTCATATGAACATGAAATTTAAGATTTTAATTTTTTTTTTAAGATAAAAAATTCAGGATTGTGGTTAAAATGGTAAAAACCAGACACAATAAACTGAGTTTCAAGATAACCAAAGAGTATAAATTCATGTTCAAAGAGAGAAATGAGGTTCTAGCCATGCTATTACTACTAGTAAATTTAAACACTTTTATTTTTAGTAAATTTGGGTGTGGTGTGGTTGACCCTGCTAGTGTGGTTAATAAGAATCTGACCTACTAATTCCAAAATTTTATTCCAAATCTAAGGATTGACTATTCTAGTTCAGTATTGTTTTCTACCTGCTAAGCCCTAATGTACCTGACTATTCTACCTGAAGGTAATACCTAAGTTGGCTTTGTTTATGGAGCTGGGAATATATTTGCCAAGTGTGCTGTAGATGGCACTCAGATTCTTGCATAGTCAGGGGAAATACCCTAGAATTCCCACTAATAATGATCATGTTTAAAGCAAGGCATGGACAGAAGGATTGCTACAACAGTATTTCTCACTAGTGCAATACCAATACTCTATTTTGCTATTATGACTAAACCTACAAATACTTATTAAGAAGTTACTTAGCTTAAATAATTTAGGACCTATGAATTATTTTTCCAAATCTTGAGAATAGTGACAAAATACAGTAAAACACAACTCTGACACTTCTTAACTACTAAATACTGCAGTTCAGAAAAACTGTAGTCGAGATTGATAGAGGTCTGTCTCAGTGCTGCATGACAAAGCGTACCTCTAGAATAGTTGTAATCTAATGCCTCTACATTGAGAGGTACAATACTTCCTTCAAGCGCATCACTTTAAAGTAAGATAGCACTGTATGAGAGGTGGAGGTGAATTCTCATTTCAAGATTTTTCTGTAGCTACTTTATATTCTGAACTACATATTTTACTTGTTTATAGGTTCATACAGACAACCTTAAATATATCTCTTACTTGAATAACATTTTTCTCCTGCATAATCAAGATACTGCAACTCTAAAGCAATGCTTCAAATACTGGACTCTACACAGCATTTTTCTCTGCCACTTTAAAAGCTTTCTGGAAAGCTTATTTGATCTGCAGTAAAATAACATTCATGTAAAAATCTGGATTGGAGTTAAAAGTGGTAAAAGCAGTAGTACTACTATTCTGTGCTTACAAAGAGGTTAGATAACTTGCACAGGGTCACAAAGTCAGTGGCAGTCTGTCTGTTCAGGAATTACATATGCAGGTGATAAAGTGCAATTCTGACCCCTGAACACCTGCAAGATGACCAAAATGCCTTTCTTTTTTTTAACTATTACTACTGCTGAAAGCAAAACACAAAGCAAAATTTGCTTTAATAGTCACTTTTACATAGGAGATGAAGTGGCGTCATGATAGGAAGCTGAAGAAAAGGGGCTGCAAGTCTGTGTGGAAGGCAAAGAAAGGCACAGCCCACCTTAGGGTACACTCAGCCATCATTTACACCTGCCCACCTCTCAGTATACAAGCTTGTCACTAGAACATTAAAATTTACCATCAGTAGGATGAATGCCATACAGAGAGAGACAATGTGCAATACATAGTTTGGCAGGCTGTGCTACCATCTCTGTATTCTATTTCATTGCAAGGCACTGTCAACAGACAGAGGCCACTGAATTCAAAAGGGTTCTTCCTCTAAAGAGGCATCTATGACACCAATTCCAGCTGTTTTTCAGTTTACCTCCTTGGAAGACAATGTATTAGACAGACATTTCAAATAATTTGCACTCCAAATGAACCTTTCACATACCACATTTTACCATATCACTGTTCTTCATGCCCGAGGGAAAATAAGTATAAAGTAAGTATACAGGAGGAGATCAATGATATCTCTTTGAATTAGGTAAACCCTAAATAAGAATTTATCTAGAAAGAGAATGTTGACTACTTTTTAGCTGGAGATAGTTGAACAGGTGTAAACAATGGCTGGGCAGAAGGAGCTCTCACTATCTTGCTTTTGTCTTCTCAGACTTCCCTTCTATATCCCAGAAAAAATAATGTTTGCTTTGCACTTCTATGGACTGAAGACATTATCTACCCTAAGCAGGAAGCTTTATTAACATTCTCACCAGATCCTGTCACTGTAAATCCTCAGTGAATTTGCCCTTATTGCAGTTAAGAATCTAGTTAAGTAATGCCAGTTGCTGAAGCCATAAGTTTTGGTATCAGAACAGCTTGCATGAAATGCCAGTTTCATGAAAAGTTCTCTCATCTGAAGGACTTTTCCTACACATGAAGCATGTTCGTGCAATTGAAAATTAAAGACATGCTCAGTACTGAAAATAATCATCAAAAGAATGAAGGGGAGAAAAAAGACCACAAAAAAAATTGGAGTTTGTTATTATCATTTTAAAGTAGCAGTGTTTGTAAAACATAAGCATGTGAAAGGCTGAATCTCATTTGATCAACCCAATTAAACATTAAATAATTGCAGCCAATTATGCAAATACCACACAACAATATTAATTTGTTGATCTTTTTTGAATAGTCTCAAATTCTCATAATGTTAGACTATCTTACGTCTTAAATGATCAATTAGCAGAGCCATAACTAAGTGATGAAGAATGGATAATTGCCTAGTTATGATGTACCATACTCTTTCTATGTAAATCTGTGGCAATTAAACCAACAGGGCACATGGAGAAAAGATGTGCAGATGTTCTTTTACAAATTGTTATTAGCTTAGGGAATACCACAGTTCTCTCCTAAATTTTACAGGCGAAAATAGGAGAGTGCAATACCACTCACTATTATTTACACATATTATTTCTTTCCTTTGGTTAATAGGGTAAAAAAGCAGTGGTAGAATGCAGGGTAGGACTGTATGCAATATCAGAAGAATTTCCTGCATTATACTGGCCTGTCAGCTCCCTTATTTAGGTTTTAAAGTTTAAAATCTAGAATCTATTCACCTGGGTACCATTTAACCGAGATGTTAAAGACAACAGTTAATATACACATGCTAAGACCCTACACATTTTCATTCTTCCTTGCTAGAAAAGTCTAAGCATTTCTGTGGGTCATTTCAGTTTCATCTCACATCATTTTGAAGTGTCCATCAGCTCAAAATGTTCAGTAAAAAGAAAGGTGTATCTCTGGTCAATGCAGGAAACAGTGCAAACAACAACAAATGAAACCACCTAGTTACCTTACATAAAATTACTTGAATCCAATTTAAGAAGAGTTTTACACAACGTTTAGGTTTACACCACAGTAAAATAATTCTGGTCCTTATTCATTCTGATTGATGAGCAGATTACTGCTAGTATACCAATGCCTTCACAGAGATTTTTGGTATGATACCTACCAACTCTATCAACATCCTGAACTGTTAAGGTATGATACAACTACTTTGCCATACATCTTAAGTTAGATATTTCCACTTTCCATTTGCTGCTAAATCTAAGTGGAACATAAGGGGATGTATTATATAGTTCAGTAAAAGCAAGCCACCTGTGGTTGGTCATTATATAATCTTTAGAGAGCTCCATGCCACACTCCAGTTAAAGGCACTCTTCAGTTATGACACTTGTCTCATTGGATAAAACTCTCTACCCCACATTGCATCTTGTCATATTCCCCATGTTAATTTTTCCACCCATTTAATTAAAGATACCAGCAGCTTATAATAGATAGTAAGATACTGAACAAAGACCAGCACACAATACAGTTTCAAATGGTCAGAAAAGCCAACACACAATACTATTGCTACTATAAGTGAAATAATATTTTGTGCTTGCAGTTGTATCCTAAAGAGAAAACTATGAAAGTTTTAACAATGGTTACATTGTCAGAGAGAACCTTCAACTGTTCTTCATTAAAATATTAGATTGGACTGCGGTGAAAGGTAGTAAAAGGCATGATTTGAGGGAGCAAAAGATAGTGATGGCTAAGTAGGACTTGTCTTTAAAATCTGACCAAAAATGAACAGAAAAGCCATAAGGCTACTTTTTAGCAGTTGTGTAAGGCATGGATGGTCTATTAGAAATAACAGTATGTCTTTTTAAACTATGTTAATAAATGTCAGTAACTACAAAGGACTTATAAAGAATAGGAGAGATACTGTTGGGTCTTAAAAAAAATAAAGTGCTAAATATTTCCCTTAATCCTGGTGCATCTCTACTCCAAACTAGGGCAATAAGTGTCTCACTTTTACCTCTTATAGGACTCCATTAGTGTCAATAAAGTTCCACCAGTTTTACACTGAAGTAGCACTTTGGAACATTGATACAAAATATGGTGATTCCTTTTGGCAAGAGATATCTTAAAGCTGTTCAACAAAGCTGTGTGCAAAAAGAGAAAGCTAATAAATATTACAGTATGATTGTTAGTCAATATTCGCAGAAGTCATTTCCCCAGCTACATGCTTGATATTGCTTCCAAATAGTATCAAGACTGTATGTGAGAAAGTAGTATGTGCTTCACCAGAATGAAACAAGGGTTTGAATAAAATCTCTTTCCTTCTTATGCTAAATATTTCTGTTGATAACATAGCTTGCTCCTTAATAGGAAGGCTCTATTAAAGTACACCTGTGTCAATGGAAGCTAGATGCATTTCACAGTGATTGGTAAAGGGGACAAGAAAAACATTTTGCTGATCTAAATTACATAACTGGATGATGAAAGAAATTCTTCAGGCCAAAGGTTTGGTTGCTGTGAAGGAGTTCTTCGACTTTCACAGTCACACTTCTCTAATCTTATTTTATAGACACTCATCTGGAAGGCAACACTGTCTGCAGTGTCCAGCTCTGTGCTAGGTCAGACAAAGTCACTGTTGTCTCAGCAGGGCCTGACCCAGCC
This sequence comes from Agapornis roseicollis, assembly GCA_002631895.1. Taxonomy (NCBI): domain Eukaryota; kingdom Metazoa; phylum Chordata; class Aves; order Psittaciformes; family Psittacidae; genus Agapornis; species Agapornis roseicollis. Next base: position 12,261 of record NDXB01010761.1, on the reverse strand, counting down.
GTTCAAATCATGTATTGAAGGACGTATTCAACTATTGAAGAGGCACGCACTGCCCAAGCAGCCACTGCATATCCCCATGGAGGGAAGGGCAGTAGGTCAATAGGGAGCATATTGCAAGCATGATCAACTCAAAGAATTTGGGCCTGGAGAACAGAGCTGTTATTTGACAAAGTATGCATGAGGGGATCAAGAGGGCTATGTGAACTCATGAACTCCACACAAGCAGAGTACAAAAAGAAAGAGCATATGGCTAAACTTAATTGCTTCCCAAACACAGAGCAGAAGTCAGAATAATGTCAGTGCCCAGCTAGCAGGCACCTTTGTGTTACATGACAAGGTGCTCTGCTGATGATGGCAGTCAAAACAAACCAAACTGAAGAGCAGTTGAAGAGCATTTTACAAGTTTTCAGACTGTATATAAGACACAAGGAGGCTCTAAGAAAACCATTAGGAAAGTTCTATTGCTAACATTTAGCACCTCTACCAAGACAGGTGTTTACCAACAGGATTACAGTAGAAATCAAAATGATTGTGTTCACATTCGCTGGATTGTGGAAACAATCATCCTGGGAGCAAACTGATACAGGAACTACGCTATGCACAGACAGCTACAGAAGTTATCATTATTCATGTCTGTTCTGTCCAGAGGGTCTAAACTCTTCCACCTTCATGACACCAACACTGCCCAGTCGCTGTCTTCTCTTCCATACTGAAACAAAGAAAAATGGAGCTTAAGAATAAAAGTTGAAAGTAAATGTGTATAATTGATAACTTTTTCACTTTATTCTCAGTGTAATATTCACCACACATAGTAGTTTGCATTATTTCTTATGCCTTTACTTCTGTCATAGATTTGAGCAAAACCTAAAGGTAACTTGAAGCTTTATCCATCTTCCAATAAAGACTAGGAAGGAGTCATACTGATACTAACTAGAAATGGTACAGAATAGTTCTGCTTCACTAAAGCTTTCCACCAATTTAATACAGTTACCCTGAGGTCAGTTCATTAATTCATTCATCAGTATGTCCCCACTCAAGCTCTAATAAATAAACACATTTGGTTTTATTTCTTTTTATTTTTAAGGTGGCTTTTTATTGCAGCTTTCTGACTGAATGTGAAATAAAACCCATCACAAACACCTCAGAGTACAATTAGAGAGAATTCTAATAGCACAAATAAAACAAGTAGTCTTTCCATATGCACACCAGCAGGATCACCAGGCAGAAACAAAGGCAACCTAAGACATGGAGCTGTATCCCTTCCAGGAGAAGATACAGTCCCAAGGCAGCACTTCCATTTGTTAAACTGACTTCATGTTCTAAAGCTTCTTGTCATCAGTCCTGTAAACAATGCTCCAAAGCGCCCCAAATATGCACATAGGGCTCAAGTATATAAATAAAGCAGAGGTGGACAGACTAGCAGCAGATGAAAGTTGGGAGCCCTTTCCATCATAGTGCCATGTTCAGAGAGCTTGGAAACACTTTTCACCAAGAAACAGACTGTTTAGATGCTTAGATACTTTATGCAGGCTGAAAAGATCAGTTGATAATTATTTCTCCAGAGAGGATAAAAGGAAGCTACTCCAATCCAGGTCCTGCATTGGCAGGAAATGAGATAAAAGGCCATTAAAGCAGCAAAAAGACAATAGCTCCAAACCAGAATAAGCCAGAAAAATATACTTCTAGATCCACAAAAAAATTATGTTCAGCATGCTTGTGTTTTACTCTTTACTCCAGCAGGTAAAGCCTCTAAATGACCTTCATATGTCACATCTGCTTTTTCTTTTCATTACTAGTTCTGCTGCTCCTGTCCTGCAGTTTGCAAGGTGCTACATAGGAACTTGGACAAATTACTTGTTCAAAGGATTTCCAGCATTCCCAGATGCCACTGTGGTTGCCTTGGGACCTCTAACCAAGGAAAAGCAGATGTGTCATTAGTTTAACCACAAAGCACTGGATTATCCTCATGTGAGAGTTTTGTTGAAAATGGAGGCAAAGGGGAAAAAAAAATATCACTGCTTTTCAGAGAAAAGGTGGCATCCCCATTTCCCCAAATCAGAAAGCAGGCAAAGGCAGGGAATTTTGCTAGCTTTAGGTAGCACTGTCATCTCATGCTTTGATGTTGACTTTAGAAATTGCAAGGGCTAGCCTGAGTTGGCATTTGAACCTGCTTTCAGAATTAAAAGGAGAATGAAGATATCATACCACAATAAAGTGTTTTCATTCCAGAAATAAATGCTGATTTAGCTTCCTTTCCTGATTTTGTCAAAGACTTTGTGACCTCAGGCTAATCACTCCCATCCCTCGCTTCCTTCCCCACAAGTCCTGCTTTGTAAAAATTGAGACATACGTTCTCCTTTCCTGGTTGTTTTCTTCCAGCCTACCCATTTAGATTGTAAAACTTTGAGAAAGATAAAGGTTTGGTCTAAATATCTGTTAGCTGCTGTCTTGACTGCAATGTTAAAATGTGTTTCATGCCATGCAGTATAAACAATATAACAATATCGCTTCCAAGTTGCATCCTGATCTACACTTTAAGGGGTATAGCAAAATGTTGTTTATTCTCAAAGCATGGTAGGCAAAACCACAAAAATATCCGAGTGGTATTTCACTGAGTGTATTCCCAGAGAAATGAATCTCATCTCTAAATCTGCTAACACAGGCAGTTATAGAAGACAGTGTACTATGACTAATTCATTAACTCGTTCATAAGCACACCATTACTGTATACAATGTAAATTATTTAATCTAAGGTCATTATCAGCCTTTCATAACCATGATTTCCACTCAGTGATAGGAAGAGAAATGTATATCCCAGTACTACTACTGTTTCTCTCAATTGGCATGAGAAATGGAATCAGTTCTGCACATGATTTTCTAATTTGTCACTCTAGCTTTAGTTCCACTGAACAACTGCTCCAATCCAAAGAAATCCTGTTGAACACAGAAGACTTGCAAAGGAACAATGAGCAGCATGAAAACAGACTTGGAAACACAACAGTGAAGATAAACTGAAAATGTTAACAGACTATGTATTGTACTCAAGGGAATCATTACAGTGATGCTGGATGAGGTGCCCTGCACCCTTGGTCACAGGTTCAATTGCAAGATAATGTTGGTAGCAAGAATTTTTACTCTTTTACAACTGTTCATTGTCCCACGTGAAATAGGTACACCACCCTAGTTGAGGCAACAGCACAGCACAGACCCCAAACCTGTGTTTGGCTGTAATTTCCATTGCATCTTATTCTTCAAAACTTGAAGATTCTCTAGAATAAGAGGCTAAGACTGTCCAAATCATACAACAACAGTCCAATAATACTGCAAAGAGATAAGGGATTTTATCCCCCACCTCCCCACCCACCTGTAGAATATATAAAAGATCTTTTTGAAAGATCCTGAAAACTTCCTGACAATTTAAGAATATTACATATTCTATTTTTTGTGTTGCAGCATTGTTTTCTGTTTGGCAACCTGTGGTCCATTTGGATATAAGCTCATCTTTCCACAGACAGAAAAGTGCAGAAACATAATCAGCAACCACTAATTGACTTTGAAATGTGAAGCAATCATCATCCCCCATAAAATCCTGTTTTTAACCAAGAAATGTTCTAACTCTAAAGGCTCTTTTAAAGAAGGAAGAAAACCTACAAGTAAATATATACATAATAGTACAGCACTTTCCAAGAGTGATGAATTTACTCTTAGTATGTAACTACTTAACATACTGTACATACATAGTTGAAAGTCAAAAATGTCCATATTGTTGTAAAGTGAAAAGTTGTAAAGTGAAAAGGTCCAAAACACTGGCTAGAAGTAATTCACACTTTTGTAGCTTCCATCTGAGCCTTGGTTGATGATGAAAATGTAGGGTGATCAGGGAGGGTGTGTAAGGAAGCCTCAGGAAGCAGGCTGGATAAATTTTTCTTAATAATTCGCTCATTATCTTTTGGCCAAGGGAGAAATACATATAATCCAGTGTTGTCTTCTGAAATAGGATTCTGGATTTCACAAGCCATTCTTTCGGAGAATACACTTGATTGTCTCATGACACAAACAGCTAAGGCATTACCTATTCCTACATATAATCCACAACAAGGTGCTAAAATTGGCCTCAACACTTTTTGGTGCCAAGCTGTTCTATGACTACAATTAGAAGGGATCAGTGGAGACTCAAACTGATAGTGAATTGTTGAAGACCCTAATATATATTGCAGCAGAAGGTAACACAAGAGTTACACAAGTGTTTTTAGACACTAGAGATAGATATTTGACATACTAACAAGATGGCTTTAATGCAGAGTACAGAGCTATGGAAACAGTGGTCAGTGTGCATCACCATGAAAACTGTATAGTAAATTTGGACATATGACAACAAAAAAAAGCGATGGTCACCAGTTATTATTTTAGATAGGTGCATCAGGCACTTGGGAGGAGAAAGATGAAATAAAACTGTGGTATGTGGTGGGATTCTGGAGAAGACTACTGTGCATACTCATGCAGTAAGATGATAAAAATATTTCATGTAACATGGCATATTAAGCCCCTCCTTTCCCTCAACTAATAATAAAATCTAGAACCAAAGGTGCCTTTGCTTCTTCCCAGTTTTCAGTCCTACTGTTTGAAGAGAAGGACCTGCTACAGTTGACACCAGCTGGAACAACAGAAATATTACGGGAGAGTGTCTCTTTTTGCCCCAGTGAAAGTTGGCTCAGCCACTAACAAAAAATACCAGACTATTGGGAAATCTTTCCTCCCTGAGCTGCACTCAGAAATGTCCAATACCATTCTAAAGAACAAGAGATGATGATCCCATGTCATCTTCCTAGTAAAGAACAGTCAGGTGGTCCTGCTGTGTCATTTGAACTACATGACTTGGAGGGGAAAGGAGGGTTGTAGTGGTGGGGGAAGTAGCTATTCTGGAGACCAGCAGCTGTGACAGGTAAAAATATGTAGAGAACGAAGAGTACAGAAGAAATATCAGTGAAATATCAGACTGCCTGACTTCTCCTCATCTAAGACTGCTTCACCCTACTTTAATTAATGAGAAAAACTCAGTAAGTAGCAATGGATTTAAACTTGGACTACAATATAGCATAAAACATGGAAAAATAATGTTGCATAAGTGAACATGCTTATCACGGTATTTTAGCTGAGTCAACATATGACAGCAGACTGCAGTCCATGAGTAGTTTTTGTCTGGGGTTTCATAAGGATTACCCTGTGTCAGATTATTTCTATGCACTAGTAAAGGACCTGTAAAACAGGAATTAAAAAAAAAAAACAACCAACTTTAGGATTCTTTCTTAAAAGTTCTGATTATTTGGTGGGATTCAAAATTGCTATATGGTGCAGTACATCTCACAGTCTTTAAGAAGATTCTTAGTTCAGGGCTTACCAGCAAGAAGATGAAAATTTTAGCAGCAAGCCTAAGACCATCTTGAGCCAAAAGCTAAGAATGTAGAACAGTAATCATCAGACTTGATTTGAGAAAATCGTAATAGTGACAAGCAGCTGCTACCAGACCTTAAAGAAAGGAGACTGTAACTTGCCAAGACCTACTCTTCTCCACAAATCCCCCACATCATAAACTATCCTAAATAAGGAAAAGAAAGCAGGCAACTAAACCAAGGGCCACAAAGTGCTGCTCACTGACTTTACCTGAAACAGTATTGACTCCTATGCCCAGACATGGAGGTCAAGCGCATATTCCAAATAGACTTTGATATTTAGCAAATCACAGAGGAAGGAACTATTTTAAGAACAAGTGATCATGCAATTGGAAAGATGCTGAGAAACAGAAGTTGGCTGTGCCCAGTGAGTGCTTACTACTTTACCCATCTCTTTATTAATTAGCCTATATTCATTTGTGATTGTGATTATTAAGATGCTTCATAATGCTATTTTTCCCTTATAAAAGGAACCTAGAACACAGTACTGGATTTCAGTGACAAGAATAACACCTTACAACTCTCATCCAGCTTCCAAGATGAATAGGAAAGTAATACATTACTCTTCATCCATATCATATTTTGTCAAGGGAAAAAATGTAAAATTGATGGAATAACCCACACCAAACTAAAGAGCCTACATAGTGGTGCCTACAGCAGCACTATTAAAAAGGATATTTTCCAATGTTTTCAAATGTCCACCTTTTATTATTTTATCTGGTTAAAGAACAGGAAGAGTTTACCTGGATATCACTCAGCTTATTCAGGAAACGGGTTGTTAACTGAGGTCCGTTCTCCATAGTTGGAATGTGCAAGTGCTGACACAGAATAAAGAAGGGAGGGGAAGAAGAGAGAGAATAATATGTAAAAATAGCTTTCTCTATATATGAATACCTTAGGGTCACCAAGAATTTAAATAAATGTCAATAATTTGAATAAATATTTATCAAGCTTTCCAGCTTTCCTTACAAGCAGAAAAGGGTTGTTGTAATGTTTTTTATAGGAGGGCATGCTGAATCAGTGATAATACAGACTAGTTGAATTGTTGTGCTGCTTTTAAATAAAGGCTAATCTAAGCTTTCCAGCAGATCTGTCCAAAAGGGGGGGGGGANTTTCCTTACAAGCAGAAAAGGGTTGTTGTAATGTTTTTTATAGGAGGGCATGCTGAATCAGTGATAATACAGACTAGTTGAATTGTTGTGCTGCTTTTAAATAAAGGCTAATCTAAGCTTTCCAGCAGATCTGTCCAAAAGGGGGGGGGGGAGGGGTAACATTATACAGGCAAGAGTAGTAACTCCATACAGAGTATTTATTTACAAAGTATATTGTGTAGAAACACAACAGGTACATTTATAGTATTTATGAATCATCACCTTGATGTCTCTCTTAGCACCTGATAATACCAATACATTTATTCTACTTTATTAGTTCCAGAAGTATTATCTAACAGACATTTGCTGTACTTCTCATGTTTAATGAACAAAGCACATCCATATATGCAGCTGCAATAATCCAGCCTTCTGAACTAACTTTGTGCTGGCTATATAGCATCTAGTCAGCTTAACAGTCTGAATGCCTGTAGAATTCCACCTGTGCAGGAGAAATCTCCCATAAAAGCAGCTGTGTACTCTCCTGAACCTCCAGCTCTTCTATTAGAGCTGGGTTCCCTGCAATGAGGGGTGAAGAAGAGATGAAGTTGAAAAGGAAAGAATGCAGTGGTTCAGAAATCTGGTTCCTTGTGAAAGCCACTTCCCCTCATCTTTCTGAAGTGCCTTTGCTTTGAAAATAAATGTTCAATAAAAGAAACAAAGGAGAATGTATTTTTCTGTATTTTCAAACAGGCTTGAAGCTGGGAACTTCTCCTCACCCAAAAAAAGAAAAAAAAAATTAACTCTTAAAAATACCCTAGAAGACAAGAGGGAAAGTTCTCTTTTGATAACACAGCAGTAACTCACTTGGGAAACAAAATACTGACACTGTTCATCTTTCCAGTAGCCTCTGGCAGCATTCCTTTTCTATCTGTTTTTTAATTAAGCTGCAGTTAATTATGATAAAATTCTGAAGAAGGAGAGCAGAGGCAGGAGCTGGGAGGGGAGAGAAGAGGAAAGGAAAAGGCAAAAAAAGGGGGGAACCACATTTTCTTACCTTGCCTTTATATAAAATTTTAGAGATAGGACACACAATACATGCTGTTCCAGCACCAAACATCTCCTTTACTCTGTCCTCTTCCAAGGCAGCTGTCAAGTCACTCATAGTGATGTATCGTTCAGACACTTTAAATTCTCCCTGCATGGGAAGAATCAACCATAAAAACTGTAAAGCTTTACAAATGGTTTGTACTTTTGTTTTCCATGTTGAAATATCAAATAAGACTATTAGCCCAGTGGCAATCAGTCAAGTTTTAGCTATGACCCTGTGATCTTTTCAAACCTTCCAGTATCATATTAGATACTAACCAAAACAGTTACCTTTGAGGAAGCCAGTTCTTTGCCAGATACAATGCTGATGCGTAAGTGGCACTCCCCTCTGATTTGGTGCAGAATATCAATATTGCATTAAGGCATAACACAGCAGAATTTTTCATGGTTTATGTGACACAAGATCTGACTACTTATGGTCTCAACCATGCTAGAGTTCATATAAAAATTACTCAATTATGTCAAAAGAGCTTTGATCCCACTCTCAGATAATTCCTAAGCAAAATACATTCTGTTAATTCCACCTCCAGTGCCAACTACACATGATAGATTTCTTTAATCCTTGGTAAAATTTCACACTGTAACCTGCACACAGTTGTCACATAAAAAAATTACTGTACTACAGGATGAATGAAGCAATTCACACTGGACAGTCTTAACATAAGTTGTGTTTTACCTTCTACAAGTGTTAAAGAATGCATAGCAACTGATTGAGAGGTTGTGTTTAAAGAACAGCAATAAATATCAAACTTTGAAATTTTTATTTCATGGATTTATGTGGACTTTATTGTTGCATTAGACCAAATTAAAGCTTAGCCATTGTTTCATAACCAAGTTCTTTAACATGAAACAGATGCTTCTGATAGCAGAAAACATGATTAGCTCTAGACAGGATAGTATTTGGAGAGAAGAGCAGGGTCACCACATAAGCAGAGTTTCAGATAGGGTAGGGAATGGAGGTCAGGAAGAAGAAAACAACCTTTGTGAAGCAGAAGACACATAATTATTCAACAGGACTGACATGAGAATCTGGTATGTCACAAACAAGCCCTATCAACTGGGAATATCTGTCTTGTAAAGGAGATGAGACTGAGAAGAGTGCATGTGTGTATGTACTCAGGGTGTTTCTATATGAATAAAGTTGTGTAAGAGTTCAGTGCAGGTCAACAAGTGGCACATATGTGCTACAAAGTACATGCCTAGCTCTCTTCACTGCAAGTCAGATGTAAGTGAAATGTCAACCGTACTTCAGGAAGTCTTTCAGCTACAGGTGGTTAGAAGCTGAGTTACTATCAGAGGAAAAGGGCCAAAACCAAGAGACGGCATACTAGGCTTGATGGGCCTTTGGCTCTACAGTATTCTTATTCAGGCCACAATAAAACCTCTGAATACAGCACAGGCAGAGTGGATAGACAGTTTGCTGCATTTCAAGGTATGAGGTAGCCATGGATGGCTACATGACAGAACTAGAATCTGGAAGCAGACAGATGATTTCAAAACTGTGGCTGGATTTTAGGTTGCATGCCAGTTATTAGACATAAGGGTGAAACCATGAGAACTAAATGGAGAAAGAGTGTGCTGATGACTGAAGTATGGCTGCAGTCATGCATGGTAATTGTTTCCTTGATTTAAGTTGCTTGACCAGAGGATTTGATGAGAATTTTCATGCTAAATACTACATGGGGATACTTTAACAAGCTTGGTATTGTTCTGTGTGACAGATGTGGGTATTCTAATGATGTTGCTGGAAATCTGAATTAGTATGCTTTTAGTTTCCACGCAGGTTAAGGGATTTCAGTACTTGCAGAGGCTTACAAGAAAGCTAGAGACAAATTTTTATCAGGGCCTGTTGCAATAGGACAAGGGGTAATGGTTTTAAACTAAATGAGAGTAGATTTAGACTAGATTTTTTTTTTTTTTTTACAATGAGAGTGGTGAAACAATGGAACAAGCTGCCCAGAGAGGTGGAAGATGCCCCATCCCTCCCCAGAAAACCATTCATGGGCAAGCTGGATGGCACTTTGAGCAACCTGATCTAGTTGAAGATGTCCTTGCTCATTGTAGCTGGGGTAGGTCTAGATGACCTTTACGGTTCCTTCCAACCCAAAATATTCTGTGACTTGACCAGATCAGCTGAACTTCAAAATACTGAGCACCAGGAATGCTTACTTTCATCGATATTGTAACACGATAGTTGAAACTATCACTGCCAGGGTCAAAACACTCACCCAATTGTGTGCCAGATCCAAAATACTTTGTCTTGTTACTCCTGGAAGGATGATGCCATCTAAAGGTGGGGTTGCCAGTTCATTTTCTGTCAAACACAAATAAAATGGAAATACTGGTTGAAAAACAAAGAAACAGAAAAATTTATTGGCATTACACCATTAATTAATGAACTTACGAATAAGGGGTTCAGTATCCCTACTTTGTAGCATTAATACAAAACATCTACCAGAAATTTTGAGGCTCACTTACTGGACGAGCAAAACAGTGGAAACCTTGCCAAATGTATCACAAGAGGAGGCTTCCTTAATGATCTATTATCTTGGTCTAGACTTCCTTTTTTCCAGTAGTTTTCTCTTTACACAAAAAGAGCTGTCCTAATAAAATTCCAAGTGCCAATAATTCAAATTGTTCAACTATTGTGGTCTGTTACCTTGTTCTTGTTTGGTTTTGAAAAAAGGTTGTTGGATAAATATTCACTTAACTAGTGAAACGGTAGATAAATGGTAATCCATACATGGTAAGTACTTAAATTACAACAGAGATGTTTGTATGTAATGTTTGTTCTTCCATCTGACCTTTGCAGCAAATCAAAGCTAATCTTTTTCATTTTAAGCTATTACATAGCCCGCATTCAGTGTTTATATTATCAGAGAATACTGAGCATTTACTCTTTCAGACAGCCAGGTTCTTTTAAGACAGTCTCAAATCTTCACTGAGAAATTATGACATCCACAGTCTTTCAGAATTACTCTCCATATTTTTTTCCTAACCATTGTCTTTTCCCAATGAGAAGGTAATGGTACCTCTCTTCATCTTATAAAGATACTATCCTGTCCATTAAATCCACAAACCATTAAGGTTTTTGATTCTTTTATATCAGGCCACATGTTTTTATTACGTTGCCCCTTATGACCTGCAAAAGGTCACTGAATCCAGGCCTGTCTGAATCAGTCTCAAAGTCAAAACTGTGCTAAAAAATGTTCCTATAGGTCCTGTGAAAACTTGCAGCTGGGTACAAGAGAGAATCATGGTATTCACCCTTGGGCTGAGATAGCAGGTCGAGCTCAGCTGCTTAATACTCTGTTGACAGCTAGATAGTCCTGCACACAAACACCGTTTGCCAGCCAGCACATACACAGCTCCAGACTGACTACAGCATCACTCTGTAAGAAGGCGTTTTAGCAGCTGGGGTGGGGTAGTGGAAATGGAGGATAAATAAATAGAATTGTTCATTGAACCTGCTACTCACTGTCCATCTCTCTGGAAATGTCTGTTGTTAATACATCCACCTCTGGAATTATTAATTTGGACTTGATGTTTTTCCTACCTATGCCTCATGTTCCTTTTATGAGGATGCCAAAATGTATATAAAAAAGGGTGCCCTAGAACACTATACATTTAACCAATAGTGTGATTCCCTGACCTATCCCAGACTCCTAACCACAGCAGTAGTCTCTTCTTTCTCAGTCAGGAACAATACGCTTTCTTTTTTTGGAGTCTGTCTAGCACCACTCCTAACATGACATGTGTGTGGTCCTAATTCTGGCACAACTGCCATAAAAAAGAGGATTTAAAAACTTTCCATGAGCCACAGGGCTCACCTGAATCTGAACACTGAAGACCTGATATTCTGCATTTGTGACCCAGTCACATACAAATGCATCCCTTTCTTAAAGAGAAAACTTCAAATAATGTGTACCTTAATACCAGATTTTGACTACAAGCCAGCTAATGTTCTCTATTGTGCAATATTGCCACAGATCTCGGCCAGAACCTGTTTGAGCTCAATAACCTATATTAATTGATTTGAGCTAGTTTGAAAAGGTGCTGGCCCAAACCAGCCACCAAACAGCACTTTGAGTAGACAGGATGCTAGGCATCTCAAAATGTTTCAAACAGCCTGGTCTGTAGAATTTTGTCAACTATACATATGATGCCTACCAGCCTGGGGCCACCCTAGGAACATCTGCTCCCCTGGTATCCGACAGAGATGATAATGCTGTACAACACAGCATGCCAAAACCACTCATCCTCTCTGTGAACTGATGCCAAACAAGTCTCCATATGACATCAGTTTGTCCATTTAAAAAAAAAAAAAACAAAAACAAACCAACCCAGACTGAGCTTACAGACTCCATTTGCTTTCTGAATTATTTTCATGTGCTAGAAGCCTTAAAATGCATAGTAGCAGAAAAGGGGGGGAAAGGCACTTGAAAAATGTCAGGGCTTCTCCTCAGTTGACTGCTGTTATTGTTACAGTAGTAACACTGTAAGTACAGTGTTCCATTAAACTAGACATGGTATAGGCATGCTGTAACAATCACAGAATCACAGAATCCTAAGGGTTGGAAGGGAACTCAAAAGATCATCTAGTCCAACCCCCC
>NDXB01010760.1:16707-47471 GCA_002631895.1 Agapornis roseicollis | reverse complement strand
AGCGCCCTTGCCGGCTGGAAGCGCCCTTGCCGGCTGGAAGCGCCCTTGCCGGCTGGAAGCGCCGCCGCGCCCCCCGGTCCAGCCTCCGCCGCAGCCAATCAGCGTGAGACTCCCCCTGGCGGGGCACACCGGGAGCTGTAGTCCGGTCTCCAGCTCACGCGGACTGCGCTGCCCGCCGCGGGGAGGCGGGGCCGTGGCGAGGCTGCAAAAAGCGTGGAGGGAGCGAAGCGGGTGTGTTCTGTGAAACCAGTGTAGGCCTTCCTCCTGTCGATAGGGCCCGACAAATAGGTAAAGGGCTGTGAAAGAAAACAGCTCAAGGAGCCTCTCAGGGTCATAAATTAGCCCAAACAAGAACATGTAGTTAACTGGAACCACTCAACACGTTCCGGTGTCTTTAAATAATGGACTTCCACAGAAGGGTAAACCGAGCGGGGGTATTTCCCCCCAGACAAGCACTGCAACCCCCAGAGAAAACTCCTCAAGCTCACAGCCCCTGTGCCACAGCCTTATCTGCCCCAATTTCCATATGCAATGAGTAATAGGAATTGGGTGGGCATTTCACAGAATTATAATAAATGTGTATGTAATGAAGATACATGAGCTGTGAACTGCCTCTTTGATGTGTGTCACAGGCAGATCGATCCCCCATGCATGCGGTTATCATAATAAAGTCACGTCAGTTACAAACTTATCTTTCTGGCTGGAGAGTTTATTTTCTGGAGTTTGGTGATACTATGATGGATATCAGGAACCTGGCCCTCCTCATAAGGAAATGAAAGAAGCCAGTCATCCAAAGGGTGGCTTTCCCTCTGATCCTTCAATTGTGTTTAATTTCTATGTGCACTTACCGTTTTCCTCTTAAAGCATTTTCAATCATGTGCTGGTCAGGGCCCAGCTTTGCCAAGCCCCTGGGACCTGCCCTGCTGAGGGAGAAGGAAGCAGGAGGGAGGGGGTGAGAATCAGGCTGTGCTGGCAGCTGAGCTTCCAGTGGTGGGGAATGCTGCTGCTGATGCGAGCTTGCTTGCTGTTCCTCCATTGCAGGCCTGTAATGCAAAGGCAGGGAAAGGAGTATGCATGTACTACACATTTCTGCTTTAGCTAGGAAGAGAGAGGGGATGTCTGAGGACCAGTGCAAGCAAGAGTAGAGCAGGAGGTGTTTCCCAGCCAGCTGCTCCCTCTCAACTGCTCGTGTTGTGGCCAACAGCAAAGCTCCTCAGCAGTCTCACTGCTGTGTGTTTGCCAGAGGCCCAGACTTTGGCTGTGGTAGGACAAAGAGATGCTGGGGTGCAGAGCCAAAAGTCTTGGTTTGCTCAACTTTTTTGCTTCTCAAGAGTAGTGATGGTGCTCCTGGAGCCCTTACTTTGGGTAAGAGCTGCTGGCAGTGTTGAACAGTGTGGACAGAAAGCACATTCCTCCTGGGCACTCCAACAGCTCTCTGACAGCAGCAGGCTTCCAAAACAATGGCTCTTGAGGCCTAAAAGTAAAAATCACCTGTAAAGAGGCTCAAGACTTTGGCTCATTGACAGACAAAAGACTCCTACTTTTACAGACAAAAGATGGTCCTGCACTAGAAGAGGAGCTTAAAAGCCGTCTTCTTGTTGCTCCCAGTGGTTCTTGATGAGTCTGCATAAACATCTGAGTGTAACAGCTGGGCTGCATACCAGCTTTCCTTTTTGGCTCATATATATGGGAACTCCATGGCCGAAGTGTTTTCCAGAGTATGTCCTTGGTGGGGACTTACTTTTGGACTAGCAGTAGGGCCGGTAGCCTCCCAGCCACGCTGCTGCACCTGCCACAGGACCAAAGAGCTTAGTCTGCAAGCCTGTGAGAGAAGGACCTATGTATTTCCAAGCCTCAACTGGGGGATTTCCAGAGAGGCCATGCAGGGCAAGCAATGGAGAGGCACTTCTCCTGGCCAACACAGCCTGGTCTCAGGACTCAGGGAAGCAATGAGGGGAAATGGGGAATAGTTTTTGGGGCACCAAGCACACCTGAAGATCACAGCTGCACAGTGCTGGTATCTATTGCAGGACCTCATTGCAAATGTGGACAATGCAGGCAAAGGCATGGAGAGAGGTCTCTGACTCTTGTGGGACAGGCATCTCCTGCAAGGGAGCATTGCTGACAGTGGATGGCTAAATCATGGGCTCTTCTGCTTTCATGCAGGGCAACCCAAAGAAGCAGCAGCATTTGCTGGAGCTTTCTAGGGAAGCCTCTCCTGAGAAGCCCTCGCAGTTCTGGTGGTGTATGCTCTAATGGTCAGATCCCTTTCAGGATCTGAAGTGGGCATCTGCAGGAGAAAGAAAGATGCAGAGGTAAGAGATGTTTCCTGAGCTGGAATTGGGTCTGGGCAGAGGTGTTAGCTGACCTCATGCTACCTGCACTTGTTTTCTCAATGGCCAGGGCTCCTATTCTTCCCTCCATCAAGGAGAATCTCAGCCTGGAGAGAGCTGGAGAGGAATGGAGGCACTTGCAAAGCAGGGAGAGCACCTGTGTCTCTGCTCCTTGCTCAGCTCAGGTGCTCCCCAGGAGAATGGGCTGCTGTTTGGCAATATCTCCTTTCCTGTCCTGCAGGAATTTGCACACTTTGTTGATGGAGCAAACCTGAAGTTGCAGCTTCTGCTGGAGGTCTCAGCTGAGGGCAGAGATCAGCAGTGTGACAAAGGTGACCCTGCATTTTGGGGCAAGAGGCTTGTCTGTTCTCGAGGAAGCACTTCTGTTGACTGCAGCAAGCCAGCCTTTACCAGAGGCTTCCTGAGGGAGCTTCTGTGCTGCACAGACCCTTCTCTGGGAACAGGTTAGCCAGCCGCTTCAGGCAGTGGGAGACTCCTGAATTATGTATGTATTTTCCATCCCTTTCCCTCAGTTTCTCACTTGAGAACAGCACCCCTGTTATTGCAGCAAGAAGCTTTCTTGGCAAGAAGTGGAGTCATCCTTTTTCTACTGACAGCAGGCTGGGTTTTCTCTGGGACCAGGTTAACCAGCTGCTTCAGGCAGAAGGAGACTCCTCACATCCTTGTGTAGAAAGTAGAGGAAACTAGAGATCGCCTCCCCCCAGTCTATATCCCAAAGGTATAACACTGAAGAAGCCTTAGGGTAAAATGCAGCAGCTACTCCCAGGATGGGATGCAGTTGGCATACACAGAATCTACCTGGTGACAGTTCTCCAGGTGACCCTGCAGACTTGGCATATGCTGAGATAAACTGAACAGAGAGAGGAGCACAGTGAAGGTCCCACAGCCAGGCTCTCTTACACTTCCTGCAGGAGTAGGAACTTCACCATGTACTTTTAAATTACAATCTGCCAAACAAGGAAACTAGATCTGTATTTATAAAATCAAAGCAAGAGGATTTTATACCCACTAGTAACAAAATGTGTATGACCAGACTCAATTCAAGCTCTGTACACAGAGAGAAAAAGTTGAAGTCTGTTCTGCAATGGAGAATCCTGGACAGATCCAAGGGCCTTTTACAAGGTCACGATGAACATCACTGATGAGGAAAGAACTGACAGCAGGAGAGGTGGCTTTGCCCTTGTGTAGGCAGATTAAGAAACAGAGCTAATGAATCTTAAATCAGGAAGGACTATCCTTGAAGCCTGGTACACCACATGGACATTGCCAACATAAGGCTTCTTGCATAAGCAGAAATAGTGACGAGTGGTGTCCCTCAGGGGTTGGTGTTGGGACTGATCTTGTTCGGCATCTTCTGTGACTTTTTAAAAAGACAATATTTGGTTTGTTTTTGCCCAGTGAAACAGTCTTTACAAGCTGTTATTTTTTTTTTTTTTCCTCTAACATGTCCTTGTAATGAAAAGATGCTGTTTCTTTTCTGTATGGGAAGTCAGGCTTAGCTATGTGGATAGTAGAAACAAAACTAAAAAATGCACAGCTGATCCTGAAAGAAAGCTGTGAGGTCCAAATCTTGCTTTGTTCAGTTGCATCTCACAAGCAAAANGTAAGTAGACAGTGGGTCTGATTCAAAGCCCAATGTGTCTGATCCAAAGCCCAATGTTGCTAATGAAGCCCCTTGTATTTATTTTCACAGAATCACAGAATCACTAGGTTGGAAGGGACCTCTAAGATCATCAAGTCCAACCCATGCCCTACACCTCCACTAAACCATGTCATCAAGTGCCATATCCAGTTTCTTTTTAAGCACATCCAGGGATGGTGACTCTACCACCTCTCTGGCAGACTGTTCCAACATTTTACTATTCTTTCTGTGTAAAACTTCTCCCTAATATCCAACCTGTACCTTCCTTGGCGCAGTTTGAGACTGTGTCCTCTCGTTCTGTCCGTCAAATGTGTTATGCTTCTTTTTAGGGTAGTCTTACTGCTTTTCTCAGTTTATGGCTAAAAATACATCTTCATTATTCTTCCATATTACTCTGACAAGAAAATAAAACAACTTTAAAGACCCTGAGATCCCATGTTACAGAGATCTTCTGTCTCTGAAGGATGCTAGACTAGGACAACATTACATTTTGAGTTTTCAGTTTTATTAGAATATACTGCTGTCTAAACCAAAGGAAACTTCTCAGTTTCAAGACTGCTGTGAATTGCTCACTCTGAGCTTTGAATATCTGTATTCCTGAATGAAATGAACTATAATGAAACTACTGAAACATTGAGATGTGATTTCACTAAAAGAAAGTTGCGAGGATGTGTTAAACCCAAATTAAGCATTTCAAAATAGCATACCTGTGAAGGTCTCCATAGTCTCTTCCTTGTATCATACAGCCTTTAATTAGATGCTTGACCATGGCTTGATGACCGTCTGGAATACAGCAGAGGAGATCCTTGTTGCAGATGATAGACTGTGGGGACATTTCTTCACGTACCTAACAATAGGTACAATTTTGAGATGGCTATTTCATAGATATCATCTTGCTACTAAATGACTTCCTGCATATTTGTATATCTACACAAGCCATCTCTGGCTTGCTTCTGTTCAAAGCAGTCATGGTCTTTGTAACTGAAATGAACATCAGCAGCAAATAAAGTCAGAAATGACAGTACAAGCCTCTTTCAGCCTTTTTCTAACTTTGTGGAGACAGGGTGGCATTCTTCTATTTTGAACTCCTGGACCCCAAAGAGTAATATCATAGACTTATTCAGACTTTTGCTAACTTCTAAAAATCTTTTACAACAGTGTAAAATGTGTTAATTGATTAAAGTTTGCATAACTTAAACCTTTAAACAAGTAGGAAGGTTGAGGCTTTTTTCTCATGTTTGATTAGTGAATGTAATTTCACTTCCCTGACAAGTAAATTTGATTCTTTCACCTTTACCTCAATTCAGATAATTTGTTTTTAATGTGTGGGGATTTTGTTTTGTTTTCTTGGAGGCTAAAGTTTCCTTACTAGGTTATGGCAAAGATTTTAAAGGGAGCTACATGGCAGAGCATGTTAGAACTTGGTGGGAACTGTTCATTGAACTCTTTGTGGTCCTTTACAATTCTGAGTGCAACAAACCATGAACATAATTCTGTCCATAAAAATACGAGATCACTTGAGTACAGCCTCTGATCTTTGGGATTATATTGCTAGTGTTCCCCAGCATGTGTCAGCATGAATCTATTGGAAGGCAGCATTGACAGGTTTTAGTGACATTTCTGGACTGTGAATTGGGATGGTTCAAGTGCAAGCAGGCACTTGTGCTTTCTGTCTTAACAGAAGTGTGAAACCTGGCAGAAAATTAGTATAAACAGCTTGGGATTATGTTTTGAACCACTGCAGCAAGACTCACATCTGTAAAATGATGACAAGAGCCTGTAGAAAGAAGTTTATGAAAACTGGCATGTAGATATTATCTCAGGTATGTCAGGTAGATCTGTAATCCGCGTGGAAAAACCTGTGAGTGCATCTTTACAGTGCGTCTCTACAGTGCTGCCATTTATAGACTTTCTGTAGCTGTTTAGTTTCATGGTACTTAAGAATGAGAACTCAGTACAGTTAGTTACTATATCTTCAAAACCGTTGTTCAGAATGTGAAACATGTTTGTTTCCTGCTCTCCTTCACATCCCACTCACTGCCTCCTAGCTGAGAACTGCTCTGTTAAATGTGAAGTTTAATCAGTGTTGACTGAAAGAGAAATCTGGTACTTTTCACTTTAGGAATATTGTCTGAATAACATGTGATTCTCATCCGAGACACTGTGTGGTGCAATAGGACGGTGATGCCTTTCACACAAACAAAACCGTCCTGAAGTTTGTTCACTAGGTGGCGTTTCAGTTTACTTACAGAGCTCAAAGCTTCAGGAAACTACTTTCAATCTATTCCCATTGCACCCTGTGAATTGTTTAATATAATTTTTCTAACAAATGTTCTATTATTGATCTGAGTTTAATAAGTAAATCTTATAGGGACATAGGGAATATCAATTCACAATTTTCAAATGTAGCTCATGTTTCTGAAGACTAATAATCTCTCTGGAAGCGGGTATTATACACAAATTAATTTTGCAATTTTAATTTTCTTAGAACTACAAAATGGAAAATGCAGACATGTAAACATTCTTAATATACATTTGATTAATAACAAATTTTTATATAGTGTGGAAAAACTGGTATCTAAAATGAAATTGTATATTCGCCTGAATAACTTACAAAAGCATGCTAACATTTGCTATTAAAATTATTAAAAATTGGATAAATTTATGAATAAGATATCCTGTATCCTTCCAGATAGGTCAGTGTGGAAACTGCATTCCAAAGCAATCTAAATGGTCATTCAAAATTAATTCTAATAGGTGCCCAAAGGTTCATGGACCCTATTGTAAGTTGATTATTGGTATGCTAGCTGTTACTAAACAGATATATCTCCTTACAGTCTTCTGCAGCCTTTTACTTGTTTTATGTCAACTTTCCTATACATCTGATTATTTTGACTTTGAAATGACTGGTGAATCACTATTCATCTCTGCAGATAACACCTTAGATGAACAAACAGGGTTGTAAACTTGCTAAATAGCTGGAATGAAGTGTAGTTTTGTCCATTTCTGTACTCATCCTTTTTTTGTTTCAGAGTACTATACTAAAATTGTCTGACCTGCTTGACAAGAGCAACAGGTTAAACCTCATTAATGCACATCAAAGGGGAAACTGACATTAAAACATACAGAATCATAGAATACTTAGAATTGCAAAGGACCTTAAGATCATCTAGTTCCAGCCCCCCTGCCATGGGCATGGATGTCTCACACTAGACCATGTACCCAAGACTCTGGCCAACCTGGCCTTGAACACTGCCAGGGATGATAAAATGACTCGCCAAAGGAAGAGAGGCAGTGACTCTAAGCTTAGGACTAAATTTTGTAATTATAACTTCTTTCTTTTTCTGGTGTTTTTAGTAATAGTGGTACGCTTTTCCAAGATGAAGGTAACAAAAAAAAAAAAAACCCTCTTCTCCAAAACTGAGAAAAAAAAATAATGAGTTCTGACTCAGAGGTGGCTTTGGAGACCCTAAACCCACGAGTGAAATGACCGGGCGCTAACAGAAGCCCTTAAGGCGAGTGGAATGTCCGTGCCCTACAAAGGCGTGTTTCCGCGCAGCAGCCGGCAGGGGTCGCCAAAGACCCGCGCCGAATCCCGCGTCTCGGCGCTGTGCCACGGCGGAAGCGCTGGGGACGCAGGCTGATAGTCACAGTTGTAACGATAAGGCAGGCAGAGCCACGGAAAGGGTATCTCGCGGTGTGCAAAACGAATCTCAACTACGCTAAGACGCAGTGGTCACCTTGAGGTTTCTCTCTTATCCCCGTCGCTTTTCATTTTGAAAGGAGAGCCAGTGAAGGGAGTGTGTGTGTGTAAGTTTGAAACTTACCTAATCAAGCAAAATACCACCTGGATTTTACTGAAACAAAGGTCCAAGCATTGTAACTCTACCGTATTTCTCTAGTACCCATGTGAATGCAAAACACACACCGAAGAACCTACATAGCGGTAGGTTTTAAATAGCACAGTGCATTCACTTTGCAGCGGTGTCTGTTTACCTGTGAAGAGGTATGCTTTTATGTAATTCAAAAGTCTTCCTGTTGTTAAAACATCAATCCAGAGCAAATGTTACTTATTCTAGCCCCTCCCCCCGCAACACTTCCACCCCTCCCCCTTTCCCTCCACCCTCCCTGTAATCCTTGTGCTTTCATGGGCTTTGTATGCTCTCGAAGTTCAGTGAAAAAGTAGCTGTGTAAGCCGTTTCATTGCGACACATAAACAGGTGTTAGTTTGACTGTTGGTTTTGGAATGAGTGAATTTAGCATCTCTTACATTTTATCCGTCTAAGTGTACAATTTTTCTTCCCACTACGTTGTTTAACAAACTCTGCTTAATTAGAGTGCTTAAAAACTGATAAACTATATCAATTGAAATATGGGATTAAAAAGTTTTTTATTACATGCTGAAAAAATTGAGATCTTGGTAGAATTTCTGTCTTACTCCTGTGTAGTTCCTGCAACACACCACACTTCCAGACTCAAAACATGTATGTTTCTCTGTAAGTCTGTGAAGTTCTCTACTAACTGTAACTTCTACGGGACATGGAATGGAAGGAAGGTAGCATCAAGTTAATGTTTCGATGGTTTTTTCCCCCTTATGTGAGCTTTGTTATTCTGAAGTGAATATTGTATATACTAGGTCAGGAACAAGGGGAAAAAAAAAGTAGTAATTTAAATGAAGATTGACAGCTAAAGAGGATGTGCATGTTTAGTTGGTTATATTCACTAAATGATGATGTGATATTATTAGCAACATAGATGAAAACACTGTGCCCAGTAAAGTACAGCTGCTTGTGAAGAGTGAGGATCAACCAGAATAAAAGAAAAAAAATCTCATTCTAAGAGCAAGTTCCAGTTCTGTTTCTCTTCAGAAAATTACTTCTTCACCCATTATTAAGATGTGTTTTTCTTATCAATAAAAACTTTATATGTTGAATTTTAACATATAATTGAAAATGGCATTCTAATTCTATTCTTACTGCGTTGGGCTAGTACTGAAAGACTTGGAAATAAATCCAGATGTAAAAATAATAATTGTTAGGAGGCAGTGAAGGGAAATTGCAGGAACCGTGTCCTGGGTTCAGCAGTTGCAGTCAGTTTTTCTTCTCTTTAGTAGCTGTGTTTTGACTTAACCCAGGAACAAGGCTGATNTGTTTGCCCTGACCAAGGACTTTGTGAGCCTCATGCTCTGCCGGGGAGGAGGGGAAGCCAGGAGGAAGGAGGGACAGGACTGTACTGACAGGACCAAACTGACCAAAGAGGTATTCCATACCATAGCACGTCATGCCCAGGAGGTAACTGGGTGTGATCCGGAAGGCCTAGCTCTCTGGGGGTGGTTGGAAGAGGTGGTCGGTCAGCACTCGGTTGGTGGGGTGTCGTGAGTTATCTGTTGTGGTTGATGGGATGCTGTATTCTTTTCCTTTATCATTATTATTATTGGTGGTAGCGGTAGTGATTTGTGTTATACCTTAGTTACTAAACTGTTCTTACCTCAACCTGTGGGAGTTTTGATTCTTCCCCCATCTCTCTGGAAGCAGGGGAGGGCAAGAAGAGGGGTTGAGTGAGTGAACGAGCTGCGTGGTTGGTTGGGTTTAAACCACGACAAACCATGGATTCAAGTTTTGACAGATTCATACTGAATCAGGTATTGTTCAAGACCCCTTCACAAAGTGTGAGTGCCAGAAGTATTTGGCTAGTAAAGGCACAACATGATATGCAGCAGTGTCAAATTCAAAGACCAAACTGGAAGAAAATACTTTCTGCAATGTCTTCAGTGTGTTAGATTCTTTTGAAATCAGTGATGCTGCTGATTCTATAAATTGATGTTTCTTCTCTGCATTGACATATGGTTTTATTATTTTTGTTTTTTACTTCAGAGGCACTTCCAGTATTTTTCGTTAGAGATAAGTGTCTTGTTTTAAAGTGGGCTTATGTAGAGACACTGGTAATTTTTGTGCACTTATGTGAGCCAGTGAGCCCAAAAATAATTTTTTAACTTGGTTAGGCAGTTTATTTTTCATTGAGGAACTTCCTCTTGAAAATGGAATTAGGATTTTGTTGTCATGGCAACAGATTTCAGTCCTTGTTTCCCACAACTTATATTTTCTATGTTTCTACAATCCTAGGGCTTATTAGTGTTTCACCCACTGAGTTTTATCCATTGATATTTCTCAGAAAAGAAAGGCAGTTTTCTGTTTTGTGTATATCAAGACTTCAAATCTCCTGACATACAACTATATAAAATAGATAAACATATTTAACAAGAGTCAACTTTGATATTATAGCTTGAAGGTTTTAATTGAAAATTATACATATATATTAAAACACAGTTGTATGCTGTGTTTTTCCTTTGTGGTGAAAATTGAGTGGAGTTTAACCAGAGTTTAGATGAAATAATATAATTAAAAGAAGGACAATATGGATAGTATTTGCTGTATACAAATACTTGAAGTCTGAATATCATGTTTCCAACTTACAATATTCAGAAAATTAAAACAGATTTTTAGTTTTCAGAAATCAATCAAATTATACATTCTGTCCTGAGAGAGAAGCCAAAGGTAACCAAGTCAACAGGTGAGATTCAAGGAGATACTATTATGCATAAAAGCAAAAGGAATGAGGAAGAAAAAGATAAGAAATAGAAGACAAATATCTCAAACTGTAAAGTACTAGCTACTAAATTTCTTAGCCTAGAAGAAATACAGATGAGGAAGAATCATTGAACTCCCTCCAGAACTGTCTTAAGTGCAAGCTTTGCAGTATGGCCCCAGTGTTATGTGCAAATGTCTTATACAAAGAGTCTTCACCACACAACAAGAAATGTTTCACCATGCTCAGAGCTACTCTGATGAGTAAGGTGTTACCTAAATAAACACATAAATGATCAAGGAAAGGGCAACAGGCATACGCTACAGACCGCATCACTGGAGGGTAGACCTAATACTAGTTACGGAGAGGTGCCTTGCAGACATGCCTCCTGGCTGGGAGTGAGTTAGAAGAGCTGAACATTTATTCAGGTATTAAATTTTCTAGCCAGGTAGTTTCTCATAAGTCTTGTATTTGATTGTATTTCCTTTTCTGTAGTCTGAAATCAGTGCTGCCTGTTGAAACACTAGTTTTGATCTGACTTTTAAGAAAGCACATTACTTATGGAACATCCAGCAAATAAAAGCACACATTTCAGGCTGTCTCTCATAGGATTATTTTGCTTCAGAGAGAATTTTCTCCTTTTTATAACTCATAAATTTCCTAAAACACCATATGTTATCAGACTTTTACAGACCAAAAAGTGATGTTTCCACATTCTACACACTGAATACTTCTGTAGTTTACAGAGGTTTTTCTGAATTACCCATGCATGACATGAATAAAAACTGTCACATTTTTAATTACAGTGGTTTAACGATTTAAATTAACATTGGGTTTCATCTGTTTGTTTTTGTCTATATTTAGTTTTGCATCTAACCATGTTTTGACTTTAAAATCTTGTCTATGGTATAGGGCTTTCCATGCCTGATCAGGTTTTTATTGTTACTGTAGCAAAAAGAATTTGAATAAATTAGTAGAGAAGAGTGTCAGGGTGCTGGGAAAAGATGCCATATAAATGCTGAAATGATAATTAGAAGGGGTTTTCCCTAATATTTTTCAATTTAAGAGACTCTAAAATGCCTTTATATTTGGTTACTTTTACTCTTTCTACAGATCTTCTAACAAAAACTATCTCCCTGCCATTCAGCATATATGGAAACTGCTGTCTCTCTTCTAGTAAATCTTTCTAATAGCACCACAGGTGTTTCAGTCATCTACAATTTTGGGCCATTTTGTTATTTCAGCGAAACAGTGCAAAGATTGAACTTACTTTGATATACTGATTGAATGCTGCTCCCTCTTAAATGGATATAATGGAGTTCTTAAATACCATTTTCCCTTTCCTTTATCTACCTTCCAGAAGAAAAATAAAACAGTGATCCAACCTTATTGACAGGGATTTTTTTGCTCTGTAAGGTTTAACTTGGAGGAATAAATTAATTCCTTCTAATACCAAACTTTTAATAAAATTAAATGCATTGCTAGTAGCTCATATTTAAGTGTGATAACTTGTTAATAGTTTAGGTAGTAAGCATTTCTATATGCTCTGTTAAGCACCAGCAAATCATTTGCTTAGAGGAGGAACTTCAAAAAGGAGGTACTGCCACAAGACCATGAGATACATAGATGAGCTGACTGGAAGAAAGAAGCCACAAAAAATGGGCTCAGCAAAACTAAGCACTATCTGAGGGAAAGTAATTCTAGCAGGGGTAGATGGTAGCCACTGACTCATAGACCATTGAATCAGGAAGCACCCCAGACCCAAAAAAGAAGTAGAAACTAAGCATGTGGACTAATTAACATGAGAAAGAAGATTGCTGTTTAATAAATAGGTAACAGAGCACTAAGTAGTGAAAGGTTTATGTAATTTGCAACCAGTGAAGGCTAATGTCATTGCTTGCTAACATGTATATAGTGTAAAAGTTGAAAGTGAGCTAGGCATTTGTGGATTTCTATCTAGCTTCCTACTTTGTGCAAACTAGAATGAAAGCATAGAAATATCTTGACTAAGAGTGTGAATTAGTGCTGTGCATCAGCTAATGAGCCCACATTTGGGAAAAACTTCCACCATGATAGTAAAGAGATGTCTACATTAAAGTTACACTAACTGTATGTGCAAATTTGCAGTCAGAAGGCCATTCTGCTTAATGGCCATTCCGTCAGTGACAGAGCCGTCCTTGTGCCTTGGTTTGCATCAGCTTTATTGAGTATTGGACACACTGTGTCTGGAGAGTTTAGTCAGCTGGCTGAGAATGAACTGACCAAAAAAGGGAAACGGTTTGTTTTCTTGCAGATCAGTACACTGACCTCACTTGTGTGGTGGCTACACATTCACTATTACTGATGCTAAATTGGGGTGGAGAAAGGAAAATATGCAGGTTGGCTAAACCGGCATTTTTTACAGATTAGAGTTAGGACAAAGACTGTCCCAGCTAAGCTGGAAACTGTGGTTAGTACATATGTATAAGCTAATTTTAATCTTACGGAGTACTACTATCTGGGTTTCCAAACTAACCTATATTTTAATACATGCTGACCTTCTGAATGTTTATTGAGTGGAAAACTTTCAGAAATTTCTTGACTTGTTTTATTTTTGGTGTACCATTTGACCTTATGGGCACTGATGCTAATTTGCAATGGGTCAAGATTGAAAGTTGTTTTTTAAGTGCATAAAATAACACACATGATATTTCTAAGTGGGTTACCAGACTGGACGTCAGAAAGGGAGTAGGATGTTTAGACAAAATTGCTCAAGATAAGGCGCTGGATGAAAATCTAGCCCGCTTTGGGAATATGTAAGAGTAGGTGTATGGATTCAGACCAACGTTTGAACCCTGCTTTTTCTCATACAGACAACTGGAAACAACTCATGGAAGAATAAGGAGAAAGCAAATATGTGTGATGCTTCTTCTGAGTAGTCTTCATCTTCAGGCTATTTCCACCTCTATGAGCAGTCTACTTAATGACCCTAAGTAATTATTCAGAGTCCCTCTGAACCCATATAAACCTTCTGCATCCACAGCACACTATGCTCTTCTGCGCTTTAGATTTCCATCCTTTCATTTCCTTTTAATTTGACCCTCAGTTTTTTTGCCTGAAGTTCCCTGGAACTCATACTGGAAAAGACTGGTTTT
This sequence comes from Agapornis roseicollis, assembly GCA_002631895.1. NCBI lineage: Eukaryota > Metazoa > Chordata > Aves > Psittaciformes > Psittacidae > Agapornis > Agapornis roseicollis. Next base: position 33,756 of record NDXB01010760.1, on the reverse strand, counting down.
TATTTTTTTTTTTTTATTTTTTTTTTTAGATAGCCAATCTAAATTTTTTTAGAAAGCCAATGTGTCTTTTTTAAGTTTAGGGGAGATATGCACGTAAGATTTGAATTTTGGAAGAAACGTTAATTTATACCACAGTATTACAGTATTGTCTGCTTTGTTGTCTTTTCCTTTCTTAACACTCTAATCCGTGGCTTGCCTTTTGACTTCTACTGAATACCGAGCTGGTGATTTCATGGAACTAAGTGCAAAATCCCCAGATTTTACTCCTTAATGGCAAAGATAATTTTATAACTTTGATTTTAATGTAGAGCTGTCTTTACTTGCCATGTTCATTAATCTTTGTTTAACTGCCTTAGCTATGTTAAAAGCATTAACTACACCTAATTTCATCTACCACTCTAATGCTGAATGATGTAGTTCTATGTAGTTCTTCTGTTCATATGTATATATAGCAAAAAAACCCCACACCTGTATTAAATATTTGAATTATCTTGGAAGGATCCCCTGTGTTAGGGGTTGCTGAATCTGGTACCATGCAGTTGCTCTGTGCCCCTAGGCCCAACCAGTACCAATCCTGTGCATTTATTCCCCACAACACAAACACAAAGACAGGCATATGGTCCAAATTTACACAGGAGGCTGCACAGGTCATAGACAAAAAACACCTTACTCTTGCAAATGCAAAAAAGCATCAATGGTCTCATCCTGTCCTCTTTGTCAGATAAGCATCTGTTAGTGGGAAATACATGTATGCACAAGTCTGCTCCCCAAAGAACTAACTCAGGTGCTCAGTCTGCCAGGTAACATACCCTGTATCTCAGAGCTCTCCAGCTGCTGAGACCTGGGCCCATGAGGCTTTCCTATTCAGGCTTGTGCAGCAAAATCATTACAATTTATAGATATATATATAAATGCCTCCTTTATATTTTAAGTGCTGTGGAGGATGAAAACATAATGTGTAATTTAAAGTTTGATGAAGCTTATGGCTGAAACTGAGAGCTTCCTATTAGCTTAAAGCACTTAATGCTTTTGAATTTATCTGCATTTTCCCACTTCTTTTCAGCTTGATTAGCCAAGAGCTAACAGAATCAAAACATATTTAGAATTCCCCATTCCTTACTTAACCATTACCCTCCCCCACCCTCAAAAAAAACCCCAAACCAAAACCAAACAAAAAACCTAAAACATTTTTCTAGGAAGTATTTCAGTGAGCAGCAAGGCCTCGATTAAGTGACTCCTATTTACACCTGTAGGGGAAGCTCTTACTTTTTTTTCTTTTTTAAGATTCAGAAGAGTTGTGCTAGAAAGTTTATTGTTTTAGTTGTCAGTGACTGCATTTTACTTGTCACATATTCTGTGAGATGTGTTACTGAAAAAGACCACCTGCCAATGGCACTCCAGTGACACACAGTTGGTTTTGACAAGGTCCATTAGCACCCTTATGGATCGATAGATCGTTTTTACTCATTCTGTTTTGTTTGTTTGGCTTATCGTAAATTGAATGATCTTCCAAAACAGTGTTACAGCCTCATTCTGCCTCCTCTTGTTTAATTTTTGAGTGTCTCTATACTGTTTTTTGTATCAATATACTAGGAATCTGGTTTTCCCTTCTCAGTTAAATAGCAAAATTATTTGTATTTCTTGTTCCAGAGATCTTAAAGTAATCTTGTTTCTCAAATCTTTTTAAGGTAAAAGTGTGCTGGAATTAAAGAAATGCTAATTATTCTAACAGGGAACTGAAGATGGGGAAATCAAATGGTTTATGTATAAAGAGCTGAGAAAGAGAAAGACACTGTCTTTCCAATCTCCATTTTAGTGCTACAACCATTTTCTCTCAATATATGCTGTGCTATCAGCAAAGTCTAATGAGTAATTTTATCATTTAATCTGGTTCTTCAAATGTTATCAAGTAGAAGAACATAAGGTAGTTTATATCTTAAATTTAGGCTACATATAATTTGAAAGACAGTATAATTTTATTTGAAAACAGTATGGTGGATCTGGAGAACCTAATCACCTTAATACACCTGTTAATTGAGTGGCAGATAGAATTAACTAGACAAAATGGGCAGTTTATAATGTAAGCAGCACTTGTTAACTTACATATTGTTCTTGTCTTGATTGGTGACTGGAAACAAAAGTTAAAAAATATCATAACAGAAGACATAAAAATCAACACGACACTTGCAAAAGCTCTTTGAGGATATTATCTTGTTTTTCACATCAAAGAAATGCAGTACCTCAGTGCAGCTTTGAATAGTCATCCAAGCTGATTTTTTTTTTTAAATTTTTGGATGGTTGCCTATTTCTGCTACATGCCTCAATTAGGAACATACCTATTTTTAAAAACATCATTTATACCTTTTGCAAAACCTTTCAGGCAGCATTTACTTTCTATCATCCACTGTTGAACTGAAAAACATATTTTAAGACTTAGCTGTAAGTAGTTAAGATTTTTACAGAACTGGCAAGAATATGATTTATTATCTTTAACAACGTAGAGTTCTCTACATAGTAGTGCTAGAGTCCCATTATGGAGCACAGACTGCTCTGTCATTTCTGTACATGCATACTTCACTGAAGCTTTATGCATTTTTAAAAACAAGTTGGGTCAGAACCCAGAATTTTATTCTTATAGAGTTACAGACTCACCGATTAGTTGTGGTTGGAAGGGACCACCTGAGGTCATCTAGTCCAACTCCTCTGCTCAGTCATGGTCACCTAGAGCACATAGCTCAGGGTTGTGTCCAGACGACTCCTAAATATCTCTGGGGAAGGAACTCCACAACCTCTCTTGGCAACCTCTTCCAATGCTTGGTCACCTCACAGTAAAGAAGTTCTTCCTCATGTTCAGGTGGAACTTCCTGTGGCTCCTCAGCAACTTGTTCAGATTAACCTTTGCTGGTGTTTATGTTATTGCTAGCACACCCACACTCACTGAAGTTGCTGGCATCATGGACACACACTCTGGCCCTTGCTCCTAGTCCAGCCACTGGCACTTGGTTTCACTCACTCTGTCCTCTCCACTTGCTGTGCACCCGTGCACACAGGTCCTCTAGCCTGTGGCCCCAGACCAATAGTTGACACTCAGACCCTCACTTATTTCAGTTGCTGGCAGAACAGACAGGTGGGACCCATGGCTTAAGGTCAATACCCCAGCTGATGGTGCTTAAGTTCACTCATTGGTCTTTCCAGTTTCTGGCACCACAGTCAGATGATCCATCTGACCTATGGTCTGACTCCAGTTGCTGGCACTCAGACCCCATACACACAATCCCTACCTGCAGAAGACAGAAATGGGAATTAATGAGGCCAGGCAAGCGTACCAATCAGCCCACTGTTCACACACAAATGGCACTCTTTTCCCCTGTTCCTCCTCAAATCACCTAGGATCCATTCCTTTCCCTGCCTTTGGTTCATCCCCTAAACATCCAATTGTAAGTCTTCTGCAGTTCTGGGATGCTTTTCCCTGCATCCCACAATGTCTCCCATATACCTAGGCAGAAACACTACTGTCTGAAAGGTGCTCTGGGGTTGATGAATTTCATGCCTGAATGGGTGGTTGAGACTTTCCTGAGAGACATCTGTGGGAGACAGGTACTAGGTGTCCCTTCTGAGTCCTTAATTTTGTTCCTGTTTACCTTTGGTCCTTGCATTTCTCTGGGCGTGTGGAGATAAGCTGTGATGCACTTACGGGTCCTGTGATGGACCTGAGATCTTCTGGGACAATATTATTCAGGGTCCTCCACCTAATATTGCCTCTCTGTGTTTGTTGAGGGTGTGCAAATGAACTTTTAATCACACATCCTAGCAGAAAACTTAATAGAGTAACTGTTTCCAATTTCAAGATATCAGTAATCTGCATATTACTGTCAGTTATGCGTTTTGTCTGATGCTCAGTAATAATTGATAATACAGTCCATTTTTTATAAACATAGAATCACAAAATAGTTAGGACTGGAAAGGACCTTAAGATCATCTAGTTCCAACCCCCCTGCCATAGGAAGGGATGCCTTGCACTAAACCATGCCACCCAAGGCTCTGTCCAACCTGGCCTTGAACACTGCCAGAGATGAAGCATTCACAGCTCCCCTGGGCAACCCATTCCAGCATCTCACCACCCTAACAGGAAAGAACTTCTTCCTTATATCCAATCTAAACATCTCCTGTTTAAATTTTAACCCGTTACCCCTTGTCCTATCACTACAGTCCCTAATGAAGAGCCCCTCCCCAGCATCCCTAGAGGCCCCCTTCAGATACTGGAAGGCTGCTATGAGGTCTCTGCGCAGCCTTCTCTTCTCCAGGCTGAACAGCCTCAACTTTCTCAGCCTATCTTCGTATGGGAGATGCTCCAGTCCTCTGATCATTTTCTTGGCCTCCTCTGGACGTGTTCCAACAGCTCCATGTCCTTTTCATGTTGAGGACACCAGAACTGCACACAATACTCCTAGTGAGGTCTCACGAGAGCAGAGTAGAGGGGCAGAATCACCTCCGTCAACCTGCTGGTCATGCTCCTTTTGATGCATCCCAGGATACGGTTGGCTTTCTGGGCTGTGAGTGCATGGTGAAGGCAGCTCATGTTCATTTTCTCATCGACCACCGTCCCCAAGTCCTTCTCCGCAGGGCTACTCTGAATCTCCTCTTTACCCGACCCGTAGCTGTGCCTGGGGTTGCTCCAACCCAGGTGCAGGACCTTGCACTTGTCATGGTTAAACTTCATGAGCTTGGCATCAGCCCACCTCACAAGCGTGTCAAGGTCCCTCAGGATGGCATTCCTTTCCTCCAGTGTATCCACCGAACCACACAGCTTGGCGTCATCGGCAAACTTGCTGAAGGCGCACTCAATCCCACTGTCCATGTCAGCAACAAAGATGCTGAACAAGACTGGCTCATGTTCATTTTCTCATCAGAATTTCTGGCAAAACCCCTCCAAGGTCTCTTCAAGGGAAAGCTGTTCTTTTTCCACTTTTGCAGGAACTTTAGTTCAACTTACAGTGGAAGCATGCGTAAGGTGTGAAATGCATTTAAGTGATTAACAATTTGAAAGGTGATAAAAACTGTTAAATAGTTTAAAATCTGCTTGCTTCCCAACTAACCAGATAATATAAACCACAAACTATCTTGGTGAGAACGGAGGGGTGTTTTTTTCTTTCCTAGAACTACTATAACAAGCTCACAGCATGCACATTTTAAAACAAAGCTGAACAGAATGGAAAATACCTTTCCCAGTTACATTAAAGTTCTCATAAACCCGGTACAGCACATATGTGCATTGTGAATACTACTGTATTTTGTATGCCAGTTGAAGAACACCCTCACTGGTCAAGATTGCTGTATCCAGCCCCTGCCCAAGCCAATGGCCATTCCTGTGCAATCATTAATAAGTCAATGAAATCTTAAAGGCACAGAGGGGAAATTGTCCCTTCAGTCTTACCCACCAGCTACACCTGCTGCACTCTGTTGAATTACTCCGTATTTACAGAGGATTGAGAGAGAGAAGAAAGATCATCATGTCCAAAACACTTACTACTTTGCCTTACACATTCTAAGTGCTGGAAATATTTCATTAAAACCCTTTTACAAGCTATAAAAGTCATTTTATGTCTTTAACTATAAAAGCAGACAGCAGTGTAGTCCTTAACAAAACATACTCTGCAATGTTTCGAGCAGCCCTACACAGATTACTTGAAACTTCTTAGAGAGCAATTTATATCTGGTGCTATTTCTTTGCTAAAATTTATATGAAATGTTCTTTCTTTGCTAACATAACAAGACTTTGAAGAAAAAAAATCACCCTCTCAAACAATAGTTTTCTTAAAAATGGTCAATATTAGCTTAATTTTCCTAGATTAATTCATATGGGGGGGGTCAATACATAGTAGTATGGCACACACAGCCAAAGAACTCTTCTAAGCATACAAAGTCCTTGATCCTGCAGTAGCTAACTGCCCAGCACTCCACTGCAGGCATTACTTTAAAAGTGTTTCAGGATTTCTTTAGATTTTTTTTACCCCTCAAATATATGTTTACTCTTTGACTTTCCTATAATTTTCTCTTGATTCTTCCTTCATCACAAGCTTGGCATTGTACTCTTCTATTGCAGTTATCCTCTACCATTAATCTGGGAAATTGAAATAAAAATCCTCTTCAAATGTTTCAGATCTTTTATGTATAATGATTAAAAAAAAAAAATAAAAATAAAAGCACTATGAAATCCTTGGCCACTAACCTTTAGAGAAAACTGATTTTGAAAATACTTCTTTTAGTCTGGCCCAATCTCACTTTGGCTTTGTGTCAGATGAAAATGAGACTTTGGTAAAAAAAATGCAAGAAAACACATTGTTCTGCTTAGGATAACTATTAAGAATATGTTGCAGATAAAGAAGAAATGGTGAATGCTGAATGATGGGCAAGGTTATGGTTGATGAGTGAAACGTCTGAAGCTGTTGTTTCTCAGAAGATCTGGATGTTCGTAGGATGATAGTAGCAATTTTCCTTTTCAGCTATTTTTATGTCTGTTAGCTTTTTTTAGAAATAAATTTGGAATGCAAATTTGGAATACATTTAATAGGCTTTTCTAGGTCTGTATAACATTTACAGGCATTCAAGCCGAACTGGATGTTAAGTGTGGCTGCTAAGGGCACTAGCTGGAGACACAGGCTAGAAATACAAAAAAATCTGAGTCAAACGAATATTCAGAAAGCACTGAAAGGCAGTGAATTTTCAGGTGCACCTAATTTTGGATATACCACAGGCAATTTCTTAGAAAACAGGAGAATGTTTTTGACTAAGTTGTGTTATATTTTGAAGCTTACTTAGATTTCAAAGTCCAAGCAAATCAGAGAAGACAAGTACACATGACAGAAATGTTTATAGGCATCCTGCCAGAATGGTATCACAAAATTATAGCTAAAGTTACTTGTCATTCATAAACTCTAAAAAACTGTCTGTTGTATTGTATACCTACCATGAAAACAAGTTACCCACTGGAACTTATAGAATCATAGAAATAATTAGGGTTGGAAAGGACCTTAAGATCATCTAGTTCCAACTCCCCTACCATGGGCAGGGACACCTCACACTTAACTGTGTCACCCAAGTCTCCATCCAAGCTGGCCTTGAATACTTCCAGGGATGCAGTACTCACAACTTCCTTGGGCAACACATTCCAGTGCCTCACCACCCTCACAGTAAAGAATTTTTTTCTTGTATCTAACCTAAACTTCCCCAGTTTAATTTTAACCCATTTCCCCAGTTTAATTTTAACCCATTACCACTTGTAAGTCCCTCCCAGGCATCCTTGTAGGCCCCCCCTACATGGAAGTCTCCTGCCCCCCCTGCTGCACTTCCTTCTAGTTGGCATGCAACACTCCTGAGGTTGTAGCAGGTGACCCTTGAATATCATCCAGCAGTCTTGGGCCCCCCTGCCCTGTAGGGCTATTTCCCATGAAACCTTACTAAGCAGGCTCCTGAAGAGGCCAAAGTCTGCTCTCTTGCAGTTCAGGGCAGTGACCGTGCTGCATGCTCTTCTCACTGTCCTGAGGATCTCAAATTCTACCATCTCACAATCGCTGCAACCAAGTGTCTTGGGTTCAGCAATAGCAGTCAATTTTTTGCCTTCTTAGTAGTTGGTGCAGCACTGTGTTTTGACTCAACTTGGGAACAAAACTGATAACAGGGTTGTTTTTAGTTACTGCTCAAATGTTTTGTTCTGACCAAGGACTTTGTGAGCGTCATGCTCTGCCAGGGAGCAGGGGAGGCCAGGAGGAAGCAGGGACAGGACACCTGACCCAAGCTAGCCAAAGAGGTATTCCATACCATAGCACGTCATGCCCAGGATGTAACTGGGAGTTATCCGGAAGGGCTAGCTTGCTGGGGAGTTGGAGGAGGGAGTCGGTTGGTGGTTGGTAGGGTGTCGTGAGTTATCTGTCGATGGTTGGTGAGATGTACTCTTTTCCCTTGCTGTTTCCTTTATCATTATTATTATTGGTGGTAGCAGTAGTGATTTGTGTTATACCTTAGTTACTAAACTGTTCTTATCTCAACCTGTGAGAATTGCATTATTTTGATTCTCCTCCCCATCCCTCTGGAAGCAGGGGAGGGCAAGAAAGGGGGGTTGAGTGAGTGAACGAGCTGCTTGGCTGGGTTTAAACCAGGACACCAAGGCTGCCCTGGAGCATCATATTTCTAACCAGCCCTTCCCTGTTGGTGAGCACAAGATCAAGCAGGGCACCTCTCCTTCTAGGCTCCTCTATTGCTTGCAGAAGGAAGTTGTCTTCCACTCAATCAATGAACCTCCTGGATTGCTTGTGCCGGGCCATACCATCCCTCCAACATGTATCAGGATGGTTGAAGTCCCCCATGAGAACAAGGGCCTGCGAGCGTGAGGTTGTTCCTGTCTATAGCGTGCTTTGTCTACAGAGTCCTCTGATCAGGCGGTCTGTAACAGATCACCACAGTAATGTGCCCCCATTGCTGTTCTCCCTCTGACCCTGACCCACAAACTCTCTGTTGGCTTATCACCCATCCCCAGGCAGAGTTCCATACTCTTCAGCCTATTCCTAACACAANCCCTAGTGAAGCCATGCTGGCTGCCACCAAACACCTCGTTGTTTTTGATGTGCCTTAGCATGCCTGCCAGGAGAATCTGCTCCAAGATTTTGCCAGGCACAGAGGTGAGACTGACAGGTCTGTAATTCCCTGCGTCATCCATTTTCCCCTTCTTGAAAATGGGGGTTATATTTCCCCTTTTCCAGTTGTCGGGAACTTCACCTGACTGCCAAGATCTCTCAAATATGATGGACATTGGCTTAGCAATGTCATTCGCCAGCTCCTTCAGGACCCACGGATGGATTTCATCAGGTTCCATGGACTTGTGAACGTTCAGGTTCTTAAGATGGTCTCAAACCAGATCCTCTCCTACAGTTGGCCCAAGATCTTAATTCTCACAGTCCCTGCATCTGCCTTCCAAGACCTGGGTGTTGCAGTCAGAGCCTTTCCCATTAAAGACCGAGGCAAAGAAGTCGTTCAGAACCTCAGCCTTCTCCAAATCCTGCATAGCCAGTTCACCTGATAGCTTCCAGCGGGGGCCTAAGTTGTACCTGGTCTGTCTTTTATTTGCAATATACCTGTAGAATCCCTTCTTGTTATCCTTAACATCCCTAGCTAAGTTTAATTCTAACTGGCCCTTAGCTTTCCTTACATTTAATGTTAGTTAAGAAAATGTAGACCTGGAGATGGGTTAAACTAGTATTAGGGAAAACAGAGGAAATTAAGAAATAACACCTATGTGAAAGGTATATCTAGTACATTTGGATGTGTAGCTGCAAATAAATGAAGAAACAACAAAGTGGAAAATTGTGTTGGGAAGCATGTAAGCATGACCACAAGTGGATCCAAAAGTCAAGAAGAAACCACCAACATCACCACCATATTCTTACTGGCAAAGAAGCCCAGATACTGACATAACCACCACCACCAGAATGAAATCACTGGCCTTGGGACCCTGCAGAGTGGGACACGGGTGGGCATAACCCCAGGAAAAGGGAAGACAAACTCAAATGTGTGTATGGCATTCTTAACCACATCATTATTAGTGCTGAATCTTTTTCTGTATAGAAGTATTCTTTCTTTTTCCAGACTAATTAGATTGAGACTGAGAAGGATTACACAACCAAGATTTTATTGCTAGGGGAGAAGCCACTGCCTGAGCACTCACATACCACCCAAGGAGCTGAGACTAACCTCTAGGACCCTTTGCAGCAGGCAACTCCAGCATGCTGACTGGTGCCCCTTTTTACTGTTTCTCTTTTAGGCTCAAGCCCATGTTTACCACAGCAGAGTCTCAGACATCAAATTCCAGGGAAAAAATAACTTAAGAATTGACTGGTACAGAAAAAGGGGCAGCTCTATCTGGGTGCCTCTGGAGAAAGACCCCCAAAAGAGAAATCCCTGTGCAATTATATGCTTAGTATTTATGCACCTGCCTTTCATGTGTTTTTTTCAGTCCAGTGGTGATTTTTGGTCTGTAGTCTTCTAATACCTTATTGGATTCTTTCTCCATCTCCATACAAGCAGGCCATTAACTGTTCTTATCTTGCCAAGTTGCAGCTCATTCTATTTAAAACTTATTTATGCTAAACAACTAATATCTCTCAACACGATTATATTAACGATAAACTCTTGCCTTTATATTTAAGATATGCTTATTTTTTGCCTGTAAAAAACATTCTAAGAGTAACATACTTTCACAAGCAATATTTGCTATAATTTTCTCTGTATGAAAGATGCGCTTGATAACCATTTTAAGACAACAAAAGGGATGGTCCTGTCCTGTTACCCTTTGCCTAGTACTCCTGGTTAGATATTTCCTCATCATCAGTTTTGCCATTTCTCCATTTTGTGTAAACCCATGGTCCCAGACAGTTGAAAATTCCTCTTTGTGGAGATTGGGTCTCATCTGTGTTATGCTCAAAACCTCATTTATGGACCAACAATAAATACATGTATATAGATATATAAAGTTAAGAGTTTATTGTTAGCAAAATCAAAATAGTAACAATTTGATCTGAGACTCCTTATTAGTCTATGTCTAATTGCACAAAGAATACTACCATGCATGGAAAGTTTCATTATGATAATAACGATACAGCAATGTCAATACTGTATTATAAAGCTACAGGGTTACTGTTGCCTGAGTTTCCTATGCTCGAAGTCAGAATTACCAGTATTACCCCCAAAATGCTACTGCTGAAGCCTTTCTGAGGCAAATGTAATTAGCATGCACACATTCAGAATTGTGCAGCTGCCAAACTAGTTGCAGATATGATAAATTTGGGTGACTGAAGGAGGATAAAGACAGGAATGAGAAGTCAAGGAGAAAAGGAACCTTACAAGTCAGCTTTGTTACCCAAAAATAAGTGTGACACTGAACCTCAGACTTGTTTGCTGCTCATTATATGTTATTCTACTCTTCCGAAGTGTTCAGTTATCCACTGGGAGAGAAATGAGATGTAATTTTTTTAGTCACCAATCAGGGAACATATGATTTCAGGGACACAACGCAGTTTGCAGAATAACAGAGAATGAATAGCTGAAGTGAATAATTCACGAGTGATCCACAGGCTGCAATTTGTTTGTATAAACTATTTGGTAAATACTTATGAGTAACAATCACATTCATAGTAATCAGGCATGGTTTGGGAACAAAGGCTAAATGTTCTGAATTATTTATTTCCCAGGAATGATTCAGATTTTTTCGTGTATTCTCTGGAGCCTCTCTCAGTTGTACATTATCGAAAGGTACTGTGCATTAAGTGGAAGTTGGCTGTGTCCCAAGCAGGACAGACTGTGAGTGTTTGGAGTATAACCTGTGATGTCTAGAGAAAACCTTGCCTCCGTCCAAGCTGAGCTGCAGAGACCAAGGCCCAGATGTGCTGTGTGCTGGGCTCTAGCATTCAAGCTGTTTCCTACAAGCAAAGAAATAAAATCAGTGCTGAAGCATATGCGATGAAGAGAGAAGTTGAAAAAAAAAAAAAAACCAAACCCAAAAAATAAAAAAAACAAAAAAAATAAAAAACCAAAAAAAAAAAAAAAAAGTGCTGAAGCATATGCGAAGAAGAGAGAAGTTGAAAAAAAAAAAAAGACCAAACCCAAAAAATCACAAACACCAAAAACCTCCAAACCCAACAAATAAGGCAAAATATGTAAAGTTATTTGGAGAAAACACAACTTGAAAAATAATGAATTATTGTTCATTAATTAGAATATGCGAAGAATGCTTGACCTTTATAGCTGCATGGCAAAAGGAAAAAAAAATCTAGTCTTGCTTTTTATTGCTTCATGTGTAAATAATCACCAAACAGTTCATTTTATTCTCTTCCCTTATTTTTTTTTTTTTTGTTTAAAGGGGGCTATTTTCTGGGGTTTGTAGCATTTTTCTGTTCATATTAGCTTTTGAGGTCTGATCTTCCCTGTTTTCCATGAGGACCCTACAGATGGCAAGAGAACAATAGCAATGAAATTTTGAAATCTAAGGCACTGAATATAAGATTACTTTGTTGGATTTTAGCCCAGCATTATGAAATGTTGCTCTCATTTTGAAAGTCAGGAGGTTCTTATGTTATAATTTATTTACCAGACCACAGTCAAGTATGTTCATGGGCACACACAGAGAAATTCTCCTTTTCTTCAGAGTTTAATATTATTGTAATAAATTTATTTCAAATTCAACTGACCAAGAACAGTTTGGATAAGTGTCATCTTGATTGCAGCTGCTAGCAGAAGAGCTATTCCCTCTTCAGTGTAACTGAAGCAGTTTTATCATTGATTTAGATGCATTGATTCTTCTCTTTGTACAACAGGTACTTAATTTCAGTCAGATCTTTCAGATTTTGAGTATGGACAAGAAAATGATAATAAAGTTCCCCCATTGCTGATGGTTTCTTTAGGGAGTATTTTCTCCCTGTCTATTACAATAAAGGTAGTTATTTTCCTTACTTGCTGAGGTTTTTCTGAATAAAACCCAGCCTTGGCTACATGGAAAAAACCCTTACAACTAAGAAACATTTCCTCCCAATCAGTCTATTGAAATGCACCTTGCACCTTTGCAAAAGGGGAGCTCTGAACCATGATGAATAGGCCTTGATTTTGCAGTTCTAAGTGATAATTGAGCCACAGTCATTGCCAACTTGCTTGTTTTTCAGTGGGGTTGTATATAGCCAGTTTCCCATAAAACAGGTACAGGGCAGTCAGGAAAATCTTTCAAAGGCAGTCACCAGAATATCCAAATTTTAGAGAAAAAATGAGAAAGTAAACAGGGATTTGAGTCAAACTATAAATTTCATATAGGTTAACTAAAGCATTCACTGTGGATAGGTTTGGAGATTATCTGGGATTTTGGTTTTTTGGTTGGGTTTGGGTTGGGTTTTTTTGTGTGTGTGGTTGTTGTTTTACTGTGGGGAGATTTTTTGCTTCTTTTCTTTGGAAAGTGCTAATGTAGCTACATTTTACCATGAAATATTACTTCAAAATAGAACAGTGCACCTCAACATTTTAAGATAAAATATGTGGATTACTGTGGTTTGGGGGAACTTTTCTGTATCTTCCAGGAGTGTTTGAAACAACTTGATGATGTTTGCCAAATTCACAAATTAATTTGTCTGCCTGAAAGTGTCTTCCTGATTCTTTAAACCAGAGTGTCTTTGCAAATCCATTTAATTTAGTGTGTGACCCTCACTGTGTTCAAAGAAAATAAGGAAATCATGGAGTTCAAAGGAACTTTTCTGTAAGATGCCATTTTCTGAGCCTTCTTAATTAGTGTTAGTGGTCAGTGGGGTTCTTGTTTTGAATAAGCATCTGATTTATTATTTTTACTGCATTATTTCCTTAAGTAAACACTGCTAAAGGATTGAAGAAATGTCTTTGTAAAATAAAATTCCAGTGTATGATATTTACTGTAATTTTTTTAAATATACATCTTTCTTTGAATATGAAACAAGGCCTCTGTAAGTTTTTGTAGTTGCTTCGAAAAAGAAAAAAGAAAGGATTGACTGATTTATGAGGAACACTTTCAAAGCATATTAAATGGAAACAGAACATACTGAGTTCCTCAATCTTACAATGAATGATTTGATCTAATACGAGAAGAGGAAAGTAAAAAGTCCAGTCTTAGGAAAAGAAGTCATGATTTTCCTCATACCCTCTAATACTAACTTACTAAGATTTTTTGTACATTCCTTTTGTATAGCCACAATACATCAGCAGGCCTTGGCACAACAAGACTGAAATCTTGGCTTGAAACAAGGGCTAAATAGGATCACTGGTGGGAGCAGCCCCAAAGATGGGGACACTGCAGGCTGGGATGGGAAGTAAAGCACATTGTAGACAGTCCCTGATAAACCAAATGATAAATAAGAAGTAGGTCAGGGAGAAGTGCCCTGGAACTCCTAATTTGGAGGAAATTCCTGTATCTTTAACCACCCATTTTCTGAGCAGGCAAAAATTAAAATTGTGAGTAGCTGTAGGGACATAAATCTACATCAGTAAAACTCCATCTTGCTGACCACAGCCGTATGCAGCTATTGCTGTATTAAACACTTTGAAAACAGTGGAAGCCTGATTTACCTGTCAGAAAACGTTAAAACTCTTGGCAGAGCCAAAATTAGAAATTAAAAAGGCCTATTTTACTCTACCTTCTGCAGTGGTGCTGAACCTTTAATTTTCATAATCTGTGCAGCTTTAAATTCAACATTTATTTTTAACACATATATTTTAATGAAACATGAAATATAAAATGAAACTCCAGTCTGCCTCCTATGAGCATGGAGAGAAATCCTAATTACCTGTTTCAAAAGTGTGAAGCTCTTTCTAATTTTCCAGCAGCCAGGTTCCTTAGACAGCACTCAGTATTATAACTATTTATGCCAATTGTGCTATTTCATGCATAAAATTACCGCATTATTGTTGGAATAGATGCTGGAGAGATATCTAAGCAGGGTGTAATCACTTCAATTTCTATCAAATTGTGCTTCTGAAAGGTATCATAAATTTTATTAGAAGGCAAGAGGCTAATGGAAGCCAATCAGTGTTAATGCTGATAAAATTGCTTGTATTTTACATTATAAAATGGGGAGATATTTTTATCAGAAGGATCCCTTTTGTTTTATAAAGAGCATATCATGGAAACTAGGGTACAATGAAAAACGAAGGTAGTCAGTAAACCTCTTCTGTTTCTGTTGCTGGCTTAGCTTACAAAAAGTTTGTGTCTCAAGGTGCTTTCTGATCTTTGATGGTGCAAGACAGATGCCACAGACATTGTGCTGGTTTGCACAGGACTTTGCAATGCCGATGTGCATCTCTGATGAAAATATTAATGTCCCAAATGTTATTTGGTCTTTTATTGTTCAAGATAATTGTTTTCTATTAGGCTGACTATTGAATCTGTGGAGAGGGATAATTTTTATGACTCCCCAGCTTATTTTTAAGGCCCCATAGTAAAAGGATTAGAGTGGATTTTCATATGGAAAGGGTGAGGATACAGAGACAGGAATGGGAAAAAAGAGCTTTACCCATCAAGTAGTAATTGAATACAATTTAAAGAAATTGGTCTACTTTGATGGTAAATTAGAAGTTCTCTTTTTACCTGTTAATAAAATTTTGTACTTAACAGGACCACATTCATGCAGTCATTTGCAAAACAGCTGTCTCAGATTAATTTCTTTTTTTTTTTTACTGCATTAGGCAATGATAGTTGTTTCTGTCCTATAGGCAGGGAAACTGAGGCATCAAAAGGTGACAGACCCTAGAGGGAATTTGTGGTAGGCTTTGCACTGGAAGATAGAGACTCACAGGTAGTAGCATTTGGTGAGTGCACTGCTTATTTACAAACAGCATGTGGCTTTTCGTGCCCTGGCACTGCAGAGACAGCGTTGTTTCAGGCTCTGAAAATCCCAGTTCAAACATCTGCTTTGCCTGACAGAAATGCTTTGCTCCGTCCGTAACATACACTGTCATTTCTTTTAAAGCAAATATTTACACCACTGCTTTTCAGGCTGTTATTGATAGTATTATTAATATTATTAGCATTATTTGCACTGTAGCCACAAAGCCTCCTCCAAGATGGGGCATTTTGTGTCACATGTTGTACAATCACATGGCAAAGCAGGGTCCCAGTGCTGCTGGATTAGCAGCATAAATACCTAAGACAAACATAGACTGGGAGAAACTGCCCTGGATATGGTGAGCAGGCAGGTTTTCCTGTGTTTAAGAAGGCAGATGACAGGTACCACAGCTAGGATCAGTTCACAATTTTATCACCAATTTTCTGTATAATATGTTGCTTAATCACCCTACATTTCCTCAGATTTCCACAGGAGTAATGCCACCAATTTATTCCAGGTTTTTTTCAGGTCTACAACTGCTGGTGCTTAGGCCCAGCTTGAGCTAATGGAAAAGAGACTTTGACAGGATTTGGCCCATTACTGAATTCATCTTCCTAGTGCTGGTAGTTATGCATATTCTTGCCAAAGGCCACATAGTGTAACACTTGGTGTTAATGGAGTCACAGTAAAGATGGATTTGTTCTCATCCAACTACACATTCTAATTCAAAGGCCATATTACTGTTCAAGAGATAGATTAGACAGGGGAAAAACCTGTTTATTTATTTTAATTCCAATTATGTTTTAAAATTCTATTTCTGGTTGGCTGTTATTTCAGGGGGGTTTATTATTATTTTATTATTATATTGCCTCTATGTAACTTTTTGCTTTCTGATTTAATCCTCCAGTTTAAGATACAATTTTTTTCTTCACCCACCGGTAGCTGCATGACTGATTTTACTGAGTGTAATTTGTAACAATGACAGAACAAAACGGAATCTACTCTGAATCCGAACTAAAGTAATTTTAACAATATACTCTGGTTTATAGCCTCAATTTCAATGGGGCACCAAAGCCTCTCTGAAGTGAATGCCCTATGCTCATATGCCAAACCTGAACTTTTGTATGCCTGGATTTAGTATACTGTTGCTTAGTTTGTTTGATTTTGCCATCTGAAATTAGTGCCTTTAAAATATTTGTCTCAGGCAGAGCTTGGTGAAGAATAGAGCATTATTTTAATGTTGTCAAACAAAAAACAATAATTATACAAGGATCAAACCAGATATATTTATTATAGACTCATAGAATTAGCTAGGTTAGAAAAGACCTTTAAGATCATCAAGTCCAACTGTTACCCCAGCACTGCCAAGTCCACCAATAGCCATGCTATTAAAGGCCTCATCTGCATGGGTTTTGAACACTTTCAGGGACAGTGATTCTACCAGTGCCCAATGCCTGAGCACCATTTCAGTGAAGAAATTGTTCCTAACATCCAGTCTATACCTCCCTGGCACAGTTTGAGCCTATTTCCTCTTGTCCTACTGCTTGTTATTTGGGAGGAGAAATCAAACCCCACCTCATTACAACCTCCTGTCAGGCAGTTATAGAGAGCGATAAGGTCCTCCCTGAGTGTTCGCTTCTCTAGACTAACCCCCCCCCCCCCCCCCCCC
>NDXB01010759.1:46657-215941 GCA_002631895.1 Agapornis roseicollis | reverse complement strand
CCCCCAGCACACCCAAACCCCGGGGGCCCCCTTCCCCGGGGGGGGTCTGACCTCTGAAGGTCAAGGGGGGGGGGGGGGGGGCGCTGGATGGGTGCCCGGGGGTGCTCTGCGGCAGGGATTGCTCCGCAAACGCTTCGCTCCCCGCAAAGCCTCCTCCTGCGGCCGTTGCAGTACCAGGAGCCTGATCCCCGCCCCGGCATCCAGCATCCTGGATCTTGGTGCCTTTCCGCTTCTCTTTCTTGCCCCCTTTCCCTCCTCTGCTCTCTTTTTAACCTAGCACTTAGTGCATTGCTTAGAAATAAACTCTCCTCCTCTGAAACCTTGTCCGAACCGATGTTAACACGGTTACATGGGTCCTTTCCAGCCCTAACGAGTCTATGATTCTATGGTACCCTGCACTTTGCATGGGTTGCGTTGCAGGGAGTAGCTGCCATCCAGACTCTGAACTCCTCCTGGGTGGATTGCAGGCAGTTGGTTAGGAAGCCGCAAAGAAGATGAGGAAAGGGAAAAAACCCCAAACTGCTGGTGCTAGGAAGAGCCCTGCTGCAGCTGCCATGGCAAAGCAGGGGGATGCTAAGGGGGATGCTTTAACTCCTGCTGAAGGGGTTCTGCCTGCGTTCTGCCTGTGAGGTTTTAAGCAGCTGATCTTGCTCACGGGCAGAATCCTTCTCCAGAATTCCCTTGAGCCTGGGACACGCTCAGCTCCCAGCTTTGCTGCTGCTGCGTCTTCCCGGCAGGGAGTTGGGGAAGTCTGAGGGACAGGGTTAAACTTTGCAAACCACATGGACCCGGTACCTCTGCTGCTGGCTCATTAATATGATGCTGTCATAGGACTGCAGCACTGCAGTCAGTGGGGAAGTCAGAATTACCCAAGGCATTGACTGAAGTGGGTTTGCAAACAGCAGCAGTTGGATCCACTGTTGAACCTCCCCCGAGTTTCACGATAAACATGGGGAAAAGGGTTTATTATAATTGAAGCAATCAGGGATTCTAAATCTGTGCCATTAATACGGTGAAAAGTTTTCTCCATCAGCAAAAAGCATCCCCTTGGACTTAACTGGAAGTCAAAACAAAATTACATCTTATTATGGCACAGCATTTGGTTTCCTTTTAGGGGAAAAGATCCATTATGAGCTGGTTTATTACTGGCTTTTCCCCCTGTTAAGTAACACTGGGAGGGGGGAACAGATCATGGTCTTATACACCTGGAAAACTCCCTGTGCAAGAAAACATGTGGTTAACAGAGGTGCTTGGGAGTCTTTATTATCCTTTTAATCTTCTGAAAACAAGGGGATGGTGTTGAATAGCAAGGAGGGGCACACTGAACTTTGTATTAGAACTCCCTTCCATCACATCTCGTGATGCACGGATTGTTTTAAGTCCATTTACCCAGTATGCAAAAGAAATGCTTGCTTTATAGCCAAGCAGTGCTAGCATTTGGCTTCTTTATTTCACACGGAAATTCAAGCAATGCAAACTCTATAGAATACAATTGTTTTTGAGACACGTAGTGATCACCTTCGAAATCAGGGTATTTAGATAGGAAGAGGTTTGCGCTCAGGGAAGCATTTACAAGCAGGGACAGAAATGCTTCAGGAATAAAAGACATTGTTTTATCATTAAAGACATCGTCTTAACATAACCCACATTCCTTCAATGTCCACTTCGGAGCTCTCAGCAGATGCAGGTGGACGCTACTTCTGCTACGTTACCCTGAAGGTGACCTGAAGGTTAGAATGAGTCAGGGAAATCAGCCTAAAATATGGCCTTGTTTCTGGTGAGCAACAAATCCCTTTCTCCTCCCTATCAATATCCACTCAGGAGGGTCTGGAATGCAGACTAATGGTTCTGCTTACGGAGAACTTCTTCCCTTGCAGTTTAACAGGCGAGCATCACTGCTTCAGAGCAAGCAGCAACCTGCTGTCTCAGGGTTTGGAGCAGAAGGGAAGGACCAGGCACTCCCACAGAGCCATAAAGAAGCAGCATTGATTTTCATCTTGATTATACACTATTGCTAAACCTGCATTAAAAAAATACTACAGGAGGATGAGGCTGAGGTCTTCCTTAGAATTAAAAGTGAAAGCAAACACAGAAGGTGGAGTTGCTCAACAGCCTCCCTGCTTCCACATTCATTATCCAGTGATAATGAATTAGCTTGGGTATCTTCTAGAAGCAGATGAGTGGAAGAAAAGGGGGTTTGGGCTGGTTTATAATGTTATATAGAGAGAGTAGAATGGAGACAACCAGGAAGTGGCCAGCATGCACGGGAGTGCCCAGCGTGCTGCAGGATTGGACCATCACTGAATGAGCAGGGCTAGCGGCTCAGCTTCCAAAAGGATGTCCTTGTTTTGTTCCTTCTTGTCATTTGCTCAGGATCTTGAGATCTGAGATATCAGATCCTGGGGGGTGGTGTTAATAATGGGTTATGATATTCATTCACAGGTTATCATCACTTTGGGATCCTTGGATAAAAGAAGGGATGGGGACGTAGCAGCCCAACTGATGCACTTACACCAGGCTTTTTGCTAGCACGCCACAGCCTAAAATACAAAGGTCCTAATGGGCAATGCCTGTGCTTTGGAAGCTCAGTATCAGCCCATTTTCTTCCCGTTCTAGACTGAACTCCTCAAGAGCTGCAACGCCACAACAGTTTCCTAACACGTCCCTCTTTTCATCATTCCCATTGAGCCAGCGGTCATATTTCAGGACCTGAAATCAAACATTCCCAGACATTGGCATTCTTTCCTGTGTGCAGAAATGCTTCGGGTTGCATCTGGAGCTGTTAACTCCCTGACAACAGAGTCCTAAAGCAGCGTTTGCATCCAGATTCCCAGGGAACAAGGATTTCCTGCAGATTCCTCCAGCTCATCACGGAGCTCATTGCTGCTTTCGCTTCCCTGGATTTATTTGCTGTGAGAGCAGTTAAACAGACCCGTGTTTAATCAGTGTCAGTACCAAGAATGATTTCACTGCTGCAAGTGTACTTCAGTCATTTACTAACTTCTAAGAGCTAAGCATTCACCATGCCTGCATTTTGCAGAGGGGTTTTCTTTGCCGTTTCAGGGCACTGATTTTATAACATCTGTAATGCAATATTCTCTCCCGTGGCCACCTTCTGCCTTGTTTCAAAGGGCCAGTTCTTCAGCTGAAGGAGCAGAATGCCAAGTTACTCCAGTGAAGGACTTAGCCTAGAGTGTTAGGATTGATAATAGACACTCAAGTTTCAGACCCCACTATAGATTACTGCAGCTTTCTCTGGCATTATATGGGATAACAGGATGCACTTGGGTGAAAGGGGAAGGGAGGTTTTGTGCCTCCATCTCCATGACAGAGAAAACTGGAGTTGATGGGGAAGGCAGGGTATTACTGGGCACTTAGAGGTATGTGTCTGGGATTGGAATAACATCAGGTCTGGGCATCCCAACTGAGGTCCATTGGCTTAAATTGCCTGTTTGGTTAGAATTCAAATCAGAGTTTCTTGATCCCATGCTCATTGCATGAGGAGTCCTTAAAAGCCATAACTCCAATAGGATCATATGCTGCTGAGGAAACACAGCCTGCAATAACCTGTCATCTGTGCTCACAACCATGAACTGTAGATTCCATCAGAGGAGTAAACTCAATCGGAGGGGTGAGAGGGGATCATACACGGCTGTTCTTTAATCAATAGAAAGAAATGGTTGATTTTACGTTTTCTGGTCTCTCTTGGAAAATCTGTCTGTATTTGAGGCATTAAATAACCCAATTCTGTGCAGAATTGGTGGGTTTAGGCACAGAACAAACCAAACGGTGCAAAGGATCAGCTCAGAGCCACAGCCCAGGTGAAGAAGAGCTCACATTTCATTGGCTTAGATGAAAAGCAAAGCAAGTGACAGGGCTTTGTTCCCTTCATGCTTCCACACTCTGCTTGGCTGTATGGCTCGCTGGCTATTTTACATGCATCTATTGTCTGAGAGTTCAAACTGAACTGTCCTGGGAGTTGCCATCCAGAGGACAGCACAGGTCAATTAGCAACCTTCTAGCGATCAAGTGATAAAAATTAGCTCTTCCTCCCTCATTTTGTGAGGTTTTCTCCTCCCTTCCTAAACATGTAACTTTGAAAAGCGACCTTCCTTGTATGGCTGCTTTCCCTGGAGCCGTACAGCCCATCCGACAGCGCTGCCAGAGGGAAAGGCTCTTTCTAAAGCGCTGCTTCCCAGGAAAAATGGAGACAAATGACTGCAGAGGAAGTTAGCCACAGCAACAGCCAACTTTGACATCTGTTATCACAACACACTCGTCACACGAGCAGTTAGAGGCATTATTGGGATAGAAGTCCCATTTCTCACTACAGTGGCAGCACAGAGATGGAGAGGTCTTGCCAAGAAGCCCTGTTTGAACCACAGGGTTGGTGTGCAGTGCACACCTATATTTAGGATCAGATGCAGAATGCCTGCTCTCTGGAGTAGCTTGCTTGGATTATTCCGGGCACAGGATAATCCTGACCCAGCAAAACTGCTGGTGTCAATGGGCTGAGCTCAGTGTATCATCTAGGCTTGGTGGTGGGGAGCTCTTGGGCACATTGAAAGCAAATATGAGTCAGTGTTGCTCACTAAATTCAGAGGGATGCCTGCGCTTGCTCTAGTTGGGAATAAACCCTATAATCTATGAGGATTTATGCTTATAATGCATGGATGTAACTGCAGGCTGTTCCCAGGTGATATACATTAGCTCTGATTTGTTTGTGGGCTTGGCTCCTCCGTAAGCATTTGTGTTCATCTCTGTCACTCGGCTTCATTTTAGTCCTTATTACTCACAAAGCTGCATCCTTCTTCCCTGTGACATTTGGCTTTTCTTGCTTTTATGGACTTGTTTTTAACTGAGGCCAAAAAAGGCGCACTTCAATGTGGCTGATTCTTATTTCTAAAGCAAAAGGCCGGAGACACGGAAGCACGCTCTCCCCACTCATCTAATTTGTATCTAGGTTAATTGCTCTCATGCTGGATGTTTAATTGATTGGGGTAGAGAAAGGCTGTGCCTCAGTGATGGCTCTATATAATTCGTGCTCAAGGAAGAGGCTGCCTTGCAGGAGGCTTCTGTGTTCTCTGAGGGACCAGGTATTTCCATGTTGTATATGAAAGCAGTCTATTTCTCTAACAGAGACCTCTACATGTTGGGCAGAGCTGAAGAGGTTTTTCAGATAAGAATGTTCTACAGCAAAATTAAGGAAGAAGGGACCATTGTGCAGAGGCTTCATGGGTGAGAAATCTGAGCATTTCATAACATGAATTATCTTCCTAGTGAGGCCAAGGAGCCCGGGCAACCCAGGTATTCTGCTGTCCTCTGGGCTGTGATGGCACGGTGGCATTTCAGCTCTTAGGGCCCCTTGCTGTGACCTGCTTCAGCTTTCTGCACCAGCCAATGGTGAGGCTCAGATGTTCCTCCACCAGCACATCGAATGTTGCTGAATGAGAACCAAGCATCAATAGGATACCAATGGCTCTTTGTAGTACATGGATCGACTTTCCTGTATGTGGTCATAAAATGCAGTAACAGAGTCCCTGTGTCGTGTCTTAAAGCTGCCCATGGTCTGAGGTGATTGCCCTGTGGGTCTGGTGGTAGAAACGTGAACTCTGTTTATGAAGCGCTGCTTGGGTCAGGTAAGGAGCTGGGATGGGCTTGCTCTGTAAGACGTTTTGTATGTTCTTAAAGCTACATGCAGCAATCTGAGCTGGAGCAAGTTTGATTTCTCCAGTCTTATAACTTAGAATATTCTTAGTAGAAATAGCTATAGCTCTTTGGGGGGAACAAGAAACACAAATCAAACTGAATCACGCAGGTGACCCCAGGAAGGAAATCGATAACTTCAGTAACGCGTTTTGCAAGCTCATTTTACTGAAGAAACAGATTTCTCTTCCTTGAAGTCTGCATCAAGCAGGAGCCGCAACTCTTCCTTTGTGTCTCAGGGCCCTCAGCTGCAGTAAAGCCCAGAAGCTTTTAAACAAGTTTAAAAGCAACGGTGTCAGTTTGTACCCAGTAAAAGCTGGAGCGTGCAGCACATGGGGCAGGGTGGGCAGGCCGTCCATCCTGAAGGGATGAAGGAGAAGTGCAATGTTCATAGGGAGCTGCCTGGGACCATCCCGAAATGATTCCATAAAGTGATTTAAAAATGGAAAGACCCGAAGGTAATTCTTAGGACTTAAAAAAAGGAATGAATGACTGTGCTGGGCAGCTGCACGTTGGATTGCAGCAGTGGTTCTCTGTTTGGGATAAGGCAGGAGCTTGTTTTCCATTTGGAATTGAAGGGAAGGTGATAAAATACGTGGTTTTCCTAATCTGTCAGTGTGAAATGTAGGCTCTGCCTTGAGTCATTTATGTTCAGTGCAGTCCTGGAGGCTTTTCAGTGCTTTCAGACTCTGCCATTTCTGTTTTGTCTATCTGATCCTCTCAGCATTGTTCACCACTTCCTTCTTTCTTACCCCCATCAGAGGTGAGGGTGAGAAGCGCTAGAAAAGATCTCAATACACAGGAATTACCCGGTGTAATTCAGGTGAGCTTTGTCTCTCCTTAAGTGACTCCACGTCAACTGGATGCATCTAGAAGGCACTTTGGGAGGTGAATTTCAAAGCTATCCCCTGTCAGCTCCAAGGTCAGAGTGTTCTGCATCGTGACTTGAAGCGCTCGTTGCCTTGGCAGTGCAGGGTATGTCTGAAGCTGTGTCTGATGTCAAGTCTGAAGGGTTTCGAATCAAGAAATAAAGCAAAATAACCTCTCCCAATCCATCTCTTAACCCAATTTTCTTAAATGGCCAATGGGAATCATTTAACGTTTGTGGCAAATGAGAGGAGGCTTTATCTAATAATCCCATTTCTTCTGCGATGCCACAGTCTGTCCCCTCCACATCAGCACATCCATCTCCCCTGAGTCTTTGCTTTGCAGTGACCTCTCCATTATTATGCCTCTAGTGGAGATTGCACCAGACTTGTTCCAATGACTCACACTGGTTTTTCTGCTGCTTTCCCCCCCTATGTCAATGCAATGCCCTCTTCTATCAGTGGCAGAAACAACATCCACGGGGCCACCCAGATGCTGCTGTTTCCTCTTAATCCCCCATGAAGTTTAACCATATCTGACTGTTTTAGCAGTGTCCAATAGTTCTGATTTCCTAGCACGAAATGGAGGTCATGATAGAGAACTGCACCCAGCCTAGCCATGATAACACTGCTCACCTTTTCTCACCCACACCCTCCCTGGATCACCAGCTCCTCCAGTTGGTCCCCAGCATGGTACTGATTGGTCAGGCAGGCAGCAGGCACAGACCAGGCAGCCGTACACAGCTCTTCCTTCCAGTGAAATTCAATGGGAGCTTCCCTCAGGTCAGGCACTGAGATTTCACTGGGGTTTTGATGTTCCTGCCCATCAACAAGACTCACTGCTCCTACGACAGATCTTGCACTGCCATCAATCAGTGTCTGTAATGAGCTCTCCCCCCTGTTCAAAATGAAATTGCCTATTCTGCTACAGCTGTCATTTGGGGAATACAATCATGAGACTCTATTCTATTAGAGGCATTCATGTAACATCCCAGAGCAAACACTGAGATACCCTTCAGGAAGGGGCATGATGCACTGCACCATGCAAAAGAGCAGTCGCAAATGGGACTGACTTTGGCATTGGGGATCGGGAAAGATTCTTCCTGCTCATCCCAGGGACAGTGAGGAGGGAAGTGATGCCCTTGCCAGGAGTGACATGCTGCAGGGCTGCATTGGAAAGAGAGCAAAGTCCCAAGGGCTGGCTGCTAACGTCAGTGGCACCAGTGCAAATGAGAGCAGCCTCCTGCCCAGGCAGCTGCTTCCAGGGGCATGGGAACTGGGAGAGTCAGTGATACAGGCAGAAAAGGGATGTTAGCCCCTAATGAGAAGGCAAGCAAAGCGACCTTCCTTCCTGAGCCAGGGGCCTTACCCTGGACACCCCACAGAGTTCACCTTCCCTAGTTTGCTTCCCTACCTTTTTCCCTTTCTCCCCATCACACCACGTTCCCTAATGCCACCACTCACTCTATGCTCCCGCTCATTACCTGACTCACTAACACCGAGCATCATCATGGGGTGGGTGTGGGATGAGGGGAACACATACCTGAGCCCCCAGATGAACGCCAGAGGCACCAGCCCAGGGCAAGGTCTGCTCTATCAGGTGTGGCAAACTATGGCCAGTTCTGCACTGCATCAGCACCCAGAGCTGCCCTTTCCCATCAGCTGAAGCTGAAGCAAACCCTGCCTGGTTGTGCATGCACAGATTTAGTCTAATTTTCTATGTATTGTGTCTAACAGGGAGAGGTGGGACCTGCACACTGTCACTGCTTAATTGCAGCACCTACCATGGGCTGTGATTTGGCCTAATTGTGCGCTTCCTTCCATTTGCAGCATGAGTGTTATTTGTAGAGCATAAATGCAATCCATGGTGTATTTTTATGTCTGTGGTGCAGACTAACTGAGCCTGCTTTTCCTCCTGGACATCTTTCTGGGAGCAGCTCTTATTTCAATAACCATAGTTCTGGTTAATAACATCTTTAATCCAGTAACGAGGTGGCACAGTTCGTGCAGTCTCCAAATAGGGCCCCTCTTTCCATAGAATTTCATAGAATCATGGCTGTGCTTCTGGTTCCTGCCTAATGAAGATGGAGATAATGAAACTCATGAAACCGTCTTCATTGTGATGCATTTGGGATCCACCAGAGAGAATTAGGGGGTAAAAGGGAGGTGGTTTTTATCACCTCTTGGTAACGAGAGCAGCTCACGTATGAAATGCTCTGCTTTAAGTCATAGATCGGCCTTACCTTGATCCCCTGCAATGAAGTCAGTTTTACTCCTCAGGGTTTGCAGACCTGGCTGCCCATTGCCATGATTAAATGCCTTTCAATAAACCAAGGATAACTTAGCGTGGTGTTATTAAAACGGAGTTTTATGGGCTGTATCCTCCCTTCATTTTGTATGCAGAGCTCCTGCTGAGTTCATCAAGACATCCCTGCCCAGGGATAGCACAAGGGAATGGCCTTCTGCTTCTCCTCTGCTCTGCTTATTGACCTTCCTCTGGCAACTGAGTTGTCTCAGAGATAAGCAACCCCATGGGCTGACTGCTCTATGTGCTAGGAAGGAGTCTGTAACTGTGCTGTTCACCTAAGGCTGCTCCAGGCAATGTAAAACAGTAACTTAAAAACCTATATAAAAAAAGGAAAATATTTCAAATGTCATTGGATTTATTGGCCATCTCAATGATTTTCCTCTGGAAGAAATGCCACTTCTTTATCATCTCTCTGATAGCAGCTGGATCAGAGGTGCTGCTCTCTATCACTTGCTTGTAGGACCACATGAGCAGAGTTAGGAACTCAAATAGTGTTCCCAATGCCTCTCAGTGTACAACAGAAATGACTGCTAAGGATCCACTGGCTGTGTAAAATGCAGGTTTTCTTCTCCTGAATATCTTACTAACATTCCATCATCCCCACTGCTCCCACCACAAACAGGGATGAGCAGGCACCTTCTTACTTTGCACACAAAAATATGGTATAGGAAATCTATACTTTAAGTACAGGCTCACTGTAGCTTCAGGCTGGCCAAAGGAATCACAGCTCTGTTCCTCTGCATTCCCAGCAGCGCATCACTGCCCCCGAGGCTCCTGAGTTCATAACTGCACTGCACAGCATCCAGCAAAGTGATTTGTTTGCTCTTGTGTGGTGCTTTTATTAGCTCTTCGCTTCCCCCACCTCTTTGCTATAACCCTCATTAATGCCCTATTCAAAGAAGGTTCTCGGTGTGAGTTTAGTGGCTTTGGAAACTCCTGTAAAAGGGGGATGAGCCAATCTGTAGGATCGAGTTTGTAATTCCCATCGTAAATCAAAGCCACCCTTTCTAGTCCCTGGTTTTAATTGTTTGAGCAGCTCATTAGAGCAAAAGATGCAGTATGAGATCTTCTGTCACGGTGAAAGGCTGTAATGTGAAGCTCATGAGTTTCATCACTTACCTGGCTCCCCTGATCCTTTGTCCTGATGCAGGCTGGACACAAGCAGAAATAACTCTGGGATTGATGCCAAAGCATCTTGCCTTTTCCAAAAGAAGCCTTATTAGCATTTTGCATTGGTCAGGTCTGTTGGTTACCGCTGCTGCCTTCAGTTCCCAGCCTGGCACCAACTCACTCATACAACATTTTAGTGCTGAAACCTGTTTATGTATAAAGATGAATAATATTTGTGTTACAAATACTTATTTATACAATTTAAGTTACTTACATTATATATGTAAGTTACATACAGTCTTTGATTAGGCCAAGGGGAATGGCTTTAAGCTCACAGAGGACACCCATTGCTGCCTTTGGCCAGGAATCGTGCCAAGCCATCCCATGTTGTTGATACAGGCATTGCAGACTAAGAAGCAGCACTCCTGGTGTTAAATAATGGATGCAAGAACAGCAGTTCTTATTTTTCCTTCTGCAGAAAGGGCTGGATTCCTTTCAGATGGTTGTTTTTCACCCGCAGGAACCGCATTTCCTCCTCTAAACATAGAAAGGAAACCCTCTCCATGCCAGCTCTTCTCTTCCTTTGCAGCTTTTAACATCCCTGTGTACTAGTGAAAAATGTCTTTTAATTAGGATGGAGATGTTTGGAAAGCAGTAGGAAAAGGAATGGAGGGGGGTTCATTTAGAGCAGCTATGTGTGATAACTCTGCATGTGTGGGCCTTGATATAACCTTCAAATGGTGCTCTGCGGTAGCAGAGGGATATTCTGCAAGTATAAATGGAGCCTTATTCCTTTTCCAGAGCAGGAATCGATAGGTCCAGGGGTCAGGGGAAAACAGATGTGCTTTTGAAATTCCCTGTTGTAAATAAATAATGCAGTGACAAACAGAGCGGGGTTGGTACAAGCCCCCTGTGCTGTGGGAGCTTTATCATTGCATCCTGCATCCCAGCATCCCAGACTGGTTTGGGTTGGAAGGGACCTTAAAGCTCATCCAGTCCCAACCCCTTCCACCCGAGCAGCTTGCTCCAAGCCCCTGTGTCCAACCTGGCCTTGAGCACTGCCAGGGATGGGGCAGCCACAGCTTCTCTGGGCCATCACCCTGTGCCAGCGCCTCAGCACCCTCACAGAGAACAGCTTCTGCCTCAGAGCTCAGCTCAGTCTGCCCTGGGGCAGGTTCAAGCACATCTGGAGCCTTTGCAGGTCCCCTAAGCAGAGCAGGGGCATGCCATGATCTTGAGAAGTTGTTGAAAGAATTGCCTTGCTTTCTCCTTCCCTTTTTCACGCTGCAGAGCAGCACATCCCTCTCTGAATGCTGCTGTTGGGTTTCTATCTGCACTTCAGGATGTCTCACTGGCAAAGCTCCTTTACAAACCGGTGTGACCAGAAATGCATTTCACAGATGAGACATTCCCCTTGGCTGTGCACTCAAAAGCTTGTGAGCCTGATGGAGACCTCAGAGAACAACTGATGCGACTGCTACCGTCCCATAAGCCAGCACCCATAGCTCAAACACTGGAGAGGGACCCTGTTTCTCACCCTGCTTGTGCTTTGCTTGTTCTCTCCTGTTCCTTGGAAGCCAGGAGCTCATTTCTGTTTTCTCCTCTTAGACTCTCCCATCATGGTTCCCTTTTCAGAGCGACATCCCGTTGCAGTCATTTCCATCCGCTACAGGTAATCGCGCTTCCTCACCGGAGTGATGGGAAGGGTTCACTGCCTTTTGTTCAGCCTGGGTGATTTTGGAGCAAATTGGTGCTTGGCACACCGGGTTGAAGACCAGCAGGTTTAGCTGAGATGCAACTTGTATTTCCCCATGTGTTGCTATGAATGAAGTGCTCCATTTTGGGATGCTTTGAGTTCCCTCTACTGAAGATAGCTCTTTGTATGCACCCATTTTAAGGCAACTTAAGTCCAACTGGGATTTATCTGCACAAGCAATAAAATAATCTTACATTTTATGTATATAAATGTATAATAAATATATATATAAAGTAATAAAATAATCTTAAAAGGACTTTTAACCACAGCTGTTGGCAAGGGACACCCCAAATGGCAAGAAACCCGCTTGATTCCTTGCTGTAGCTATGAGTGATGCTGTCACCATGGATGGGTCACCCCTCTCCCTCTCCCATTCATGTCTCTGTAGGTTTAAGCCTGAAACGCTCCTAAGCCAGACTCATGTGAGTCAGCAAGACAGTGTGTGCTGGAGCTTCTCCTTCCAAAAGTTACAGCTACCGCCTGATGAATTAAACATGTCCAAGTGTTCCTTCAGCAGCGTGCTCTGCACCAGACTGCTTTCGAGGCTTTTTTTATGCCCCACCTTCAGAAAACCAGGCAGAACCCAGGGAATCCTTGATGTGCAGTTTGTGAGCATGGGAGCTGTTGGGAAAGGCTGATTTCAGGAGGAAGGCAGCGCCAGGGGGAGGGAATAGGATTCAATTCCGGATTGCAGGAGGGGGTTTATGCGTTTTCCTCTTAAGGAACTGAGAACCTTGTGAGCCGAGCACTGAGCGGTGCTGCTGCACCTCTGAAAGACGCCTGTGAATCGGAGGTGCGCAGGATGTTCTGGATGATAATTGGTGTCTAAGTCATAATGGGCTTGAGTTATAATTAACGCAAATGGATAGCATTTAGGTGTAATGCAAAGAACAAGTTCTAAAAGACAGATCTAAAAATAGCTTCTTGGCTTTTTTAAGACATGAAGTTTTAAACTCCAAGGACGAGCCACCGGAGTTACTATGCTGCTATTTTATGCACTTTGTCTATGGGAAACCTTTATTCCCTGACAAGCAAGGGATGCTCCCTCTGCCTGGCAGTGTCATTAGGCTGTTGTGGCTAAATGTTACCTGATTTTATGCATTGAAATCCAGCAATAAGGATATTCAGAGCCAGAGTAATATGAAAATGAAGAGGTTTTCTGTAGTGGGCACAAAGAGTCAGGGAGGAGGTTATGAGGAGGAACAAGTAAGAGGAGGTTGTGTGATTTTAAGTACTCATTGGTCCATGCCCTTCTGGCAGTGCTGGTTGTGCCACTGAGGATCCTTTGAGGATCCATTCTATGGTAGAATCAAGGGAGAGGAGCCTCCTCTCTGGCTTGGATGGCGGATGGGGATGCTCTTGAGGCTGGAAATCTGGGATGCAGCGCTGGCCCTGATTCATTACAGCAGTCATTAGATGTAATTTGCCCATGCATAGGGATGCTACAGCTCCTCAGAGTGACTCTATTGTAGCACCTCTGCAGTGCTGCTGCCTTTGCTGGCTGGGTACCAGCAGCTATTTATAGATGGGGAATAATTCTTTGGTAACAAGACATGGAGAGAGAGATCTGTGTGTCTGCATCAGGAAACCCATCCAGGCAGGCTGCAGAAATACTTACTATTTGCCTTGATTTATATTCCTTGGGTGTGAATTTATTAATGCTCACTATGTATTTCCTTTTGAATATTTCATGGCTAGCAGCTGCCCATGAATATTTACCATCTGTATTCCAAACTATTTCCCTTCTATGGCAAACATTTTATGGCATTAAAGTTTTCTGTCTAATGTGTAGGGCTACACATTTTACAGAGGAAAAATGGGCACAGAGCTTTATGGGAATATTATGAGGAATTATGGGAATTATGAGGAATGGGCTTGTTTTGTTGTATTGAATACTTCAGAACTTTAATTTCATATCATTTCAGATAAAGCAAACGCAGGTGCTGATCATCTGCACCCTCGCTCAAGGGACTGGATGATAGCAAGGGTTCCTGTCTGTTCATGAGACAGCTACACAAATAGAAGAGGTCATTTGGTTATTGAACTGAAACCAGGCCCTGAGTTCTGGTCCCTCTCACACACAATGTGCCCAAAAGAGCTTTTATTCCTGTGCTACTGCATTGCAGACCCCAAGGTTGCATTTCTTCCTCCTCAGACAACCCCATTAGGGTGAAGACACATCCTACGAGGCGCAGCATCTTCCGACCCAGAGGACCATCCTGCTGGATGGGTGAGCTGCCATTGATACTTATGGAAATCCATGTGTGAGATGGATAATTAAAGGCCGAGGTAGTCCAGGAGAAGCAGTGACAACAAAGGTCTCTTTCTCTGATGGCTGAATCAGACTCCTCAGACCTTTTGCCATCCTATTGATGGCTCCCATCAGGTTTGTGACCATTAGCATTTTCCAGTCCCCTTCTGCAGTGACCCTCAAGACCAAAGCTTGAGATGGGGTTAATGACAGTTCAGATTTAGCACCAGCTGCAATAGAGGACTTCAGTTAACAGGGCAAATGCTAATGAAGTCCTTGGCCCCAGCAACATTAACAGCACATCTTGCTTGATGTAAGCAGGAACAGAATTACCTGAAGCGTCAGAGTGGGTGATTGATCCTTAAAGGCTGGAGCAGGGAAAGCTGTTGGGATGCTGTCAAGAAAAAAGCCCAAAGCCACCAGGTTTGCAGCAGTGCCCTAAGGAGCAAAAACCCCTTCCCCTCTTAATGAGGAGCCTGATCCCCCAGCACTCCTGAAACAGAGCTGTGGTACAGAGACGTGGGCTAAGCCTCGCTTCCACAGGGTGCTTTTAGCCCAGACGTGTTCCCTCTTTCTCTCCTTTCCCCCCAGGGGCCGCCTGTCCTTTCTCCTGCCTCAGCTCTGCGTTGGGGACCCTCTGACATCAGACAGGCCCAAAATGCATGCGGCAGAGCTTCACTGGAGCACGCTCCGATGTACCCGGAGCGAGTGATGTGCCATGTACCGACCCCAGGCGAGGAGGGGAGACCTCTGCCCTGCTGCAGCAGCCCCCGTGTGTTAGCGAGGAGCTGCTCTGCCCTTCTCCTCCCCGTAGGGGGAAGCTCGTGGCCCAGTTTCTGCGTCTCCACTTCCTTTCAGTGTGGGTTTCCTTGCAGGAGGAGCGCAGACCTCTCTGTTTCCCCCGGGGATGCTCCCAGCAGAGGATGCTGCTTCCTCATGCAGTGGCCTTTTCCTTCTCCTTCTGTACCCTATTGCTCTGGTGCATTAGCACGAAGATGTCTCCTCTGCCTTCCTGCCTCCCTGTAAGGAACTCTCCTCTCTGTTTGTCACCATCATTTATGCTAACCCTGCCGGCTGCCTTTCTCTCCTATCTTTATAGCAGAGCTCAGAGCTATTGCTAAGTGTGAAAAACATTGCACTCAGAGGAGAGAGCACACGCATTGAGGCGCTACTGACAGCCATCGAATCACAGAATGGGTTGGGTTGGGAGCGACCTTAAAGATCACCTTGTTCCTTCCCCCTTGCCACGGACAGACAGCCCCAAACTCCCTTTAATAGTCCCAGGAAGCCCCTGGACCACTTCGGTTGCACATGGGTCATAAAACATGCAGAGGAGCCCAGACTCCCTGAAGCATCACATCATTACAGTGAGACCTGCAGAGGTTCCCAGTGGGTGCTGCCCCTTTGCAGTGGGGTGAATTTAAGCTAAAATACCAAGTTACACGTCATTTCTGGACCTGTTTCTTGGCATCACTGGTACCCACTGGCACTAAATGCTCCCGGTACTTACCTCCTTCTATTGCATTCTTCATTATTCAGTCTCAAAGGATCTAAAAAGAGGGGTCATTGTCTAAGCCCCTTCCACGGAGATGGAGCTAAGAGAAGAAGGAGAATTAAGAAAGAAATGAACCTTGATTCTCAAGTCCTGCCCATTAGGAAACACTTCCATCTGTTTTACAGGGAATCAGCCATAGATATAGAACCAGATAAGCTGTTCTGATTTCTTTTGTCAGTGCTGGCAGATTTGCAGTACTTTGCTGGCACATGGCTTGGGAATTACAGGCAGATCCTCTCCAACATAGTGGGAACAGGAGCATCACATGCTGCATACTCCTGTCTAGAGGCTGTTGGCAAACCACAACTTGTAGTCAATCAAGGCAGGATTTTATAACCACTTCTACCCCCACCCCTTCTCACATCCCTTATTTTCATCCCTGCTCTTCAAAGCAGGATGATTCACATGTTATAGTAACCTACATTTGGCTTGGCACCACTTTGGGGCTATATATAGATGACAGAGTCACCCTGTTCCTCTTCGTTGATTCATTTTGGGGTGTTCTTTCAGGCAGGGAGCAGGGCTGGGTGCCCTGGGCTCAGAGGTTAAAAGAGGCACCCAGCATCACAGTTCATACCTGGGTCTGCTCCAGGGATGCTAAGGTGCAGTGGGTGCCTTTGGTGGCTGTGATAGAGCTCTGCAGGTTAGAAACCCCCCAGTGCTCTCCTCCCAGCAGTTGTCTCGAATTGAGAGCTTAAGAATAAAGGCAGATAAAATCACGGTCATTCCACAATCGATCCTGGGTAGTCTGTTCCCACTGGGGGCTTGCACGTTGCTTGTGGGTGTAATGGTTCTGCTGCCAGGTTTTGCACCTCTAGAACCAGACTATCCCCCGAAGTCTGTGCCTTTTAAAGCAAACTGGCTCCGTTCCTTCTGCCCTCGGAAGCTGCAGGGAGCCCGCAGCTTTCCCTCTGGGAAATACTGCCCTGTGTGCTTCGTGCCCTGATGGGAAATGAGCCATTGACAGCACCATGGAGGCAAAATGCCCAGCGGATCCCCTCCTTTCCCCCCCTCAGGAAGCAGCCCTGCTGCTCATCCCTCACTGTGCAGGGAGGTGGCTGCTGTGCTGCTAAACTGGAGCATCAGCCAAGGGCCTGCCTGGATCCTGGGCATCCCTGACCAACAGCCTCTCCCATGCATCCCGACAAAGGCTCAGGTGCTTCTTGGCCCCTCTGCTTGCTCTGATGCGGCACTGCAGGGGGGTCTTGATGAGCAGGCTGTTGGTAAAAGTGATGCTTCACAGCACCCACCAGAATCTTCAAGGAGAATGCAACCCCTGGCGCTTAGCTGGGCTGTGTTCATTTTGGAGATGGGGGGAGGACAGCATGAGTTACAGAGGAGATTTAGATGGATATAAGGAAGGAGCTGCCCATCCCTGGCAGTGCTCGAGGCCAGGTTGGACACAGGGGCTTGGAGCAAGCTGCTCCAGTGGAAGGGGTCCCTGCCATTGGAACTTAAGGAGCTTTAAGGTCCCTTTCACAAACCATTCCAGGGTTCTATGATTCTGTGTGTGCATGAATGGTACCTATTGGGTTTTTCATGTTCTCTCAAGACCTTTAAAGCAGTCAGATACAGCCCTAGGTGTGAAACTGCTGTAGGTGAGACCCAGTGGACTCGGAGCCACCGAGTGCTTCTGTTTTGCCTGAGGGCAGCTCTGGTTTAGGCCTCTTACACCAGTCATGAAATGGGGAATCAGGACCTTGCACCCCATCCTGCAGACCCTCAGCCCCTGCTCACCAGGGGATGCAGCTGATCTGTCAGACCTTGTATCTGGGAAGGCATCTTCCCACCAACCCCATGATGTGTTTTGGATGTGAAGGCTCAAAGGAGATGCAGGAAAGGATGTGAAGTGTGCTTGCAGCTTGCTCACCTTCTGCTTTCTCCACAGGCACCTGCTGGAAGATGGATGGCTCTGCCTCTGGGACCCCAAGCTCTGCCTCAGGAGACCTAGGTTTCATTCTCTGTTCTGCTCAGCGTTCTTTGGGCTAACCCTAAATTCTCTGCCTGCAAAATGCAGGTAACAGTAATTCTGTCCTTAGAGAGTTACCAAGGGGAGAAATGCATTAGCCAGTGCTGGACCCTGCTTGCTTTTATAATGGGTTCCCTACATAGCCCATTGCGGGGTTGCAGTACATCTCATTGCTGGAGGTTATTGAGTGCATCTCATTGCTGGAGGTTATTGAGTGCATCTCATTGCTGGAGGTCACCACCACTTGAGATATTACAGCAAGTGTCAGGCTCAGGCTTGCTTTCCTGGCTCCATCAGGGTGTTCTATGGCTTTGAGCAGGCTCTACCCAATCCCATTAATCAGAAACCTCTGAGTCACTTGCAGTGTGCTGACAGCAACGAAAAACCCAGCTCTGGCACTGGCACTGGCTCGGATGAAGTTTGTCTGTCTCCAAGTGCATAGGGCACAAATCAAGGCCAGGTATGGGGGGGGATGAAACAGGCACAGGATTGTATTCAAGGCAACTGAGTGTTTCCGTCTCCCTTTTGCAGGCTGGCTTGCACCGGAGCATCTCCTTTTCCATCGGGTGCTGAGCACCACGTGGGGTTTTCCTTTCTTCCATCTTATGGTGTGTTTCATCAGAGCAGATTTGCCCTGGATGCGCTCATTTTTCATCTTTCACTCTGTAATTGAGCACCAGAGGGGCTGAGGAAGTCGTTCCTTCCACCTCTGTCTCTTGGGTCCCCCCTACCCAGCGCTACTGAGGCAGTGCCTTGATGCCGTACGCTCTCTGGCCCTTTGGGATGTGAATAAGGCTGCTTGCATTATAACAGCAGCTGTGCAGAAGTGAGGGGTCAGTGCTTTCAGCCATCGCTAACACCCTCCAGGCACTGCAATAGCCAAGGGGTGGGGAGGACCCAATTCTGCAAACTTTCTGATTGACTGCGTGGTTTTGTGTGCAAACCTCAGTGCTATTCACTGACAATATTGATCCTGATGGCTGGAGCAGATGGGCACAGCAGGTACGGCTTTAGGATGCGTGCAGGCTGTCCTGATCCTGTCACCTCGGAACCCACCACGTGCCTAGGGTCAGATCCCCTGAAAGCACAAATCTGCCTGGTTCCTCTGAAGTCCAGTCCGCAGGAGGGAGCAGGTGCTCAGCTGGTGCAAACCAGCTCTCGCTTGCGCATCTATTGTAGCTCTGGTGACTTCCCACTTTTATGTCAAGGGAAGGTCAAGCCACATGGGCTGATCTTTGTGAGCTGCCGGCCTCGACGAGGCTGAGGTTTTGCACTCATAAACTCCTCACAGAGAGCAGCAGCCGCTTCACTGCAGCTCAGACATCGCTGCCCAGAATGGCTGCAGCCAGCATCGTCCATCATCCATCAGACCTCACCCAGGACCAACCTTCCCTGGGCTCCCTGCTGCCTTCCTGTCACAAAAGCCTCCTGCACAGGAAAACGTTGCTGTTATTGAAGGTCTTGCTGGCTCTTTGGGTGTGCTGCCCTTCCTGAGCCCTGCTGCTCGGCTCATGTATCATTCTCATCCCCCCTCCTGCCCTGGCGTGCCGTTGGCAGGGAGTTTTCTTTGCTGTGCATCACCCGGTGGGAAAGTGGGGCTTGGATGCGCATCGGCTCTCATTAATCACAACAGTTCCATCTCCTCCGTGCTGCAGCCTGGCAGGAGACTGCAGTTTGATTTCTGTGTGTGCTGTCCACAGGCAAGAGCCTGACTGGAGCCCTGGGCTCCATAGCGGGACCTTGGGGCAGAGCCTGGTGAGGCAATGTCTGCTCAGGGCTGTGCCCAGGGTCCTGCATGGGGCCATGAGGCTGCAGGACACTGCACAAAGAGCAGCGCATCTGCCAGGGGATGCAGGGGCTGGGGGAAAGGGGCTGTTCCCTTCTTAATGCACCCTTAAGGGGTTGTAGGATGCCTTTTTCCTTTTAAAGGGACAAACCCAAGGAGCTAAATAAATGAGCTGCTGCCCCTTCCCTTTTCTGCAAGATTAAATGCTTTCGTGTAACTGTGCATTAACCTTTGCTCCTGCATTAGCCCGCTGCTGCTTTGTGCCCTTCGTGCTTTTAAGCCAGGATTGCAATTAGCCAAAGTGGCTCTTGACAGCCTTCCAGACAGCCCGGTGCTGGGGGCCGGCGTTCCCAAAGGGAGATGGATCACAGCTCACCGGAGGCGCCTGGAAAAGGAGGCACCTTCTCTGCAGGCTGGGGCTAAATGGAGGCTTTTGAGTGTAAGGGGGGGTTTGGGCTGGAAAGCTTCCTGCTCAGTTGCAGTTCTTTGCTGGCCTCCCACTCCCATAAATGAGATGAGGAAAGTGCAGGGCCCTTCCCCTGGGGCTGGATGTATTGATAGGAAAAGCTTTTCAATAGCCTGAGTTGGAAAACCTGGTTTAAAACAAGCCCATCCCCAGGTAATTCAATAACCCAGCTAGGAGCAGGGATATTGATGAGGCCCTCGAGCCTGCTCCCACCCTTACTCCCATGGGCCTAAGTCGGATGCATTTGGGGTGCAGGGGTTGCCCCGGGGAGCCGGCAGTGGGTTCCTCGTGCTGGGGTACGTGTCGGGTGCGGCAGGGGGATGCTGTGACCTGTGAGCATCGCTCCCTGCTCTTGTCTTCCCCCAGGGAGGTCTTCCTGCCGCTCCCAAGCACTGCAGTGGATGCAGCGCTGAGCCCAGGGCCATTCACCGGGGCTGGTTTCATCCATTGACTTCTGAGAGAGTCCGGTTTGACTCAAACCTCACTGATCCTGCTTCAAGCATGCTTTAAAAGGTCACTCAGGGGGGTTATGGGATGTGTTTGTCCTTAGACATCACCTCCACAGCCCATAGGGACTCTGGAGAGCCCGGAAGCCTCAGCTTCTCTGAAAGCCCACAGAGGTAAAAATGAGTGAGGGTGAAATGTTCCATGTTTTCTGTCCAAAATACCTTTCCTTTCATCTTATCATAAGCCCTGTTTAAAATAAAGCGTTAAATTTGCTCCAAAATGGCTTTTCTGCTTTAAAATTCTGCCTCCCAGATTCATGCTTGGTAAGAATCCGAAGTAAAGGAGTCAAGGTGAATGAGTGCTTGCAAAGAGCAGTTCCAGTCCTCACGCAGCTACTTGCCAAGTTAAATCAACGTTAGCTTTCCCCATTAGACTCCATATCCTTTGGTAAGCAAAGCTTTTCTTTGCTGCTAAATGTTAAGCACCAGAATTGATGTTTTAATACTGATAGTACATTAAATATTCCTTATAATACATTATATATACACAATACATTCTATAAAATTCCTTATAATATTCCTTATAATACATTTGAATATTCCTTTCCATTACACAGGCTCACGTGCATGCAGTTGCCCACAGGAATCCCGTATTCCTATCAGTGTATGATGTGGCCTAAACGCTATAATGCACTTCAGATTATTTAGGACACCTATTTCCAATGGGCAATGCAAACCCACAAACCTCTTTTATCAAGAAAGCCTGTGCTGGGTCCAGGTCCTCCTGACATCAGGAAGAGCTCTCTCATAAATATTGATGTCAGTTGGATTCAGTCATCAGCATTTAAAGCACACCAAAACAAGTGTGCTTGCAGAAGAGACAGCCTAATTTTGGCTCTGCTTGTTGACAATACAAGGATTAGTGTCAGGAACAAAATGTGAGCAGAGTTTGCCCCTATCACAAAGAATGTGGCTTCCTTGGAGCCTGCATCTATTTTCTTTCCATCTCACACATAAAAATAAAGGAGGGAATGTATAAACCCAGTTCATCTGCAGCTTTGTATCTCAGGCTTCCCACAGCAAGGAGCCTCTCGCTGCTCTGTTTGCTACAGGCAGTGGATTCCAATGGGTATAGAAATAAAGGGATTGAAAGTGTTGGCATCAGGCTTTGTGCTCCTCGATTTCCTTTTGTGTGCAGAAACATCTCTGCTTTCCTAAGGAAAAGGCAGGCTCAGAGGCACCTTGAACTCCAGAGAGAAGCATTGCTCAGCCCGCATGTCCCTCACTCGAGAAGCCTAATGGAGAAGAGTAATACTCAATCACAGCAGCTCTTTCCCTTGGTCCTAAGCGTGGTAAGACAGACGTTGAAGGTCAAACTGCAGCCTGCTGTGCTGCTCTCCTGGTGTCAAGGCAGAAGTGAAGCTGATCCCAGTGGAGCCATGATTCCTGGGAGGTGGGGGAGCAGATGACGTGGACCGGGATGTTTCTGAAGCCAACACAGGTTTCCCACTTGTCCCCTGTTGCTCCATCAGCCGGCAGCAGGGTGTCCTATGCTGGTTTCAGGGCTCTCCTGATCCCAGAGCTTCACCCGCATTCAGTGCCACTGGAATATGGGCTCTGTGCTGAAAATTGGGAGCGTGAGAAATGGCAGAGCAGGGAGACAGAGCTTCCTCCAGGGAGTGGAGGGAGCTTTCCCAAAGGCCTCAAATCCCAGACTGATGGGGTACAGAGCTGGGAGCACCAGAATCACTGCTGGTTGACAGAAACCCCCTCAGTTGCAGAGTAACTTAAACAAGGGGAAAAGAGCAAAAGCCATCAAAGTGATCTGACCTCATAGGCAGTATTGTCAGGCATGGTCAGCCTGGAGAAACAGGGCTCTGCGGACACCTCAGAGCAGCTCCAGTGCCTAAAGGGGCTGCAGGGAACCTGGAGAGGGGCTTTGGGATATAAGGAATACCAGGCCAAGNAGAGCAGCTCCAGTGCCTAAAGGGGCTGCAGGGAACCTGGAGAGGGGCTTTGGGATATAAGGAATATAGGGCCAGGCCAAGGGCAATGGCTTGAACCTGCCCCAGGGCAGACTGAGCTGAGCTCTGAGGCAGAAGCTGTTCCCTGGGAGGGTGCTGAGGCGCTGGCACAGGGTGATGGCCCAGAGAAGCTGTGGCTGCCCCATCCCTGGCAGTGCTCAAGGCCAGGTTGGACACAGGGGTTGGAGCACTCTGCTCCAGTGGGAGGTGTGCACTGGGGGTTGGAGCTGGAGGAGCTTTAAGGTCCCTTCCAACTCAAACCGCTGTGATTTTGATTTTCAACCAGGCAAAACCCCCACTCATACCCGCTCTTGAGCAAGGTGACAGCACCGCTGCACCTCTCCCTGCACCTTCCCTGCATCCCTGCTTGCTTGCACGCATCCTGCCAGCCATGCAGAAGGACATCACTTACTCAGCACCAGCAGCTGGAGTAATTCAGCACCCGCCTCGAAGCTGTGCACATTCCTGGCAGTACTTGGCTGCTGCTGGGGCTTGGATGTTGTCTGCTCATTATGTGACCTTGGGGAAGGCAGATCCCCTTCTTATGCATCAGCTCTCCTGCTTGCAAGCACTCCATCCTATCCGTAAAGCACTCTGGGATGGGGAGCTGAGAAAGCTCCTGGCAGCAGTGTTAACTTGCTGCAAGCTGGAGCCAGGCTGTGATTTCCAGAGCAGGCTCCTCACCCAGTCAGTCTCTTCCTGTCTGCTTCTTAACTTGTTAGTTCAGATTCTCTGCTATTCCACCCCGGCTTTATTAAAGCATCGCTTTCAGATGGAATTAGAGTTTTAATTGACAGCCAGCCACTTAGGGGTTTCTATTACTTGGTAAAACCCTCCCAATTAACCATTCGTCCCTTGATGTCTCATGATTATAAAAGGGAGAGAAATGTTGGCTTTCCTGAGGCCTGACCATTGCACCAGTCATTAGCGGAGCATCAGCCTTGCTTTTCAACAGCGGCTTGATGGGAACAGGGAGGTATTTATTGTCAACATGAAACGAAGCTGAGGGTAAAAGTGTCACGGTTTTCAAGCTGCAAGGATGTTTCAGCAATTCATTTCGCAGCTCCTGTCTGATGTGTTGAATTCAGGAGGCAAATAAACCACAGTCAGAAGGATTTTGGTACACCCAAGGTGTTCTGACAATGGAGTTGTAAGTGGAAGCATTGAAGGGTAGACACCAACGTCTCAATCCTGTTTGGGAGACAAAGATTCAGGCTGCTCTTTCTTGCTGAAGCATCTGCAGCATAATCTCTGTGCTGTGTTAGGGTGATGCGCACACTGACCCTTTCTTTGAGCCTGGTGGGATCTTCTGTGGCATTCAGGGACTGCATCTGCCATGGTGGGCTTTGTCCTGATGGTGCCTTGGGGGACTTTACTATAAAAGAGAAGAAAATCACTTCTGTTTTGGTACAAGGCACTGGAGGGTAAGAAAACCCGCATGGATTAGCACACGGTGAGATGGGTTTGGCCACAGGCTGGTCTGTGCTTGCAACCCATGAGGCCAGTAACAACGGGGTGATCAGGAGCCAGGCCACAGTGTAAGGACCACGCATCTCAAAGCCTCCCTCAAGCTCTGTTGAGAGATCCTGGTCTGGAGGCACGGATTTCATCCTCCATCAGCAAACCCATTGAGGAGGAAGGGTTCACTTTTACAGGCACTCTGCTGGCTGTGGATGCACCCTGACTGCTGTGAAAATTGAGCTCCAAGGGTTAGGTTTGAGGTACTTTTGGAAGCTTGTAAATCCATTCTCTTCTATTAATGCCGGTCATTGCCCCACTGCCGTTTTCATGGTGGACAAATCTGCAAGTCACAGATGGAGAAAGACCAGGAATGAGGATAATCCGAAGAACTGGATTTCAACCCACACCGACTCAACCGGAGAGGTGGAATGAGAGCCCAGAAAGGCATTTATCCCTGACAATTTGAGGCCATAGCAAAGTTGTCACTGACCGGGGGGGGGATGAGGCTCATGAGATGCTCTGAAGATAAGAAGGAGCAAAGAACAGGACATGAAACCAGATGAGATGCAGAGGCTTGGGGGTATTTCTTTGCTTGTTTGAGACTAAAAAGCCCAAGTCTCATCCTTGATGGGCTTTTAATGCACTGTTGGGTCAGTGTAAGGCCCCCATGAACAGCAATGTGATGTTTGCCAGGAAGCCCCAAGCACATCTTACACTGAAGTTACTATTTCAAGTGACTTTCAGTTGAATCCCAGGGTCTTTGAAGACTCAGACTCTCACAGAAGCCTTCAGCCCATGGTGAATTAACCCTGTATTTATCACCTGGACAATGCATCTTTGAAACCATTCCATTTGAGCACATCAGGCTCAAGGCACGCTCGCTCCTATTCCATCCGCAAACCCAAATCCGTTCTTCTAAGATTAAGCTGATCTCTTCCATGTGCCAAGATGCAGCTCTCAGTTCTGAGTGGATTTGTTTATTGTGTCCAAGGTTTAAGTCCATGAGGAAGATGTATAATAAAGGTAAAGGGGCCCCATTTTCCTCCACCATTGGCAGCTTGGCAAAGCCTGGGTTGGTTTGTATGTCCCACAAATCATTTTGTTTCCTAATCTAATCAGAAGTAAACCAAAATCAGCTGCAATCTGCTCTGTTTGTGTGAATGCCGCTTCCTGAATGTAGCTTTTTCTATCCCCTCTCTTGTTTGGTCGGCTTAAGACGCAATGTGTTCTGACTGAGCCCTGAAAGCTTAAAGAAAGGTGATTAGAGATGGAGAAGGGAACAAATCCCACTTCTGAGGAGGTTCCGATCATAAGGGGACTTCTGACCTTGAAAGAAACCCTGCTCCAGGGTAACAATAGAAGTTCTCACTTTAAGATGTATGGAAGACATTTGTATTTTAAAGCAATTCCAAAGTGCTCATATAAAGTGCTTGATATTCTTTATGGTTTAATTCCCATCATCTCTTCAGTATCAAAACTGCAACACCCTCTTTAATCAAACCCTGCCAATTGCTCGCAGCTGAGGGTTTAGCTGCAGCCCAGCACCAGGATGGATACCTCTGACCCATCCTCCATCACCCCCTGCACTTATTCCTGCCCCCTCCTTCCCACCAATCTCACTCAGCCACACATTGCCCTTGGGGTATTTAATCCCCCTGCATGGGTAGGAGCTCCTTTGCTTCTGTGGTCCTGAGGTTTTCAGGGGGATGCTGCACCATCAGTGAGTGTAGCTGAGCTTTCCTAAGGTGGTCCTTGGTGTTTGTTGTCTGGGAGCAGTGATGATGTCTTAAAGCAGCCTGGTTTTTAGGTGCTGCTGTGCAATCAAGGAGGCAGCTGATTCACAATCATCCCTCAGCATTCACAACCCTCAGCATCCCGGAGGGTTTTGCTGCCTTTGTGCCTTGGGGTGTTTGGGTGAGCTGGTGTCTCGCAGGTGATCTGTGGCTGTACTCTATAGTGTAAATGTGAGGTCTGATTTAAGATGTTTGGCCTGATCTCTGCCTTGGTGACATTCACAACCCTGTGGGTTGTCATCAAAGGAAAAGCTTGGAAACAAGCAGCAGCCACCACTTCAGTAGTGCCCAGGCTGTGGCTAATGGGCATCTCTGACCTTTGAGCAGAACAGGGGATAACGGAGCTGTGCGTTTGTGATCTTGATGACTAAATCATCCTGCAAATAGTGGGGGCATGGGCTTCTGAAAGGCCAAAAAGTGGATCAATATCACTTCTCATTTCCCAGCAGAACCCAGAATCTCTGCTTTTATCTTGCTTTCGCAGCCCAAGACTTCCTCTGCTTCCAATTGTACTTGCCTCAGGAATTGGGCTGGCAACGCTAGCTTGACTACAGGGATATTGGGATGCTCTTATTAACAGACACAGTAACACTAATCCCAGCTGTAAGAGCACTCTCCCAGGTGTGTGTTGAGGGCAGCTGTGAGCTGCAGCCCATCCCCAGGTCA
The DNA here is from genome assembly GCA_002631895.1 of Agapornis roseicollis. Classification (NCBI taxonomy): domain Eukaryota; kingdom Metazoa; phylum Chordata; class Aves; order Psittaciformes; family Psittacidae; genus Agapornis; species Agapornis roseicollis. The sequence continues at coordinate 189,778 of NDXB01010759.1, read as the reverse complement.
CTGGGGAAATACTTTGCTTTCACTTGGTTTTTCCTCCCTTTACTGAGACAGAAACCAAACATTAAGAGACAGCAGAAGAGAGACCGAATACGTCAATGAAACCCTGTCCCAGGCAGGAGTGGCTGCCTCGAAGGGAAACCGAGGCAAACAGAACTCCTTCCTTGCTAGGTAACGTTCTATGATGAAAGGTGGAGCAAGAAGACCTTGTCAGCACATTTGAGTGAGTTTCTGCCTGTCTGACACCTGGTGACTCCACGTGTGCATGGTCCATGCTGTTGGGAAGGGGGCTGGCTTGCACTCATCTGCACTGGGAAATGGAGCCTTGCTGTGAGCAGTGGGGGGGCTGCAAGCCTCTGAACTGTGCTAATGCAATCGCTGTGGGGTCTGCTCAAGCTTCAGTAAATGAGGGGTGACAAAGTAAGGCCTGAGTAAGCATCAAATCACTGCATTTGAGACGGAATCCCAACTTCCCTTTGTTTCTGTTGTTTAAGCAGCTGACCAAAACCTTCTTGTCAGGATAGATTAGTAACTATGGAAAAAAGCTGAAACAAGCTAATAAAGGATGGGGTTTTATTTCTGTATCATCCATCAGTTTTTCCTGATCATACTGATGCAAAGGGTGGATGAGGCACTTCTCTGCTTGACTCATCGTATGCAAAACCTCCATGTGTAGATGCTGCTCTTGGTTCTCAATGAGCTTCCAGCCTAAGGAAGAGGTAGTACATTAATACTACCAATCTACTCATGTTTGGGCACCTGCCTTCATGGATCTGCAAAGGAACTCAGCTCAAGCCTGGTGTAGGTGTTTTGGATGTTTGAACGCTGATGTGCCCCAGCTTGGGCACTGGTGCTAGAACTAGCTTCTTAAGGCACCTACTCTTAAATCGTGATTTGAGCTCTTTCACTAGCCAATAAAATATGTATTAGGCCTAAAATAGACTGCTGTAGAATGGCTCAAAACACTGAATAGACCTTGCTTTTTTTCCCTCATGAATATATGTCCTATTTGGCACCTGCAGTAACAGTTGAACGCTCAGATAAATACACCCATTCAGAAAGCAGACTATTTTTAGGCCGTGGCTCTCTTCAGCTGACTTACAGTTGATGTCTTTATTTGACACGGCCTTCAGGAAGGGTTTTTTTAATTCATTTCTAAATCTTGCAGTGTAAAATTGATCTTTCCTGGCTGTTGCTGCTGCTGCTTAGCAAATAAATGTTGCTTCCCCCAGGAAAGGGCTTCACATACTCAGGTTAACGACATGTGGAGGTACAGAAACTCTTCAGTCTAAAGGGTGAGTCTTGAGACAGGGCTGATCCCTGGCTTATTAGCTAAGGAATTCATTAATTCTGTTGAGGCAAACAGGAAGCATTCTGTTGTGATGATTATCTCAAGAAGCACCGTGTATCTGGATGCTCTTGTGATTTAGTTATCTCCCCCTGTCCTTTACCTACAAACTGAGGTCAAATGCAGTGTATGGGAGTAAATCCAGGCTAATTCATTATTGGACCACTTCTCGAAGGTTATTTGTGCAACTGAAGCTTTCTCCTTGTCAAAATAGGAAGCACTGCACTGGTTTGGGCATTCTGGAGTCTCAGAGCATGCAACTTCTTCAGGCATAACTTAGGAGATGCAGAGTCCTTGATCTCAGCAATGTCTGCTCTTCTAGACAAACCAGTTAACAGTGCAGACAGGGCAGGGAATGTAATACAGCCCATTACAGTAATTGTGTTTGAGCCACGGTGTATTTCTGACTGCAAAGTGTAGTTAAAGCGCATTGCCCTTAGCTTATGCTAAGGTAAAAACTAAGTCCTCAAAGTCACAAGCTCTCTAATCCAAACAGTGACTGCTTCATACTTCTACACATTATGGGCACTTCAATCTCTAGTGAAAAGCTTAATCTTGTTCATCAGAACCTTCAAATATGGCTAACTGAGCACCTCAGACTGAAGCAGGGTCCCGTGTGGGTTTGAGTGTTGACATAGCAATGAGTATTTGATGGAATAAACCCACACTGCCAGAATGCAATATGGATTTGGTTTGTTTCTGGATGGATTCGATCTTCCCTTCTGCAAGAGCTGAGTGACATGCATAAACAGCAGAAGAACACGAGATAATTCTTCTAGGAAAGAGAAGTCAACTCATGTATCTTAATTGCCGTTCTGAAGGATGCTTCCCCATGGCAAGCAGATGACATGTCAATAATGAAACAGAAATAAACCCTGCCTGGCAATTAGCCTTACCCCTTGCTAATTAGCTAATCCATCAGGAAATGGCAGGCAGGAGCTGTTCAAGGGAGTTTATGTTGCTGTCACCCAGAGGTGCCAACAAGACGCTGTGGAATCTGACATCTCCCGTGCAGATAAAGCACATCTAGTGCAGATTACTCACTCAGACATTACTGCAGCTTCTGGATGTGGCAGCAAGAACTAGAGGATGCGAAGCTGCACCGTTTGGGTTGAATGGGACCCTATTTTGATTTCTTCTTTCACTTCCTTCTCCACATCAGTCTAATCAGAGGCCATGTGAACTCAGCTGTGATTTAAACCAACCAAGAGAGGGGTTTGTTAGCAATCCTGTATGGGGACTGGCATGGTCCCTATCTGTAACAGACTGTGGTGTTTGTTCTCTGGCCAGTGTAATAGCTGCAGAACAGAACAGCAATAGCACTGAAAGCCATGAAACCCTGCATACAACTCCAAATACTTCCCGAAAAGCAGAAGCAATGAGTTTCTCATAGCCCTCAGGTGGCAAATAAACTGGAACACAATTGGAGATTGCATTTTCAATACTTGTGCAGATTGTTCTTGACGGAACCTGAGGATGTGTGGAATTCAGCATGTGAAGATGACAGCAAGGGTAAGCTTTCTGCCTTCTCATCCTAAAGAACCAGTTCAACCAGCTCAAAATCCTCATGTTCTGCCTCATTACATGTTTACTCACATGCTGTAATCAAATCTCACCGCCTAATGCCTGAGGTATCTCAAGTGTGCAACACATAGAGATCCTCAGAGCCTGGAAACACCTTCACAGGGTCTGGCAAGACGGCCTTTGACAAACCAGCTGTGTACAGCAAATGCTGGGAGTCGCTGGGGTAGGCACTGAGTGATGCTGAAGCAGCCGCAGCCTTGTGGGCATGGTTTAAGATAACCTTGGCTTCCAAGTGAAACCCCTGGAGTGCTTCAGCCTGGGCATCTGATGAGCAGTGCCCGGGCTGGTGGTGCTCAAGATAAATAATAGCACAATAAATGAGATAACAAACCAAGACAGGAAGAGAGATTGACTTTTTTACCTCTTAAATAGCTTAGTAAGGATTTTCCTTCAGAGACTCAACCCCTGCATTTGCTATAGCTGAGAGTTCCATGTAACCACTTAGAATTCTTCTCAGTGGCTTAGGAGTCTCCACTTCCAGGAAAAACAGAACATCTGGGAGCTGAAGTGATGTTTAAGGGGCCCAGTCTCTTTCTGATGTGCCTAAATGAGATCTCACTGGGAATCAGCAGGAAGAAGGTGGTGCTCAATGGGCTTCTTGGTGAAAGATGTAAATCACAAGGCTTTTAGGAGCAGTGCTTGGTGTTTTCCAGAAATCTGGCTTTGGGGAATGGTGAATCGATCATCCAGGACCTCTTATTCTGAGGATTTGGGGTATTGGCTGGTAAGGCACATCCTGTTGGACCTGAGGGCTGTGGTAATATGGTCCATACCCCTGTGAAAGACCTGCTAGAGCATTCCAAGCGCAAGCTGTGGGGACCTGCTGCTTGGAATTGGTCTCTGCTGCTCTTCCAGCTGCAGCGAAGCCCTGAAATCCAGAGACCTGGCTGCAGTCTTCACTTGTTGCTTGTGTGAACTAGGAGAGTTCAGGAGGCAAAAGGAAGGGATGCAGCTGAACTGCATTCCCTGGCAGTGAGGAAGGAAAAGGCCTATGAAAGATGGATTTTCCTTTGTCTCACATAACTACAATAAAGACGTCGAGGCTGCAGAGCCATGAAAAGGAATTCATTTTGTGGACTCTGCAAGGAATTATGATGAGATTTCCAGCTAATGGCCTCTGACAGATGGAAGGGGTAATAGAATGCAACATTTCCAATCAAAGCAGCAATGGAATGAGGCCGTTTGAGATGATAAACCTGCTCACATGAGCTATCTGCCTGCTCTGCAAAGGAAGCAGTTGCTGATTGAGCAGGAGGGAGAGGTCAGTGGAGCAAACTTCAGAGATGGAAGCAACTGGGGGCAAAGGACCTCCATTTAGTGTAGGAAAACTATTGCTCTTCCTCAGAAGTGAATGCATCTGCATCAGTGTAAAGATGTAGGGTACTCGTATGGAGTGCGGTCCCAGCTTAACTAAGCTTCTGAGCACTGCTGCTTCTGTCAAAGTCTCATGCTTGACCACTTGAGCTATAGCACAAGTTGCTGCTGCACAAGGAGTAGGGCAGGAACTGGAATGAACTGTTTGCAGTAGGAGGAAACCAGTGTGGGGTTATTGTCTGCAGTGGGAGGCTGAGTGCTGGTGGGCAAGAAATGGAAGCGAAAGTACAGCGTGTCTCTTAGAAGTCATTTCAAGGCTTTCACATTTCCCTGTGAGCAGACATTCGCTGCCACTGGATTGATCTGTCTGATGCAGGGGAAATAAAAGCCCTTGAAAGGATCAGTGAGGAGCAGAGAAAAATTATATCTATAGTGATAGAGGCAAAGGATGCTCTCCAAAGCAATGCTAGTTCTAAATAATAGCAAAAGCCATCAGCTAAACAGTTGAAAAGCAGCCTGGTCCTGACCGAGGAAGAGGAGTGAAAGATTCCTTTCTGCATCCCTATGAAGTCTGAAGTAATTCAGCAATTGTTTTTCAGTGGATGTCAACTCAGACACTAATATTCTGCTTCTTGAAGAGTTATCACCAAAGCTCTGCATAGGCTGGAGAGCTATTGCCCTCAGTGTCTTTGCAGCGAGCACAGCAGTGTGATAAGTGTGTTACGGGTGACTCAGGCCTGATAAATCTTCAGACCCAGCACACAGGAAGGCAAAATAAACCTTTGAACCATGAGGTGAAGAATAACCCTGGGCCTGGTGCTAAACTTAGCTCTGGTTCTGAAAGCAAAGCTTCAGCTGTAGAAATCCACCGAGGCTGGAAAGTGCCAGACAAGTCGAGAGTAACCAGGTGGGAGTCAGCGGTGTGCATACAGAATGTGGAGGGGAAAAGGAGGATGAAGGTAGAAACCAGGTTGATGCACTTACAATATGGAACACTTTCTAGGTGCCATGGAGCGCTGTAGTGTGGCACAGATAGGACTAAATCCTGCTTCCTGTTTTTATGCTCACAGCCAGCTCTGTAACTTCTAAACAAACACACAAAGCCAAGCATTTGCCAGGAAATAGACATAACAAATAGAACAAACCCGAGCCCAAACAAGTCTTACAGACACTTGTTTAACGCTAACATGTGTTGAGGCTGACATTTGAAAAGGGATAGAAGTTGCCCCCGTGATGCTCAGTGACAGAAGGATTCAGACTTCTGTGAATCCAGAAGATTTAGTGCATTGGGAAACATAACTGCTGCTGAAGGAGAGGTGGTTGAAACCCATCAGAAGTTTTCAAAGTCCTACTAAAGCAGCAACATGAATCCTGGCTCTTTCTTCTTACAGGGACTACAGAGCCATTGAAGCCGGATGAAACAACCGGCATTACTCAGCACTTGAAAGGGCTGTGCGTGATCTGTGCGCGTTGAATTGCTCTTCAGAAAACCCTGGAATTTCAACTCCTCGCCTTGAGGATTGTTTTCCAGCCAATCCTCGTCTCTTTTCCAGCCAATCCTGTCCCAGCTTTGCAGGCTTCATGAAAAGTGGTGTCCTTTTAACCGGAAAAGAAAGAGAAGAATCAGGTGTCCTCGTTTCGCAAAGAAACGAAGCTGCTATTCACGAGACTTGACAAGGACCCTGTTTTCCATAGGTATAGTCCCCCACATAAAGGAGCACACCTGTAAGTCCTCATCAAACAGCCTTAAAAGACTGAAATAAAGGTTATTTGTGACCTAGATTCTTCTTTCATACCTCTCCCCTTAGCTGCTAGTGGACAGGCAGAAAGCTATCAATCCTACCGGCATTATTAATGCCTGCGAAAGGGAAATGAGTGATAAATGACTTTTGTCCTCCCTATTCCAGGCAGTTTCTCCAGACATGCTCATGCTGGTAACTCCCGTGTCCTAACATCTATTTTGATGTACTCCAAGGAAAGAAATTGGGCATTGAGGGACTGATGTTCAGCGGCCACAGACTGGGGAAGCTCTACTGAGGGGCACTGATTTATGTTGCCTGCCGCTGTTGGAAATAAAGCAGCACTGAAATCAGCATCCCAGTGATTAGTTATACCAGTTTGGGATTTGCTGGTTCTTAGCTCCTCTTCAGAACTGGGCTTTCTGGTGCTGCTCTGCTGATTTGTGTGGCTGGCTTGTGTAAGGAGTCCCTGCACACTAACCAATATCTCTTTACTGTGATCATCTCTGTCTCCTCTCTTTAGTTGCTCTCATCCTCTTTTCTGCATACTGCTCATTTAATCACACCACTATAATGAAGTATCTGCCCAAATGACTCCGTCCTAATGGAATCCTGATCTGACTGAGGATCCCATCACTATATGGGGATTTATGAGGATAAAAGGTGTGGAAATACAGAAAAGTTATCCAGAAAAATAATAAGCTAGGTTTTCATAGGAGGTCTATAGATTCTTCTGTTACTCCTCCTCTGAAAGAATAACCAAAATGGAAAGAAATGGTACCAAACCGCCATAATCTGACCATTTTAAAGCACATATATTGAACAGTTTCCTTTCCTTTCCTGGGTAGAATTTGGTGCAAAGATTTGTCCCAACCTTCCTGTTCCTTATGAAAAGCTGCTGTAAGTCTCCAGGGCTCAGCAGTGCCAGAAATCCAACCTCTCTTATTAGAGCCATAAAACTTCACCCACCTAAACTCTATTGCTTATTGAAGCCGTTGAAATACATGAACCTTAAGACAAATTATTTCCCAATATTATGCTTTTATTGTAACATTTTGTTATAAAAGGCAGGGTGGAATCTCCCCCCAGCCATGCTCCAATGCATTGATCTTATTTCTTCCTCCCTCTTTCTGTTCTGGGTAGAATTCAAGGATTTCAAGAGCAAATGGAAATCCCTTCTTTTTCCTTTCCTCTGTTATTTTTCTCTCCCAGATTATCTGTGTAAGAGCATCTATAAATACCAGAGAAAGCCAGGCATGAAGCAGCCAGGGACTAAATATAAAGACAAATATATAGGCAAAAAAGAACACAAGGGGAGAACACTTCATGTGACAGCCATTCCATGCATCCTCAGCAGGGATCTGTTAACTCCTCCGCCTTGGGCTGGGTCTTGGTTTCAGGGAGGTGAATGATTCAGTGAGACCTCATGCATAATGAACCAAATTTGATTTCAAGCTTTCATCACCAGGGCCAGATTTGAGCTGCATCAGACACCAAAATGGGATCTGACTTTCCCAAGAATTCCTTACATCAGGAATATTCAACTTAAATGTTCTAAGAAGTGATGGGAAGAGATTAAAATCCTTCTGTTAGGATCAGCTTTACCAGGAGCAGATGCTTTAAAGGTGTATGTCACTGGTGTGGAGCATTTCAAATCAATACATTTGCCCTTAGAGATAGAGGAGCATCCAAAGGGTCAATGGGGATGTGGAGATGGGACTGGACTGTTGTTTGTCGCAGAGATTCAAAGAAGGGATGTGCTGCACCAGAGGAAATGAGATTAAATCAATAATGAATATCTAGACTATTGTAATGAGGGTTGATAAATGCTTTGGGAAGAATAGTAATAGCATTTCAGGGGTTATTGCTATTTCTAATTGAAGATCATAGCAAGACTTGCAGTGTCGGAGAGCTGGGAGTATGGGGTGAGATGGGCATAGGATCCAAAACCCCAGTGCAGCTAATGATAGAATTTGTTTGTGATTGTTTTAAAGACCATTAGGCACAACTATTATTAGAAATAAATATTTTAAAGCATCCTTGATGTGCATGCCCAGTGTTGATTCTAAAAATATGAGGCCACAAAGAGATAATTTATCCAGTTCTGGGGATGCTGAATGCCTAAGAGGTTTCTTCTCGTGATAACAGAAGTAAAACAGATTGATGAGTATTTTACCACCTACTAATTGGGCTTTGTTTATATCTGGGCTAAATTAGCAGAAGCCTCATATAAACAAGGTATGGGAGCTGGCAGCTGGTGAAAACTCCACGCTACAAGAGGATTAATGTGCTTTCCAGTTAGTTCTGGAGATGACATGGGAGTTAAACTGATCAACTCGGCTGCAGGGCTCTTGTCCAAGGGCTTTGGAATCCAACAGTGACACGAAAGGTTTCCCTTGAGATCTTAACCAGCACCAGAGAGCAAACAAGGAGGAAGGTGAGGTGTGAGGTGGGGTCAGTGTGGTCCTGCTGATGCTCACTGCGCATCAGCAACAGGATGAGGGGAGAAAACAAGGTGAGGAAAGATCACAGATTAAGATGAAGATAGGAGGGTCACTGACCATGGCCAAAACAGGGGAAAACCAGTGTGCTTTATTGCCTATTAGAACAGGTTTAGGTGGTGAGAAGCAAAGACAAACCCTCATCGCTCAAGCTCCACAGTGGTGAGCTGCCTTGTCTGTCACTGTTCCCCTCCTCTGCCTCCTGCCCCTCAGCACCTCTGTGGGTTTTGTAATGAAATAGTGTTATCTCAGGTGAGATGAGAGTTAAAACCTCTTCATCCTCTTCATCAAGGCCCTGGGTCTGCGCTGCCCACCCTGGCAAGGCTGCTCTGGACCACCCTGCATTGATTTCATTTGGCAGGGGAAGCAGGTTTGGGAATTTGAAGGCGGGTTACAGTGGGGCTGGCTTGTCTGTTGTGTGTGGTTTTGGAACTGCAGTAACTTAGGGCCAGAACCTCAGCTGCTGTGAATGAACTTATCTGCTTTGGGGCCCACTGATTTCAGCAGCACATCCCATCCCCCCGGGATTAATAAAGAGCTATTTAAGGCTTTAATTGCCCCTCCGTCTCCAAGGAAATGAGATATGGGAGCAGTATTGTCCTACTGCATTTGACTTGGCTCCTTTCAGTCATATCTTGCGTCAGCTTTAGAGAACCAGCCCTTTCCCTCAGTGTTCTTTTCTGTGTGGACAAAACCAGCTTAAAGATGGATAGCAGCCCCTCTCCTTGCTGCTTTGATGTAATTACTTTCATTACATTACTGGTTGCCTAGAGGCAGAATAAGCTTAATCTCCTCAAGGGCCCAGCATAACTCCAGCCTCAGTGGGTTTCCATTTGTTCCCCAGAGCTGCCTTTACCCTGTGCATGTTGCTGGTGAGTGCTAACCTGTGAGCAGAGCAGATACAGGGAGGTGAAAGGGGGAAAACCACTTCCAGCCTTCCCACTGCCTGCCCGCAGCTGGAATGTGTCTGCTCCTTTCCTGCCTGTTGGGAGCTGCAACACAGTGATGTCTTCAGAGCCCTTGTGCTATACTATATACTATACTATATACTATAGTATATTGTGCTATACTATATACTATATGCTATACTATATGCTATATACTATTTGTCTATGTGTTTATTTACTCTCACTGCTACAGCTAACTCCTGAAGGGGGATTTTGAGGTATTCACTTGTAGGGAGTCTCCTGTTCCTTCAGGGATATGTATGGGTTGTCTAAGAAAGTAATGACATAGTTCTGCAGGTGGCACCTTGCACAGAGCAGCACTAAGCAGTGTCTGGCCTGAGGGGTACTGGGAGAAGGGCAGGGATGAGGGCACAGGAGTTTTGCTTCGGTGCTGTCATTAGGAAGATGAGTGAAAGCCCATTGTTGTTCTGCTTCGAGCTCGGGTTTGCTGCTGCAGCACAGCCTACACTTGTGACTCACTGGTCCCTGCTGAGCACAGGACTCACTGTCTGAGCAGATGCAACCAGAAGTCACTTGTAAGGAAGTCTAAAACAGGGTTACAGAAAGGGAGTGATTTGTGACCAAAACACCGAGTTTGGGGGAGGATCTGAGAAGGAAAAACGCCCTTTCAGAGCTGGAAGCAGTGTACTTACAACACAGAACCAGGGCTTTGCTCTGTGCTGTGTGTTCAGTCACTCACAAGGAAGAGTCTAAGTCAAACCAAGCCCAGTGTTATTGATTAGGCACAGTTTAAAGACTGACTTCCAGCAGTGTTAATGGGCACAGGTATAAAACAGCTGCTGCCAACCAATGTGTATCTTTGGGGGAAATCCAATCACAGCTGATGCAAAGTAACCTCCAAGGAGCCAGTGCTGGATTTCCATAGCTTATAGGCGAGGAAGCTGTTTCTGCACCATCCTCAAGCATGGGGTGTATCATCAGTATCCTCTCAGCTTTGTCCCCTGAAGCACAGTAGAAATCCAATACTGATTAACACCAGCAGTAGACTGCTGCTCTCTTGTATATGCTGAGTTTCACAGCGGCCAGCAAATCCTGGCTGAGATACAAAGGTCTCTGTGCCTTGCCCCATTTGCACCTACTCCTTGTCACAAATGAGCCCTCAGCGCAGGCATTCAGACGGGAGCTGCACTGCCCTTCACCCTGCTCATCGCCTCCGGGCAGGAGGCTCATTTGAGTGTCCGAGAGGATTTGGAGGTGTTCATGTCACTGTTCCACAGGGATAAATGCTACAAATGGTTGGAATACATCAAAGCCCCCAGACAGGCAGCACTGGGGTTAAACATCTGGTATCAGCTCTGCTGGAAGCTTCCTTTAGGATCCTGAGCAATTTAAACCCGGACTTATAGAACTGTCCCAGAGGGGGTTCGGTCTTCCACAGCTTCCAGTGAGGGCCTACAGAGCTCTGTACCTTGGGGGGTGAACTCTTGGGTTACCAAACCCAGGAGATCAGTGGTCGTTCAGAACCCAAGTGATGCTACAGCTGCGGGCTTCAGTCCCTCGCTGCTCCCATTGTCTGTAAAGTGGACCTCGTAATCTCCCACCCATCACACCTGGAATCCTCAGCCCCGTTTAGCCCGGCCTTCCTTTGGGAGAGGCATTGTTCCTGTGGATGGGAGGGTCCTTCCTCTGCACTTTAGGAGTGAAAAAGGCGCCATTGTGGCCACGTTCGGGTTTCCAGTGCTCCCTGCGGCCGCGCCGTGCGGATGCTGCCGGGTGCAATGGGGGCATCCAAGGCTTGGCAAATCAGTGTCCCCCCCCCATGGAAAAGCGTCTCAGAGCAGTGCGAATAGGAGGTGAGTTTTTCATGCCATGCATAGAAGCAAGCTTTGGGTGAAAAGAGACTTTAAAGCGTGGGGCTGTGCTCTACCGGCGTTACACAACTTCGTACTGCAGCAGCGTGGCTTTCCAGTTCTGTTGCATCTCCCTGCTGGTTACAACGTTTGTTATCCGGGGGTTGGAGTGCGGGTTTTATTGGTAGCTGTTACAGCAAGCTGAGGTTCAGCCCCTTGAAAGTGATTCCCAAGAGAGCTCGTTTTGCTGATGCGTGGGGTTTTTCTGTTGCCTTAAGTCTGGTCTGGGTCTGGTGTGCTCATGCAGAGCTTGAATGCTGCAAGAACCCTTCCTATCGAGTTGGCTGGCGTCAAGGAATCGCATAAATAACACTAGGAACTGTCTTTATGGCACTTGAGAAGGCGATCTGGCACACAGTATTGCATAGAGTGCTGGAAAAGGCAGCCAGAAGGGTTGACATTGCAGTTCTGACACTTTCAAAGTGAGCTTGAGTTGGAACTTCACACAAAGGGAATGCAATCCATCGGTAGCATGGGAAGGAGCAGGAGCTGAATCCTGAAGCTTCCAATGAGTCCAGGCCACCTCCTGCGGGGGTGATAGCAGCAGGGCTCGGTTGTTAGAAACCCTCTGCATGCCAAAGAGAGCTCAGAGCCTGAGCAAACGGAGGCAAGCGAGGTGCTGGGGCTGTTAACGTGTGCCTTGGCAGCCCCCCAACCCCGGACTCGTGAGGCTGAGGCGGGGAGGGAAGGATGCGTTTTCTCCCTGAGAAGGCATTTCTGCTTCATGAAGGTAAAGGTGTTATTTCCAGATTGCCAGCTCTGTGATGATTCGGACTGGGTCCGGATTCACTGAAGCCATAGGAGAGCGGTAGGGAACACTGGTGTTTTCCAGGGAAAAGCCTTGCAGGATTACGGAGGCTTCGGGTGGTTTCCTGGTCCAGCAAAGTAGTAAAAATCGCATGGGAAGCATAAGTAGTGGGTAAAAACCCCAAAGCTGAGAGTAAAGTAGTCCTATGAAGCATTTCAGCAGCCCTGAAATCTCTTCTGTATACTCAGATCCCAACCTGATGTCCATCCCTCTCCTTTGTATTTTGAATGTTTGGATCCTTTGAGGGTTGCAAAATTGGAGTGGAAAAGATGGAGAGAAGCCCTTCAAATTAAATTGTCAAGGCCTCCATGTTAGGAAAGCAGAGTGCAGTGGGAAGGAAATCACCCTGATCCAAGGAAGTGTGCACGAGCTCCGGTGGGGCTTGTAAAAGCATATGTGGAACCTGGCTCCTTGGCTGTGGAGCTGCAGCCATATTCCCCAGGGCCAACAGGGCTACAGGAGATGTTGGAAGCTGTCTCCATCTCAAGTCAAGCATCACTGGAGAAGCTAAGTCTATATCTGCTTTCTTATTGAGCAGCTTTGCCCTAGCTAGGGAGACAATGTGATCCAGAGACTGTATGGAGAAGCTGTGTTCTCTTCCCTGTTTCCTGTGAGCTTCTTCCCATTAATAGCAGTACATTTTGGCTCTGGATTCAGTGGCAGCAGGATCAGGCTGTGTTTGACCTGGGACCCTGGAGGGAATTGTGGTGTCAGTTGTATTCCTTTGGCTTTCCCTGTGTGTGCAATAGGGCTAAAGCTACTTTTGTGCCATCTCCTGAAATATACAATTAGCTGCTGTACAAATGGTAAAATCGACAATTAATCTAATTATATAGGAGTGTTGCCTAATTAAATGATTATGTCTCTTCAAAAGCCAGTGTTTACATTAATATGAAAGGAAAGCTGGATTGAATACCCAAAAAGCCCGAGCTCTGTAAAATGGCTATAGTGTACTTGTACTTTCTAAAGCCAATCTTTGGTATTAAAGAAAGATATTGGCCCCCTCCCTGGGCCAAGGAAGGGAGGAGAAGCAGGAACATATGTGTTTCCAGCCCAGAGACAGAACTCCTGCTCTCTGCTCCAACAGGCTTGCTGCCAAGGCAGCTCGGCTGATCCACATTTTATCTGCAATGCATCAATAGTTTTTGCAGCCCTTTTTGTTTGGCACTCTTCTGGTCGCCTGTGCAGAGATGCAGCCTCCTCAACAGGATGCTGCATTCATCTGTAACTCTTGGGTTCCTGGTGCCCAACTGATGCTTCCCTGCACTGAAATGTTCTAGAGGCAGCAAGGTAAAACCTTTCATGTTGAGGTTAGCTGCAGATTGCAATAGCTCTGAGGAGCCTGTTCCTCTGTAAAAGTGTGTGTAAGATGCAGCACAGAAAGGGGAAAATGAATGAGAAGTTCAATTGCTCCATCAGAGCAATGGTAGTGTTCGCAGGGATAAAGGTAAATCTGTGTGCACCCAAATGTGCTGCTATTGGAATGCTTTGTCCTCATCTCTTTTGCATTATGGATGTCTGCATTGCTGCTGAGAGGTGGGACTGCAGCAGTGCGTGGAACCAAGGCTTTCAGGGGAGGTTGGCTCTGGGGATTGATGAAGATGATGAGGCAGGTTTGTCTGGGGTCCTGTGTCTTGGTTTATATTCATGCTGCTGCAGAGACAGACCTGGCTGTGTTCTATTGCACTGGTACTGAAAGTGTGTGATAACTAAAGGGGCAATAAAGAAAAAGGTTCTGTGTATAGTTCTCCATAGCTTGTGGTGGGGACCAGGCATTGCTCAGTGCAGATGCCGGGGCCTTCATCAAGACTGTTTTCAGGTGTCCACCAGATATAAGAGGCCTAAGCTTTATTTCAATTACATAGTGATAGGGAAAAACAGAGTAGAGAACTTGATACTGAAGCTGAAGTAAAATCAGGAAGACGTTTTGCCCATCAGATAATAGAGATTAATGTCTAATGACAACGTTTTGCACAAACCAGAAAGCAAGAGTGTGTTCAGCTGCTCCCCACTGAGGAGGAAGTAGGAAAGGAGCTGAGCTCTGGGCTTTCAGTCACTGTAACACCAATGTGGCTCTCTCTGCTTGGTCCGAGTGGCTTTAGTGTTGTGAAGAGCCTGGAAGCTGTTGGACTGTGTTTGAGCAGCTGACCTGCTGCTTCCCACCCCAGCAAGGTGTAATGAGGCTATAGAAAGCCAAGAGTTTCAGAGCAGCACTGGGTGTGATGCGGGAAAATCACAGCAGTTCCTAAAGCCGTGTCCTGGCATCCCTGAGACGCTTGGAAACAACACAACCAGCCTGGGAGGTAGGAAAGAGTAATATCAAAGAAAGGCCCTAACCAATGCTGTTTCCTTTTGCTGAAGTTATGTGCAGTTGGATGGATGTGTAATGAATTAACCTCCTTTAATAAACCTGCAAGAAGCACAGCATCCAAGTGCTCTATCCGGTGTCTAGGGTGACTTGGAAACAATCACTATAATCCACACCTAAAATGCCTGGAGGTATATCCCAAGGTGGTTTAAATCAGGCCTGATGTAGATACTTCTCTGCTTCATATGAAGCCTTTGAAGCTTCCTTTTGGGATTTTAAGGCTGAGTATGTGTTGCTGGTCCCTTGTGACAGTGGTGCTTCCAAAATGGGACTTTGAGAATTGACGATCCATCCACTTCCAGACCTCCCGTGAAAACATCCCATCATTTCCTTACAGCTCCAGCTCGTTGATCTTCAGAACCAGAGCAGTTCAAAGCCAGGCTGAAATGAATGGCCAAGGACCCTGAAGATCAAAAGCAGTTGAGGCTATTAAGCTTTATAACATTATGATATGGAAAAAAAGGTGCTTTCTGCACACTTGATGTTTTTTTCTGTCTGGAGACTTAATGACTGATTTGAAGGTTGTTCATTGGGTATCTCTGGAGATGGGCATAAGAGCAAGAGTGATTTAACAAATTAAAACCAAAGAGGTGGCAGCAATAAATCTGAACATTGTCTGGCCCTCAGCTCTCATATATTGTGAGATAATGGCATATTAATGCACAAATCAATACCCAGACTTAAAGCCAGATGCTCAGTTAGGCTTCTCAAAGCTCTGGGAACCTTAACCCTGTTCTTTCTCTCTTCTTAGAGGAAGAGTAAGACCTGGAGGAAGGAGGCTGCTGGTGTGGATTCTATCATTGTAAGTGTATCATTGTATGAGGAAACAAGCATTTTGTCAGCACATATCATGGCAATAGAAATGGTGACTTCCTGTATTCAGAGCCTTACCTCTGTGTCTTGCTGAGCAAATAATATTCACACTGATATCCTTTAGCTCCCATTTGATTAAATGGAGCACATCCGAGCAAGATGTGGAACAGCTTTAATAAGAATTGGTGGAGAGCAGCATCTTCACGCGTGGCTTCTAATCCCCTCTTCTGCTGAAAGCAGTTCATGTTGGGCCAGCATCTCCATTTTTGGAGATAAGAGCTCATCATTGCTCTAAGTTCTTAACTGTTTATGACTAAACTGCTCCTCTGTCTTGTCCCTAAGTGGGAGCAAAGGAGGTAAAGCGAGCAACCAGACAGTGGATGGCAATTACACAAGCTTTGCCTAGCCTCAAAGCACCACGATGGCATAAGCAGCTGGTGTACAAGTGCTGTGTCTTGGGCTGTTTGCATGATAGCTGGTTATGGGCTCTGCTGTTCCTTGTGATGTGGCATCCCTCTAGAATACACTGTTTAAGCCATTGGAAATTTGTCCCTGCGTGTACAAAAACCATATCAACCATCCATGGTTTTGGAGATGTGCCTTGATACACGTTAAAGAAAGGGTCTGTTCTTGCTGCAGAATCGTGTGCAGTGATGTGATGGACCAAGCTGTGTAGTTAATGAAGTGATTTGAACAACCCTGAGACCTGTTCCTAGTCTGGCTTCTGCCTTCTGAGTGTGTGTCTGATTTTGAGCCATGTGTGCTAGTCCCACCTAATACAGGCTTTGTCCTTTACCTGGGTAAGGAAAGTATTTATCAGATGGGCTAGCCCCAGGCCTGGAAACTTCAAGTTGAAGCCTAAACAGGCTGGATTTGGGAGATTCCTTCTCCTAGCACAGACCAGCACACCACGTATTTCTGTTTCTTAGTCCCCACCACATACAATAGCCTTCCTGCACTGTTAGCTCGTTTGCACTGGAGTTCATTAAAGGATGCAGTCACCGGTTGCCTGCATCCTGGAGCTGCCCCAAGCTGATTCTTGCTTTGGGGGACTCTCTCTGATTGCAGCTGTTATTTCTCAGTTTGATGCCTATAACCTAAGGACAAGTTTAAGCTGTATCAGTAGATGGCACTCTATCAATCCTCACAGCACATCGTGCTGGGCGTAGAAAGGGCTGGAAGTAGAAACGTGGTTTTAGATGCTAGAAAAGGGGTGCTAGGAGGCTGTGAGGAGCTACCCGAGGCTCTGCTGTCTCTGTCATCACCTGGATGACAAGCTAGGTCTGCTTTGGAAGCATACCAGTGTAGGGATCAATATCCTCACGCTCTAAATAGCCCTTTGCTTTCTGGGTAGTGCATCCTTGTGCTCTGCCTGCTGGTCTGGGCAGGGAGTTTAAAAGCCCTCAGCAGCGTGGTCAGCTCATGTTTTCTGTGTGTGCTTTATATTACCAGGTGCTGTGGCTTTCCGCAGCCCTTCCAAACAAGCGCATCCCTCTGTTCCTGGAGGAGCCTGCGCAGGCAGAAGTGATGCAGCACATCCCAAAGGTTTGGGATGGCTCCTTGTTTTTGTTGTTCTCTTTTTCCTTCCCCAAGAATAAATCAAACTGAACCGTATGTTTTTACTTCGTGCCCATAGAATATAACCCACCTTTATCCTCTGTGCAATAGATCCTGCCCCATTCAGCCCACTGTTAATGATTTCCCATTTGGTTTTAGGTAGCAGCCCCAAAAATGCACTAGTATTTCACTCTGTATAACCCTTTTCCTTCCTGTTGTGTGACTTTCCTCTGTTGTCATTTCCTCTGCTACAGTAAAGCATGATCTTAAGCTCCTTTCCGTTCAGCTTCCTCAATTGGAATCTAAAATGACATGGGAAGGGCTCTAAAATGATAATGGCACGCCTGAGGGAGATGAGGAAAGTGCGGCATGATTCAAAGATGCTGCTGTCATGAGTTCCCTTGTTAATGAGTGGCTGCAGCCACTCATAATAATCATCTTCTGGGCCATTATGCTCTAAGCACATCATAATGGACCATAGACTTTCCCTGTGTCTCACATGACTTCCATAGTGTATGTAGACTTAATCCCACTGCAAAAAATCATGTAGCCCTTAATGCAGTAATAAGATTATGTGGATAGCTTCCTGAGATAGTCGAGGTAAATCAATGCAGGCTTCCCAAGTCCTTATTCCCACATCATGGTCTATGATCTCCCATCCCTTAAGTGTTTTCCAGTAGTGTCCAGATACGCTTTTTATGTTGTATAGCATGCTGACTCTGATGCTGCAGCTTCAGTATAGCATATCAGTATGTGTGCACATACAAAATGTGCATGTGTAAAGATGATTACTCAGTACTAATCAGTTCTAATGATCTGATACCCTTATATATATATATATTCTTAACATTCCATAGACATGGATGAGCAACTTCAATGCAAAACTGCTGAAGTCAGTACCATTTTTAACAAAGATACATGGACTGCATTGCTCCTTTTCCTGCTCTGCACCCAGGTATAAACCTTGCAGAAACCTATTCATTTGACTCTCAGTAACTGGGGTTCAAAGTGGCAAGAGGAATATTAACTCCTTTTCAGCGTCATCCCTCACTAGTCTATTGAAATGACAAAATTAGGGGGAATATGAGCTATCTCGGTCAAGGAGGCTGCTTTGACCATCCGTTTGAACTCCACTGAAGCCATATGAAGTATGTCTATTGACTTTCATCAGCTGTCAATCAGTGCTTTACACTCTGAGCCAAAACCAGCAGCTCCTTAATGTTATGAATATTCCTTAAAACCTTCTGGTTCCACTGAAATCCTGTGTCAATTAGGGTTTTTTTGTGTTATGATTCAGGATCAAGCCCTATATCCGCTGTATGTAAATGTCATACATTGTCCAAATACAGCTCCCATTTTGCATTAGTAATACGAACTCACTGGATATATTAGGATATATAGGATATATATCACTACATATAAGCACTGGGTATATAGGGCAATTGGTGTGATGCTTATGCATATTTTTAAGTCTTTATGCTACGTATTTAGGTCACGATGCAAAGAGAGAGAAAGATGCATTTAAGGGAGGGTTTCTTTNTATGTAAATGTCATACATTGTCCAAATACAGCTCCCATTTTGCATTAGTAATACGAACTCACTGGATATATTAGGATATATAGGATATATATCACTATATATAAGCACTGGGTATATAGGGCAATTGGTGTGATGCTTATGCATCTTTTTAAGTCTTTATGCTACGTATTTAGGTCACGATGCAAAGAGAGAGAAAGATGCATTTAAGGGAGGGTTTCTCTGAGTATTTAATTTGATTCCTGTCTTACATGTAGATCACTTCTTGACAGACAGCAGATGGCTGCTTATTCCTGAAAGCATTTGTTTCACTGGCACTCCTGATAAAGTTATGGATTTGATGAGCCACAATATCTGTCACTTCAGGATATCAAAAACTGCTGTGTGGGCCCATTAGCACTCACCTTGGGTAAAGTGAGTAGCAGATAGGAATTACCATATTGATCCAAGCGGTGCTTCAGTTAGCCCAATACCCTTGCTCTGACTGTGGTCACTATCTGCTGCTTCAGCAATAAGTGGAGCAAGTCCTTTGAGACATGTCTGTACAATGACTTGCTCTCAGGAAAAGCTGCTTCCTGATACTTATCTGTTCTATTTTGAAGGCAGGTAGGGGTTATATCCACATGTGTAACTGATATAAATCTGAGTGGCCTTGCTATGTATATGTGTATACAGCTACATCTTCAGGATCCTGCTGACTTATCAAACTTGTTCTTGTTATCAGTTTCACCTTTGCTATTGCCTTGTTTGAGGATGGCTGTTCAAGTCTCTAGGGCAAGCATCCAGGCTCTGTGGTGGCTGTACATCAGTCCGTGGCTACAGGGGCTAGTACTATGCACCTAATCAATGAGGGGCTGCTGAGCGCTGGCTGAGGAGCTCAGTCAGTGTTCAAGAGTAAGCAATGGTCAAGCCAAGGGCACTGCAATCAGATAATGGATTGTAGGGGTGAGGACTGCAGGAATCGGCTGTGTCGGCAGCATTGGGCCAGGGCTCAGGTTTCTTCATTCAGGCAAGGGTTTTTTGTGGATTGATACAGTTAATTGCGATATTTCAAGCTTCTTCCCCGTCAGTCACAGTTGCTGCTCATTATGTGCCTTAGGGGACACAAGGCACTGCTGGAAAACTAAACAGCACAACTCTGTCTTAATGAAGGTTCAACTGCCTTCTGATGGGGAAACAGGGACTTCTGGAGCCTTAGGAGAGGAGAATCTGAGTTGAGAGAGGGCAGGGACTGCTGCATATACACAGCTCTGATTAAAAACTGCTTTATGTACCCGCTGCCCAGCGCTGTCATCCTGTGCGTCCCACACACCTCGAATCCTCTTCATATGGGGGGAGATTTTTACTTGTGTTGTAAGCATAAACCATTCTTTACTGTATTTGCATGCAAAGCAAGTGTGGTTTTGCTGATTAGATGTTCCAAAAGCTTGTAAAGAAGTTAACCTGGGGCAAGGTGGGATGTGGACCTAACAAAAGGGTTATTTCTGAACTGGAATGGAAGCTTTGGTCTCTCTGCAGGTTGAAAGATGGGGTCTTAATAACTAGATGCTCATAATAGTCCCTCTTAGTGATGGTATTAATGAATGTAAGCTCTTGCTCTTGTAACAGCATCGCTGTTGAATGCTGACAAGGACATATGGGAGATGCAAACTGCTCCTCCAAATCATTTCCATCATCTCAAGGAACAGATTTGGAAATGATCTTGAGTGAAATTCCAATTCTCTCCCCTTCCTCTTGTCTGCTTATATTAATGACTCTCAACGAGGGCTTGCTTTGTCCACCTTCAGTGCATCATCCCACTGAACTGTACTTGATAGGATGTATTTTTAGCCTACTACCATGAAATGGTTGTAAAAGGGGATGCGTGAGCACCAGAGGTGTAGGAAATCTGCAGATTTACTTAAGCAGCTTCTGGCCATTCTTGGCCAGCATCTGCTTTACTCGCACCCTTTGCATTATTGATAAGGAAAGCTCAGCGCTGCGTATTCCAAACAGGAGAAGGGAGGCTTGATTGCAGAAAGGTCGGAGTCAGCTGAAAATAAATGTGACTTTACAGCTCCAAATGGCAGTTCCACTGTTCTGCTCCTCCAATCTGTCATGCTAGTTTTAGACAGCGCAAAGAGAGTTCAGTTCTCTGCCATGAATCTGGAGGGAAGAGCACAGAGAGGCTCGAGAGATGGATGTGTAACCCCCCCATGCAAATGTACGAATGAAAAGGAGACGATGCGGAGTTTGGGAGCATCAGTAAGCTCTCCATCACTGTGCTAAGAGCTGGCTGTGCCTGGCAGCAGCAGTACTTGGCGCTTTGCCTAGCTGAACCTCGCATGCATTTGACAGCTGACACAACAATAGCTGTGAACTCTCACAAATGGCCTTGTTTTCTGCAAAACAAAGTGGGCTCTGTAAAACTCCTGTCCAAACCCTGTCCTGTGTGGGATGGGGGTTGAGTGCTGAGGGAGAACACCCAGGTTCTTTTATGCTTGGAGGTATAATGCAAACCGCTTCTTGCTGAATCAGTGCTGCACTATCAGCAAAACCTGATGCAACAAAATGGCTTCAAAATGTACAATAGCTGCTTTGACTTGAGCATTGCAAGCTGATACATTCCAGTGCCTCTGGCTGCATATGGGCTCTTTGCATTGTGCTGAGTACCCCCGTAGCCAAGGCAAGCAGTCTGACATGAAAAGCAGGGTTACAGATAAGGCTGCCTCTTGCTTTCCTTGTAGGTGTTCTGCTCTCTTCAATAAGAACAGGCCTTTGCATCAGCTGAGGGATGAAGCTTTCATGAGTTGTTTCACCTTCAAGTTCCCCACGTCTTGTAGGTACAAAAGGGAGTTTTCAAAGGCATGTTTGCCTCTGGTAACGCTTTGGTGCTCTGTTCTCCCTTGGTGTAGGTATTTGTACCTGTAAGAACTCCACTTTTCCTTCTTCCCTCTCTCTGTCCCTGATTTTGCTGGCTTGCAGCAGGGAATATTCAAGCTCTCTCTGCATCTTTGAAATCTCTTTCATCTTTGGCAACTGCGCTGGGTTCAGCAGCAGCAGTCATTTTTAATCCTTCTTAGTAGCTGGTGCAGCACTGTGGTTTTGACTTTAGGCCTGGGAACAGCGCTGATAACACTGATGGTTTTAGTTACTGCTCAGTAATGTTCAGTCTGACCAAGGACTTTGTGAGTCTCATGCCCTGCCAGGGAGGAGGGGAAGCCAGGAGGAAGCAGAGACAGGATCCCTGACCCACACCAGCCAAAGAGGTATTCCATAGCACGCACATCATGCCCGGGATGTAACTGGTGGTTACCCAGAAGGGCTAGTTCACTGCATGGTCGGGCTGGGTATCAGCAGGTGGTATTGTGTTCTTTTCCCTTGTTATTTCCCTTAGCATCATTATTACTGGTGGTAGCAGGACTGGTTTGTGTTATACCTTAGTTACTGAACTGTCCTTATCTCAACCCGTGGGATTGCAGTCTTTCAATTCTCCTTCCATCCTTCCAGGAGCAGGGGCAAGCGAGGGGCAGGGGAGTGGACTTCATGGCCTGGGCTTAAACCACAACAAAAACCTACTTTGAGGTTTTGGTGGCATCCAGTGTGACTTCAACTCGTTCACTGTGCATTAAGCTAGGTTGTGTTGCACAGCTCTGCCTCCTCTGCACTAATACAGAGCGTACTCCTAGCTCAGTAACTGTCCGTGGAGATGCTTATACCTTTATCAGTGTTCTGATCAGGAGCCGAAGGAAAGGAAACATCGGTTTAGAATGGTTGTTTCCAAAATTCTGATGATTTCCATTTGGGTGGAAATGAGGAGTCCAAAGCAATTTAATTATCTTAAACCCCCACTAAACCTTCCATACCCTCCCCATTGTAATCAAATCAAATAGAGGATTTAGAGAGGAAGATTAGCTTCATCACCTGAGTCAGGCTGCTGCAAAAGATTAATGCTTTCAGATGCTTCTGTAGCTATTTTCAATGCTAAATAACGTCCTTTGGTTTTGATTATGCATTGTATTTACATTGTGTTCATTCAAACAAGTATTAATTTAGAACTGCAGCCTATTGCTTTCTAATTTCATTTTCCTTTGCATGGTTGCAGAAGGGCTGTTCCTGCTTGTTTCAGTGAGGGCTGCAGATTGCATCCTCCTAGACAAAGAGATGCCCATTAATCTTATTGTTTAATCCTGTAAAATGTGATGTGGAAATACCAGCCCCTGATGTCCTGGGGCAAGACCTTCAGTGGAGATCACCAGATAGAGGATAGGACCTGCTCTGGGGGTTCTCTGCTTTGCTGCCCCTATCATCACTATTTTGGGGTTTGTTGCTTCAGTAGCTTCAGAAGATGAAAGCTGCAGTTGAATGCAAAGTTCATTTCAAAGGGGCTTTTTTAATCAAAAGTTCCTTCCATCACTCATTTCTCATCATGTGTCATTTTGTTTCTGTTTCTCTTTTAAAGTACCACTGAACATCCTTGTGGTAAGGCGCAGGATGCTTTAGAATGGGAATGTTTTGAAGAAAATAGGGCCTCTTTGTTATCTGGAATAAAAGCACAAGAAGAAAGTGGCTCTTGCATTGAACCAGAGGGACTGCTGCCTCAGCCAAGATGAGAAGGTTTTAAATTGCTTACCAAAGCAGGATTATTCCTTCCACTTCATAGGTCTGGCGCTTGGCTGAGATCAGAGGAGTGTGTATGGTGAAGCTTGGGAGCTTGCTGAATGTCTCATGCACCTTTGGGTGCCAGCTCGGTACCAGAGCTATGCTGTAGCACCAACAAAAGGATGCTCATGAGGGCAGGCAGAAGCCACCTCTTTGTCCATCCCTAAAGGGTGGATGTGGCTAGGGGTGAAGGATGCATTCTGCTATCCTGATTAACTCTTCTTTCGAATCGAAAGCTGTTCTGGTGCTTCAGTTCCAGAGGAAATGCTGCCTGTAGCCTTAACATTTGGGGGTGATCATGGGAAGAACTAAATTAAGCCACTCAATAAGGAATGCTTCCTGCATTAGCTTCGCCCTAGCCTGGGGCCAGGCACCGCTGGATCTCTGAAAGGCTCCCTTTTGTGTCTCTAGCCATGATAAAATTATATCCTTGTTAGCTCTGCAGGGGATGGCTCATTTCGGACAGGATGTCAGAGCCGAGTTAGCTCCTGGCCTTTTCCTTAGGGCTCTTACTGCTTTTCTTGATCAAAAGGTTTGCAGTTCTCCAATGGAAAAGTAATCTTGTGGGAAGTCTCATTAAACCATAAGACTTGCTATAGCTGACAGGGATATGGTTGGTGCCACGTTTGGCTGCCTTTGATTTCTTATCCTGAGGGATCAAACACCCATTCTCGGCAGGCAGAGAGCAGACCTTGTCCTAATGCTGCTCTTGGTGCTGTGAGATGCCTCCCATCCTTTGCTTTATCTTCTTTTCTGCCTCCTTTTATACTGGAAGTCACTGCAGGGGCCATGGGAAAAGTACTGTGGGTCCCAAGGTGGGGCAGACTTGGAATCCTGGTGAATTTATCATCTTCCTCTGCTCAGACAAGGAGCTTGCTGTGGGTGGGAGTATAAAATAGGTCTGGTTCTTCTTCCAAGTTGGAAACAGTGAGATATTTTTGCCATAATTGCTCTTTATGTTATAAAACCACAGTGATTTTTTTACTCAGAGCATTGGATGCGGGGTGCTGAGAAGCAGCATCATCAGCTTGTGCTTTCTAATGGCTTCATTGCTTGCTGCTGTTCAGTTCAGTGTTTGCTTCTCTCCACCATGTCATTCTCTGACCTGTAGCTATTACTACACTGGATCATTTCCAAGGGCAGTGACACCAAAACTCTTGCCTTTGCAATGAGCTTGGTCAAGCTTTCTAAACATCACACTATCTTTGGAGCTCTGAGTACAAGCTTCTGACGCATCACTGTGGTACCCAGGCCTGTTCAGAAGACCCAGCTGGGATGGGCTTGTAACTGCTGGTGTAACAACACAGTGGTCATTTGCCTAATGGATGTGGGATCAGCACAGTGCTCAAGGGAAGGAGCACTGGAAGATGCACACTTGCTCAGGATGCAGTAAGGTAGTTAATCTTATTTGAAGTCTGGCTGTTTTCATTGCTGGCATAGCTGTAGGGCAGTCTGTTGCTATGAATTAAACCAAAATCAAACCCAGGTAATGCCCTTTAACTTGGTTGATGAGAGGAGATCTCCAAGGCTTTAAAAGGGGAAACAAAGGCAGGAGTTTACTAAAATGCCCCGTTTATTGTTTCCCATCATTTCCATGATGAACCAGTTTGTGCTTGTCCTGGAGGAAATGTCAGCAAAGGTTATTTTGACCACTGGGATCAAATCAGAAGCTCTTCCTCGAGATGCAGCACACAGCCCTCTTAATTAAACAGCCATCCTCCTAATCGGATCCTTGGCTTTTGGAGATGTCACCTTGTGTAACTTGATTAGATTTCACTCTGCCAGAGGATGGAATCAATTTTTCTTCTAAGTTGTTTGCTAAGAGGTTTTTTATTAATAACGCAAATGGCAATCTGACTTGGAAAGTCTCCTCCTCATCTAGATCGGGTTCTTCTTGCCAAGTCTATGTTCTTGGCGCTGTTGCTGAATCAGTGATGACTTTGGCTTGTTCTGGGCCTTGCTTTTCCCTACATCATTTCCTTGTGCCAGTTGCTCATCTGTAGAATCCAAGTAGCTCTTCCCTAAACTCAGGATGTGATGCCCCTGACAGTGTTCAAGGCCAGGTTGGATGGGCTTGGAGCATCCTGCTCTAGTGGAAGGTGTCCCTGCCTGTTGCAGGGGGTTGGGACTGGATGAGCTTTAAGGTCCCTTCAACTCAAACCATTCCATGATCGTCTCTTGCTACTTTCAGGTATCCCAGTTCGCTGGCAGTGAGGGCTGTAGATGGGTACAACCTGATGGGGTTTGTCCCTTAAGGTTTGCTTTAAGATCTCCGCTTACACAAATCAAACTTGGGTGAAGACGCAAATACCTTGAAAACCCAAACTGATGCTTCCAAAGCAAGCAGGTTTCCTGGGGTAAAGGCAGGCCTGTCTGGATTGAGTGGCTCTGACATGTTGCGTGACTGCCTCTTTCTAGAGCTCCAATTCACTTATGCAGTAAAACATTTATGTTGTAGAGCAGCAGGGCTTGTTTGCAGGGGTGAAGGGAAATTGCTCAGGTAGCAAATGCTCCTCTGGGCTTCTCTTCCCTTTAGGCAGCAAATCTGTGTGTGGATGGGCAGCAGGGGCACTTGAGAAGCCTCTGCATTTGATGCCTGCTCAGCGCTGGGATGTATTATTGATGTATTGTGAGCAGATGTGAAGGGCTGGGTGTGTTGTGGATCTTAATGCTGTTCATCTCTGTGCATTTATGCACCTACAGAGCTCTGCAGGTCCTGGGTGTGTGTGCGTGCTAGGAATGAATTGTAAATGCTCACTTGGTTTAAGATCCCTTTATCACATCTGAGAGCTCATTAAACAAAGCAAATGCAATCAATCCAATTCACTGGTAAAAGGTGACAGGCAGTTACATTAGGGGATTAGAATCATGGATTCCTGGGGGTGCTGTGGAGCAGCAAGCACAGGGCTCAGTTCGGATGGGCTGCTGAAAGGATTCTTGCTGGACTATAAATCATTAGTATAGAGTTTTCCAAAGTATCCTAAAGGAAATCCAATGAGCTTTCAGCATGTAAATTCTTTCATAACTTTCTGCCTTACACGTTCCATTTCCCCCTCTGTATTCCTGGCATAACGATCCCTTCTTCCTCTGGTTGTTTTCGGATATAAGCATATGCTGCAAATTAGGATTTTACTCTATGGTTGATGGTTTGAGGCTTCCAAGTGTAATGGCAACCCAAACCAATGTCCCTGCAGGAGGTGTTGGTATGATATTTGCCTCGGGAAACTGCAACCCTGCTTTAATGATGCACTAGATTTGTTGCTCTGTAAGCCCCGATGTAATTGATGTAATAAATAGATATTGTAGATAAGTGTATACTGTAAATAAATGTGACTTCTAAGTTTAATTTCCTTTGGCTGGGGAAAAGAAACCCACCAAAGTGCCATGGATACCCATATCCCTTGATTTACTTTAGTCCCTAATATGAATATGGCTGGCTTTGAGTCTAAATTGGAGATGCAAATCTTGCCTTTTAATGACTTCAATGTCACTTTGTCCCATGAGCCTCCATTTTCTATGTCTAAAGTCTTAATGCAGAAGGTGTATTTCTAAGTGCAGATCAAACAACCCTCATTCTTATTTCATCTGCTAGATGTGGGTGCCAGAGCATCAGGCTAGAATTAATGAGCGATTACAGTCAGTGTGGTTGCACTGTATTTGGATAGAATAATGCAAGCATGGTCCTAAGCTCCTCACACCACCCATTAACTTCTGGCTAGTGCTTAGTTTGTTTGCGAACGCAACAGCAGCAGTAGGGGGTTACCTGCTTATTACCCATCAACATTTCATAAGGCTATTCTTAGTGCAGAGTGCCTTTAAATCAACAGGATTTGAAAGGTATCCCTAGATCTCAAGGTCCGGCCCCATGTTTCCTTTGATTTAAGGGACCTCTTTGCAGCCCAGTGGGTCTGCTTCACTCTGCAGCAGATTAGTTCATCGTTAGATCTCCGTCTCCTGTGCACACAATGATTAATGGTGCTATCAGAGGCNCTTATTACCCATCAACATTTCATAAGGCTATTCTTAGTGCAGAGTGCCTTTAAATCAACAGGATTTGAAAGGTATCCCTAGATCTCAAGGTCCGGCCCCATGTTTCCTTTGATTTAAGGGACCTCTTTGCAGCCCAGTGGGTCTGCTTCACTCTGCAGCAGATTAGTTCATCGTTAGATCTCCGTCTCCTGTGCATCAGAGGCTTGAGACTTGCATAAGCTCCAGTGACACATTTTGCACTAAGTGGGCTAACTCCTGCTATTCATCAGGGTCGGGAGGAAGAGAAAGATTCCAGGGAGCTAATTGAAGGTTTGCCATGGGAATTGGAAGTCAGAACTCCAGGCTGCTGCTCCCTTGAGTCCGGGGCCACGCTTCACTTCCTCATTAGTTAGGAAATGTTAATCCGTGTGCTACAACTTTCATGGGAAGCCTTTGGGCTCTTGTAGTGTACAAAGTAAAAGCACTGGGAAGCCCGAGTGAGTTCGGTGTGCTTGGAGGAAGGGAATGAAAAGGGGACTCAGAGCCTTGGATCGATGCTATTAAAGTTGTATGATGCTTTGCAGATGGCTGGGTATAAATCTCTGAGCTGCCCACCTATTGCTTTTGCATCGTGTAGTGGCTAAATATAGACAAGTGTTTCTTTGACTGGTGTCGATAGTACAGCTCTGCTGAACACAAGGGACCTTCGTCAGTTTGTACCGGCACAGGGTTATTTTGTGATGGAAAGTAATAAACTAGAAATGACTGAGGTATATTTGTGTTGTTTCACTGCAAACACGCAGTCTGGCTCTTCAAGCACCTGCATCCCCTGCTCCCCCTCTCCATCTCTGCTGGCATCGATCCCCGTGGCTCTGGGTACCAAATTCTTGGTGCTATCTGGGCTCTGCGGATGTGGTAGTGATGGGGAAACTGCCAGAGGCAGCAGCTTTAATGGGCAGAGAATGTCTGAAAGATGGCAAACCTGAGACCTACGCACATCAAAGGGTGGCCTGGACAAACCGCTTCCTTGCATCATGATGAGTTTGGACTTTTTAATCTATATATTAACAAGCAAAGATACCTGAGGGATGGGGGGGAAGATGGGAGAGGGGAAAGGCAGGCACTTAGCCTGCACAATTGTGATGCACATGCAGGTATTGAATGATTCCATGTATCAAACTAATTACAGTAATGAAAGTACAATAATAATCCTCTAGCAGCCCCCGAGATTGCTTGATGACATATTGAGCATCGTTTAGTTTGCCACTACTTTAATCCATATTTAGTTGATGACTAATGAAATACAACCCAGAGCTCTTTGTTACGAGCCCTTTTATTGAAATAACTTAGGGAGCTATTTATTATCCAGTTCCTATTTTAGTTCCCAATTGCTTTCTGGGGTATAGATGCAGTGAGTGTTTAGAGTGAAAGCAAGGGCTCTGAATTGCGATGTGGCTCCATGTACAGACAGAAATCACCATTCTGGCCCCAGAGCAATGATGGAGTTGGGGTCAAACTCCACTTGTGCCCTGGGTTTGCTGCTTCTGGTTTGGAGACAAACAAACCTTCAGGCATTGAAGGTAATTTTGTATGTTATTCTATTAAGGTGGCATTTCCCTCCTGACAGCTCTGCCTTGAAGCAAGAGAACTGATTGATGGCCCATGTAGCTGATACATGGCTTAAATCTGCACTTCAGTGCTATGGACAATAAATGGAGCAAAAAGTGCTTGGTGCTGAGTCAGTACAAGCTGGAACGGTGTGAAGCTGTCTGTGCGTTGCTGCATGCAGGCGTCCAGCCACATCTGTCACTTCAATAGGATGCGCATCTTCTGAAGGACCACGGGGAGTCAAAAGGTGGTTAAAACCATCAACTGCTCAGGGGAAGCTGAGGCTGGAGGCTTCACTGCTGCACTGCTTCCCCTCCACAGGGTTGCTCAGCCTCTGTAGGGAGGGAGTGAAGCGGAACTGAACTAGTAGAATAGCACATTGCTTTGGTGTAAATGCCAACGAGCTGCGGAGCAGGGAAGAATCAGTTCCCCAAAGTGCAGGGGGTTGTAGTGAACCTTATAAATCGCTTCTTTCCTGGAGACACTTTGGATTTATCTGTCAAGTCAGTGTGGAAATTAAGGCAAGCAGTCTCTAAGTGCAGTTTTCCCTTAGGGAACTGAATGAGGTTTATTCTGGGATATGAAATGTCAGTCAGCCAGGGCAGCGTGTAAAGAGGCAACGTTATTTGTGAGGCTGCAGCGTTCCACTTTGTACTTATTGTTCTGTGCTGGTGATAATGTTTGCATTTCAGTCTGCCTGACCTTGACTAGCAGCACTAAGTCAGTGTGTGTTTCAGCCAGCACTGATACAGGAATATGGATAGCTGTTATACTAGACAGGGAGTGGATGCTGCAGCATTCACACAGAGCTCCAGAAAATCACAGTACCCTTCATTAGCCCAGGAGCTTGCAGTGTGGTTCCTTCCCATAATTAGCCGAGTTGTTAAGTGCCTGAAATAGCTTTTATGGAGTGAAGAAAGTAGCAGAAAGCAAGAACTAAAGGGTAAAAAGGGCTATGAGAGAAACAAATCCTGAGCTCCAAGGCAAAATAGGTAGGAACATGCCTGTTCATCCTTGTGGGATCCAGCCCTGCAGAGCTTCAGGGAGGCTTTGGTGCTATAGGAGTGTCTGTAACAGGCAGCTTTGGGGCTCTGAGCCCATCACTGAATTCCGTATGGTTCTGTGGCCCAGGAAGCATGTGAAGGGTTAAAATTACTGCTGGGCTTCAGTAGGTGTCAGATAGAGCACAACTGCAGTACTGTGTGGTTGGGGATCTTGCATCGCTGCTGAGAAGTCTGTGCAAGGGAGCTCAGGCGCCCAGTCCCAGGGCTGGCAGATGCTGAAGCAGGGTTTTACTAAGGATGCTCCTGCCAGGTCCACCTTTGTTCTGCATGGGACAGGCAGCTTGGCCCTGCTCCTGCTGCCTTTGGTACTCCAAAGAGGGCTGCAAAGATGAGAAAGGGATTTTCCCCAAAGCACAAAGCAAATCAGTGGCTGCTGCAGCAGCAGCTCTGGTTTCCCAGCATCGAGCTGCCTCAGAGGGAGGGAGTGACTCTTTACAAGGACAAACCCCTTCTAACACTGCAGGAATTACAACCCAGGAGTGGCTCTTTTTAGGAGACACCTTGAAGTTTTCTTGTTGATGCTGCAATTGTTGCAGAAAGGGCTTGGTCTGGTGTTGCCTGGTGCAAGCAGCTTTGTCTAATAGGATGCTGAGGACTGGTACCCTGGCATAATAGCAGTGATGCTCCAGACCAGTTCCACTTGCAGGGCTGGGCTCTAACCAGGCTCTTTGCCCCAGCTGACTTACAGGCAAGGAGCAGCACAAAGTGCTCCGTGTGTATTAAAGTGAAACTTTAACTGCCCAGAGCAATTTTCTTGCTGATCCCTTAGTCTGGCCTGCTGCTGTTTCTTGTGTTATTCTTCAGTCTTGCCAGCGTAGTGGTAGGGAGGGAGAGGCTGCCTTAATTACTGCAGATAAAATAAATCAGGGAAATCTCATTGCAAATGCAGGGAGACGAGACAAACCTACAGCTCCTGAGTCATCCTGCCTCTAAGGCTATTAATTTCAGTCTCAGGGAACAGGCTGCATATTCAGAGGCACTCTGAAGAGGTATTGCAGGCTTGCGGGTCTGTGGGATGCTTGTTCCCATACTGATGGCTAAAGGATCCGGCCAGATCATAGGTGATGTAATGCTGTCTGAGTTGCCAAAATGAAGAGGCAATGCATGGAAAGACTCCTGGGTAGATCTTAAGCCTTATTTTCTTTCATGGTAAGATTGATGGAGAAAGTCTGTCATGTCCCTATCTCTATAATACCTACTAATATAATATAATATAATATATATTATATAATACCCACAGTAAGATGTGCTTATTGTATCGGATCCAGTGGTCATACACACAGGTTTGCTGATTTGATTGTACGAGTAAATGAATCAAAGGCAGATTAGAGCAGTGACTTCAGACAGAAGGGAATCTTGTGTCCATTCCCAACTCTAGCACTTGGATAAGTCACCTTCTTTCTCACTGCATCAGTGCTTGCTTTACCTCTCACTGAGGTCATTGTAGCAGTGGGTCCTAAACTGTGTCCTTGCAATCTGGTGCTTGCCCAGGGTGTGGAGGGCGATGCCCGAGGTCTTGTACAATGTAGTTTGGCCTGTGAGCAGTATTGGACTAATGGATCTGCTTTGTAGGCTTTACAGTATTAGCCAATGGAAAGGATGATGCTTCTGCCTTAAATCTTTTAGCAACTGAAGTTTAGGACCACAAAAAGCAAACTAAAGTGGAAAATACAAAGGTGGGAGGCAGCTGGTGATGTCAGTGCCACAAGTGTGTCAGGTGCTTTAGCAGGGTTAATGCTGTAGGTTTGAGAGCTCTCTGCCTATAGTGAGGATGGGGGAGGCCAGAAGTGTCCTGCATTGTGCAGGCAAACTCCAGGCTGCCTGTGACTGGGTTTCACTGCCCTGCTCAATGGATGTGTCCCCCCTCCCCTGCTATGCACAGCTGTAATTTCCACTTGCACATCCCTATGTGGATGGCTTCTCACCCCCCCCGTTATTCATCTGTTTCTGGAGCTGGTTCACAAGTGTAAATCGTCAAGAAGTGTTTAGGTTTCTATCTGCTGGGTTTTCTCCCCTCTTCCTTCTCCCCTGTGGCTTATGGGAAGTTCCCTCCCATCTGTTCCTGCCATATGTTTCTGGTGGCAATTTGTGCCCCTGGATTAGAGCATGGGGACGACTGCGACATTGCAAAGTGGGCTTCAGCTGCACCTGAAAGAGAGCCCAACCCAAACCCCACACGTGCTGGTTTCCCTCTGTCTGTGTATTCACACACACAAAATCAGTGATGAGCTACATTAAGATGAACAGGAGGCAGGTTTCAATTACCACTCCCTAGCTATGAAGGAGTAAACCAACACTCCATAATGCTCTGGATACGCAGACATCGCACACTTCAGTCCTAGAGGCAATCACTGCAGCTGCATTAATTGCAGGAATCATTAGGCTCTACTTCTTTAAATGCCTTATCTGAGAGGCAGCTTGGTTTGTTCTGACCGTGTTCTGTACCTGCTGCATCACTCCAGGAAGATCTCTTTTCCTGCCGTGGAACAAGGGAAAGCTTCTATCACAATAAATGACAACAAACAGCTGTGCTTCTACATTGCTTGTAAGGCTATTGTGTCACTTTAATGGTTTCATTTGATGATACCAGGGATTTACTAGTGGTGTTTCCTCTGTTCTTTCCCTCGCCCTTATCTTAGTGTGGACCTGATTCTCTGCTTGCATTTCCTTCTCAAACCCCAAGAGGCAGCATGCATTCCTAGGTGCTAAAACCCAAGTGGTGGTGGAATTTAACTGGAACACAAAGCAGTGTGGGGTCAGCCCATTAGTTATTATAATTAGCCCTGCACAGTTATTAATGTTGCATAGTCCTGCCAAGAGGTTTTCTTGGGCTCGGATCAGTCCCGAGGGTCAGCGAATGGTTTTGTGTTTGTCTGCTAAAAGGAAAGCCAAGCTCGTTGCTGGATGCTGCTGTTCCAAAGGCAGTGTTGTGGGTGCAAATCAGTGCCATCTGCCAACAGGCCCAGAGATGTAATGGACTCGAGTAGGTTTGACCTGGCCAGTCTGGGTTTGAGGTGTGGCAACTGAGACCCCAGCTGAGATGGCCAAAGGGTGATGCTCATGCAAGCTGGAGGAAACAGGGATGCTTTGCACCCAAGACATGGAGAGTTCCAGGCATTTCCATACCTCAGAGCACAGATTGTAAGCCAATAATATGGCAAAATAAGCAAGTTTATCGTTCCCTGAAGTTGCCAGCCCTGGGTGAGGCTATTTTAGAGCCCATACTCCAGTGTGTGGCAGGCAGAGCTTCCTGCTGTAGGGTTATGCTCACACACAGCATGGCTGCATAAGCCTCATTTGTTTTCAACCAAACCTGCTAAAAATGCATTAAACCTTGAAAGGTTTGGGTTCTGTTCCTTCTGCCTGTAGCAGGAGGTGAATGTGTGGGGTTGTTACCCCATGTTTGCATGCTCTGTTGTAGCTCTTGTTTGCTGGATGCTCCCAATTTAGTTTGAACTCTACGAAACAGAAGTAAAAAAGTCTCTAGAATGAGTTTAAAGCCGAATCTGCATCATACAAGCAGGGTTTCAGCAGGTTTCTTCCGAGGCACAGCAGACCCATGGGCACTGTGTGGTTGCATCTTTAAATCTCCTTCTTGTACAGCAGAAGGGTGTTTTTTTTTCCCCCATGTAGAAAACCCCACCCATATCTCTGCAGTATCTGCAGCAGGAATTAGGAAGTCCACTGGGACATCTAGGTCAGCATGAGCAGATCTGACATCAGCCTGCAGATTATGCCCACGATCAACAGTGCTGCAGTTGTTTTTCTTCCCCCTCCCTTCTTTGTACTAGGGGAGAAATGAGTCTCCAATTGCAATGCTGGCAATGCTAAAATGCCTTCGCAGGCAGCCCTGTCAAAATGCCATCGTCTCATCAGGAAAACCTCCTATTGCCTCCTGTGTGGAGAATGGATATAGCCCAATGATGTATATAACCCCAATAATGCATATAGCCTGATAATATATATAACCCAATAATATATATAACCTGATAATATATATAGCCCAAAAATGTATATAACCTGATAATGTATATAATAACCCGATAATGTATATAGCCTGATAATGTATATAACCTGATAATATATATAACCCAATAATGTATATAACCCAATAATATATATAACCTGATAATGTATATAGCCTGATAATATATATAACCTGATAATATATAGCCCAATAATATATATATAGCCTAATAATGCATATAGCCCAATAATGTATATAACCCAATAATGCATATAACCTGATCATGTATATCTGCTAATACAGCACTGACTGGAATTCAGAAGCCCAGCAGCTCTAAGAGGAACAAAACTGAAAGCTGCTGATGCTGCAGGGAGTGAACCTTTGCTATCTGCTAAGCAAAGCTTTCAGCAACAGGAGCAGTGGCCAGGTGCTGAGCTCAGTTGCATTGTGTCTAACCAGAGCTGCTCCACCAGCTCCATAGAATTGCTCTGCCTGCTCTGAAGTGAATTTGCCCTGAATTGGGAAATCTACACCAAAGCATAGGCCCTGCCTGTGCTCGAATTCCCCCCTCAGATCCATGCATTGAGATACAGTTCTGAACTCTCCAATTTCCTGTGCTTTCCCCAGCCTCGGGGGCTGTCTTTTGCATCCTATTTTTACACTATTCCAATTACGCTGGCCTCGGTGGAATTAAGCCTGATGTGTCCTAGGGTAAAACTAAACTCGAGCTCCCCAGTTCTAAGCCCAATTATACATCGGTGTAAATCACTGGAATTAACCTTCATTTTACCACATCGTACCTTGGGACCAAGTTTATCCCTCCAGATATTGTTAAAGCAGCTGGGAATTGTCACGTTCTCTTGCAACTTGGCTTTGAAGTGAGGTGGAAACCTTAAAGATTTCCTTGTTTCCTATAGAATGTGAACATGTGTTATATCTTCACTATGGGCCATCTGAAAATGGGGTAGGGTCTGGAAATCTAGTTCACATCAAGTCACACTCCCTATTGGAATAAACCTCATGTATCCACAGGGAGATTTTGCACAGTGTAGGCAGCACTTCCCTTCTAATAACAACCCATTCCTTTCCAATACACAAGGTCTGGATTGTGTCTTACCACCCCTTTTCCCTGGTGAATCTCCACATCTGGGTCCTTTCAGCAAGCCGCAAGAGATGTCAGCACTTCCAGTGCCCTTGAATCTGGTGATGGGCCAATAAATCTGCGCAATGAACTTCAACATGCCCATGCAGAGACAGCCCAGGAAAGCCTGGGTGACTTCATGTCAGGTTTGAAACAAGCCTGGCCTCGTTTGGTTGATTGCTGCAGTGCTGATGATCTAGTGAGGAATCCTGGTACCTTTTCCTGCTATCCTAGATGCAGAATAGCAGCGCCAGATTGAAGCTGCAGAGATTGATGCCATGATGCTGATAGTGGGACAAGTAATAAATCCACGCCTGCTGGGATGGCTGTTTCTTAAGCAAAGGGCAGGACTGGATGATGCCTTTCTGTCACTGGAGTGGTGACATGCTTGGATTACTGTCCTGAGGAACCTTTGTTCCCCTGCAGAGCCCCATTAGCTTCCCGTAGGCAAACGGGTCTGTCTTTGAGGACTTGGTTGCAGACTCTTATCCTCTGCTTGACGTGGCCATAAGTGCTTTGTCTCATTATTTTCCTGACTTGAACACCTTCCAGCGCTGGAATGCAGTAAGAATGACATTTAGAGAGCAAATTGTGACATAATACTAAGTTCTAAAGTATATTGGAATAGAAAGCTCCATGGAAGGACAGAGTAAGAAATGATTATTCTCCCTCTAAATGCAATAACCTTTCTGTCCTGTGAGAAGACAAATATTTTTAAGTTCCTCTGCTTTTACAAATGCAATTCACGAACTTTATTCCTCCTTTTTTCCTCTTCTGGAAAGTAGGACATCAAAAAGATGGCAGCTAAAAACCAGCCAGCAAATTCTGGTGGTACTGCTGCCCTTCTCCTGATTATGGTTTGGGGAGGGGAAGTAAAAGCTTTGGGTGTGATTGTAAAAGGCTTTCCCTAGCATATTTTTCTTGCAATGCTGTAGATATTACATACCAGTAATGGAAATGCAGGAAGGCAAAAGTTGGTACCTTGGTGTAGCTCCTGTATGCTTAGATCAAACAGGACATCTGTCTAATGACTGAGTCCTTCAGCAAAACTCTTGGCTCCCTTCACTTAAGGGTTAGCTCCACGATTTTATAGCAATAATTGGGCCAAAAAGCTGGCACAAGAGCAAGGGCTTCAACATAAGGATTCCTTCCAGACGGAAGTGTAGCTGGTCTGGATCTGGGTAATGGAAGGGTGAAAGAGTTTTGGGATGAAGATGAGAGGAATACGAGCGAGCAGCAGGACAAGGCTGCGTCAGTCACAGGACAACTCTAGAGCACCAACAGTGTTGTGGTTCTGTGCCCCCTGACTAATCCTGGGTGCGAGAAGCTCAAAGAGCTGTATAGGGCCTCTAAATCCGTGCACAGGGAAGGGAGTCTTCCTGCTGGTAAAAGGAGGTAGAACTGGCCGCAATCTGTACCTTCCATTTTCTCCTTCAAGGCTTCACACTGAGACTTAAATAGGAGTCCTGGGGCTGCCAGGCTTTGGGTGAATTTGACCTACAATGAATACAGATCATCTAATTTTGCAGCATCTGTTTAATAGATGCAATTAGATTGAAGTGCTGGGACTCACCTGGAGCTCTGGGCCATGCTGGGAAGTGTTTGGGTTGGCATTTACTGCTGCGTGACTATTAATTCCTTTTTCATTTCATAACCTGAAACGTCATTAATTCAAGCACCTTTCTCTTATGGAGGCAACGCTGTATTAAAGGCCATTGTGTTGAATAAGCCTGAAGAACATACCATCCTGATAGATACAGCAGTAAGGACCTGATGAGATTGTTAACAAGTAATGAGTAATTTTCTCCCAATTACTGCGCTGCAGCTGCAGTTATATCCTTTAGTAAGGGGCTCTGGTGTTCCAAGGCACAGGACTGCTCCTGTCAGCCTTTTCCAAGCATTGGCAGGTCGGTCGATGCTCCCCTGACAATAATGACATCAATTTAGTCCCTTTGGCCCCCGTGAGCTGTACTGGACAAAGCCAAGGTGCAGCAGGGACTGAAGGCTGACATTTCCAAATGGTTTGAAAGCAGTGCCCCTTAGATTGCAGGTGTGTTCTGAGCATTCATGGTACAGATGGGAATTAAATCCTGTCTCACCCCAGGGCCCTGAGGGGCTTTATGTGCTCAGCCTCCCTCTTAAGTTCTATCAGGAGTTATAACTAAACCTAGACTGGAGCGAGCTGGAAGAGAGAAGAACACAGCTTGGACCCAGAGGTGCAATGGGGCTGACCCCGGTCCTGTTCACCAGGTATGAAGGGGACCACAGAGCCCAGAACTGGAGATTATCCCATCAGATTGCCAGCGTCTGTGTGAGTTTAGTGCTCTCCTTCAGTGCTGTGCCCTGGGGTTTAACAGTTTTGCTTCAAGAGCTATTTAATAGCAACAGGAACAGTTTCATATCAGCAAGTGAGCCAGGAATCCATGAGACTGTTCTTTGTTTGGCTGAGGTCACCGCTGCTGACAATGCAGTTAATGCTCCCATCCTCCCCCCAGACCCTCACAACAGCACAGGAGGCAGCTGGGATGTGCTCAGATACAATCTGAAGGACAAGAAGATGCTGAGGATGTGAACCTGGAAGGTGGCGCAGAGCAGCAGCCCACGAGGTGATGGGGCCATCCCTACTGTATTCCTCCTAGGCTGAACTGATGATGCTCTGCAGTGGGAAGAGGGGAATGATGCTAAATGACAGCATCCAGCTGGGGCTGCTATTGCTTCAGTCACTCACTAGAAGAACTTGGGGTTTTTTAGGTGTCTTTTGCAAGCAAGAACACTTCAAGCATGTGCTTTATTTGTGTTTTTAGAGCTGAGAATAGCTCCCTTTGGAAGGAAGCTTTTCCCTCTGGACTTTGTTAACTCTAGCAGAGCTAGTGCTCATACAATGAGGCCACAATAAATATCCAGCTACTGTGCAAACACAGTGCCTGTCCCAGGCAGCTCCTGGACTGAGCAGATAGAGGGTTGAAAGGGAAAGGTTCAAGCCCTGAGCATGCAGGGGAGGAGGCCAGGCCTTGTTCCTTCAGTCCTAAAGTCGTAGAATCATAGAACCCCAGCCTGGTTTGGGTTGGAAAGGACCTAAAGCTGATCCAGTTCCAACCACTGCCATAGGTAGCATCATCTTCCGCTGGACCAGTCTTGGCCACACAACAGCCATGTCTCAGGGTGGCAGCCTGTAACCAGAAATTAATGTCACTTCCAAACCGTCGCACTGATTTCATCGCTCCAGTGTCTGCAAGCAGTGTGTTCCACTGAGAGGGCTGATGGAGAGCTTGGCCTCTGCATTGTAGGTTCAAGGGCAATATCAAATCATCTTAAAACAGCACTGCCGCTTCAATTGCTTTGGTTGTCATGCTGAAGGCAAACTGATGTGAGCCTTATTCAGCACTAAACTTAATATACTTTCTGTTTAAAAGCCTGAGACATGGGTGGGGATAGGGCTGGGGTTGTCTGCTCTAGTCCTTTCAGTTTAATGCTTATCAGCCCTTAATATTGTAAAGTTAGTGAAACAAGATTACACGGTTCCCTATCCTTGAACTCAGCCTCTGCACACAAGTAGCTTTGTCTTAATGCTGTCTTTTAGATTGCAGCCTGAGGGATTAAATTGAATCCAGTCAAAATCAGAGGTGGAAAGGAAACCTGGCATGTCAAAAAGAAGTAGTTCAGGAAAAGGTGATGTAAAGGGATATGGGGAGTTCAGGATTAGGATTCCCCCCTCCCTACTTTTATTAGTCAAGATGGGTTTAGCTGCTCTCATATCAGTTGAGCTTAGCAGGCAGGACTCAAATGTAGTGGAGAGCCAAGCCTAAGGAACCGGTATTCCAGGGGTATAAATCAGCACACTGGAGGCCTGGCCCACCATGGCCAAGCAGGGTCTGCCCGGAGGGTTTACTCAGTGCTGACATTGAGCCTCTTGTTGCAGGGCCTGATTTAAAAGCCACTTGCCGAGCAATTCCGGCTGGAACTTTGTGTTCTTTCCAGACAAATATTGCCTCATTAGGGAAGTAAATGCCGATAACATCGGAAAGCTTCAGCTGGGCTTTGTCTTTGAAGGAGGTTTTCAGTCCTGGCTCTTTTTTAGCCTGATAAGCTTGGAAAACCTCCAGCAATCCTTAATTAATTGGCTTCCTCTGAATCTGTCCAATTCCTTTGCGTCCTGAGCAAGTTTATCTTTGGAGCACTGTGTTAATGTGCTGAATGAACCTTGTCTTGCTCCAGTGAGTGCATGAGCGTGGGTGACCTCCTGCTTCTGCCCAGTTAACTTTGTGTTTCCAAATAGGATCTGCCCGCAGAAGCTGTTCAGGACACAAAGGCAATACAGGGAATTCATGGTGCAAACAGTGCTGGGTGTTTTGTAAACCCATAGATCTGTTCTGGTTGACAGCATCAGTTTAGTTTCTAACCCCTGAGGAGGAGATGGTGCTGCACACCTGCATGGGCTTTTTGTGCAGAGGAGGCTTAAAAGAATGGCACTTCCACTCAGACATGACCTTGTATCCTTACCTCCTGTTGGATTACCTGGCTTACTTCGGGATAAGCTGTGTGGAAGGCCATGAGGTGGCACTTGGTGACTGCAGCTGGCTCAGTTGGATGCACTCGGGTGCTCTGCTGCACGCTCCTTCAGTACCCAGCTCCTTGGTCTGCCTGGCAAAGCTTTCACTTCCACAGGGTTGGGAAGGGGAGGAACTGGTGCTAAAACCAGCTCCTAAAATGAGGACCCCAGTGAGTGCAGATGAAAAAGGGAGGCTAAGGGCCCGTAGGCATTGCATGAACCCTCTGAACATGGAAGGCTTTTCCCCAAAAACTTTGGAAGATGAAAGGGGCAAGCACAGGGGAGATCTGCCTTTAGTTCAGGGAGATATTATCAATGCTGTGCTAGCTTGGTGTAATGATTAGTCGCATGATTAAGTGTTTGATGTTCTTCATAGCCAAGTTATCAACATGTTCAACATTACTTTTGCTTGTAGTGCTTTATGCAACTTTCATGCCCCATAAAATGCATGTTAAGTACTGGGGATGTTTGATAATGATGCTTTCACTGGGGCATGATTGTGAAACTCCCTGGGGTTAAAACAGGTGAAAACCAGCAGGAATAAACTTTCCTTGACAGGATAGGTGAGGAAACAGGGCTTAAAGACGGATCTTGGTGCAATAAAGGTAGATGGTATTGAACTTCTCTTTAGTTTCAGTGGCACTGATTTGAGCCAGCATCGAAGCCCATGTAGTGGCTGGGTTTCCTTGTGTTAATGTTAAATTGAAAAGTGAAGAGCAATTTAGTTGTGAGTAATGGAAAACCTAATTCAACAGGAGCAAGTGGTCCTGGTTATCTCTTCAGTTGTGCCAGGAATGAGTGCTCTGATCATTTTAGGATATATATATTCATGTATATGCTTACTTACCATTGGCAGCTGCTAAGTGGGTGACAAATAGATACAACATCTCTTAAACTGCTCATTGACAAAATGAGATGGGGAAGACCCTGCTTGAGAATAGCTGAGGAACATGTAAAAGCTTCAAGCCACATTGGGTTAGATTATTACAGCAATTTTATGGGCCACTGAAAAGCAAAAAAGTCTATTTCTCATACCCTGCTACTCCGTATAGTAAATCAATAAATAACTAATGGCAGTCGTTTTAACGCCATCCCTAATGGATTGTTATCCTGTTATTAAACGTGTGCAAATTGAAAAGAGCGGAGGAAAAATGATCCCGTGTGAGTTCATTCTCCCAGAACTGCTGGGAAACAGGAAATAGAGTTTAGGGTTAGTGTTTGATGGAAGTGTTTGTAATGAAATCCAAGCGTGAGGAGCAAGCATCGGGGAGAAGAGTTTGAACTCAAGATAGCACTTTGGAATAACACAAGTGTTTGTGTGGGCTGGTCTGTCTTGAAGTCATGAGAAGAGCAACTCCTGGGATGGGTGAGAACGGGAGATGGCTTTTGGGGTGGCCAAGGGGATACTAGGGTAAAAAGGGAAGAAAATGGGTTTCAGATCTAAATACCGAAGGCCACGGATGCTGCAGATTCAGCTGGGAGGGTGATCTGCTTCTAGTTCTGGCTATGACTTGCTTTTCAGCATTGCTGTTGAGCAACTTTGTTCTTTCCTGCCTCTCTTTGGCTTCCCCATGCCATGTACTGTTTACTCTGTACATACACAGGGCCTTTGCTTGTAATGTGCTGGTTTATTAATATCCCTGATGTACTTACCACCATTTACCAGGTGCTAAAATTAGCTGCAGAAGCAGAGCATTCACCGGTTGATGCCGATACCTGGTGTTTTGCTGCACTGTCTCCACGAGGCAGAGCTATGTGTAGAAACTGCAAGCCATAGCCCTGAATTCAACTGATGGTTTAGCTGAGTGACCTTCATGTGGGTGGCTCGGTTGCAGCAGTGGGTATCTCATCACCCACTCGGTTTCAATATTCTCCACTGCAGAGAGCTTGTTGCCACTTTCAAACTCTTCTGTAATGGAAAATGCTCAGGGAACTTGTCGACGCCATCCACGTCTTCAAGATGCTCTGTTAGTTGCTGCAGAGAGCCTGTTTCTGAGGTACTTTTGCCCTTAGCAGGGAAGCTGCTCAATCCCTTAAAACTACAAAAGAAAGGGAGAAAAAAGCCAACAGAGCACAAAATCCACCATTAATAATTGTGGGCTCGCTGCTGTTGTCTTCAGCAGAGCTGCATCTCTTTATCCCAGTGGCTCAATTCATCTCTGAGGCTGTCTCTGTTTCTGGTCCTAGCAGGGGTGATTGTTCCTCCTGCTGCTCTGCAGACAAAGGGGCTATTGCCTATGCAGCACAATGAAATGCCAAGGGAAGGACAGGGGAGCTAGCACTGCAAATCTAACTTGTTAGGTGCATGTAGCTTGTCCAGAGGATAATGTAACCCAGAACCCCCCCGTGTGCTGGGCTGCATCCCCAAAGCACATTGAGGGAGGGGATTCTCCTCCTCTGCTGTGCTCTGGGGACAGGAGGCTGGGAGCATCCTGCTCTAGTGGAAGGTGTCCATGCCCCTGGCAGAGGGTTGGAACTGGATGAGCTTTGGGGTCCTTTCTCAATCCAAACCATTCCAGGATTCCATAGTAATGCTTTGTGATATTCACTGTAACTTTGTTAAATACTGGTTATTTCTACTTAGTACTGCAACGAAGGTATTCTCAGGGCTATTACCACCTGAGTGTCTTGCCTAGTGAAATACTCCTGTGTTTGTGCCACGCGGACTTGCAGGTTGATGCATAGCAATGGGTTTAAATGACTGTATAGAGAAATCAGTGTATAAGTATTTAATGAAGAGGGGGAGTGTATGTGATTTCACACTCTGCACACGCGTTGGGTCAGCTTTGCGTGGGCACTGTAACCAGTCTCCAGATTGCTTGCGAGTGAGAGAACTTCTACAGAAGAACTGAAATGTATTTGACAACATTGAGATATGCAACTGTTTCGTCCCTGCAACTGAGATCTTCTCTTGCCACGGTGCCAATACTCATTAGTCAGCTCTTCATGTACATAAGGCTGGACCTTCTGTCTTAGACAGATCTCTTCAACCTTCAAGAGTACGCCGAAGTAGGACAAAGCTGTGTGCTGTCCTACTAATGTGCTGCAACATTTGGTTTCAGTTGCCTGCCAGTCGAAATCGTAGCTCAATGCATAAGCATCTCTGCAGTCATAGTAGCAAAGTGTCATCCTTTAACTTCCTGCACGCAGGGTAGGCAGCGACAAGAAACTTTGGAGTACAAGTCACTGCTGGGTCGTATCTCTCTTTATTTTGGCTTAAAGACTTAAAGTTCCTGTGCCTGAGAGAGGAAATAGCTGTCGCTTGGGTTGTATGTGGCTTCGACCTTGCTGGCTTGTCACTTATAGACTGAGATGTCTTCATGAGTTCAGGTAGTTGTAGCTCAATAAGGAGAGTTTATTACTTGTGACTCCTGCTGGCCTGGAGACCTTTGTTTGGGAAATGGCAAATTGGAAGTTGCTCGATGTGGCCCATAGAGCAGATTTACTGCAGTTGCCCTTTGGGTGATATTCCCCTACTTCACCGATGTGTCCGGTGTAATAGAGTTTGACAGCATTAATACATTTAGAGCCATTTAATCAAATAGGAAAACCCAGTCGTCTTTTCTTGCTCACAGAACACAGTCTGGAATCGGTTAACCCAAATCATCAGGAAAATCAGAACCTGGTATTTCTGCTATTTCAGTCCATTGACCTGAAAGGAAACCAGAGACCCAGGTAGGATTTCCAAAGCTGCATCCCAGTTCAGACTGAGCCTAATGAATTGGTGGAAGTGGTTCTGGCTCTTCAGAACAGGGGTTTTAGGTCTCCCAATATAACAGTAAATTACTGTCTCAGTCTCAGACACAACATTAGAAGGATAATTTGTGATTATGTTTTGTGAAGGAGACGAATACATCTTATCCTTCCCCACCTATATCTCCCTTAG
Organism: Agapornis roseicollis; assembly: GCA_002631895.1. Taxonomy (NCBI): domain Eukaryota; kingdom Metazoa; phylum Chordata; class Aves; order Psittaciformes; family Psittacidae; genus Agapornis; species Agapornis roseicollis. Next base: position 146,569 of record NDXB01010759.1, on the reverse strand, counting down.
CAGGAAATCAGCAAGGCAGAATGAGGCTTACTGGCTTCCAGTCATCTTTGCCTTGTAAAGCTCTGCTCCTGAGAGCTGCTTGCCAAAATCTGCTTTGAAAGGGGGTAAGTTCTCCCCCTAAGTCTGTGCTGGTTAAACCATGACACTGGACTCTTCTCATTAGCCTTAATGGGAGTCTGTCTCTTATCTGTATTAGTGCAGGTCAAAGTGCCTGGTAAGGCAAATGTATGGATTGAAAACCCAGGGCTCAGTCTGGTAACCCAAGCCTTAGTTCAGTGCCCTGGTCCTTTACTGCAGGTGTTCATCCTGAAGATACCAGCATCTGTGACAGCCCATTTTGGCAGGTATCAGGAGGAAAATCAGGAAAGCCACCCAGAGGATCAATGGCTGTTGATGTAACACTGATCATGCCGCTGCTCCCATGCATCTGTCTGAGCTGATGGTGACATGGCTCATAACCAGCTTGACAGGGAGACAGCAGCGTGTGACCCCAGCATTAGCCATCAGCTTGCCTGATAGCAAACATCCTTTTAAAGCAGAGAAAGTCAAAGGGCAGCTGCAAGTGACTGCAGGGGACAGACAGTTGGGATCTTGAGATCTGCACGCTTCAGTCTTGAATGTGTCCTGGCTGCCAGAGCACATCTGTGACCCAGGGAAGAAGGGGACCAGTGTGTTCTTGCTCTTGCTAAGCTCAGTGTGAGCCTGTGCTGCTGTATTGCTCTTGTCAGCAGCACCCGTATTGCTCTGTGCTAATTGAAGTTCATCTCAGCCTTTTGCCCCCTGAATGGGGAGCAGAAGGGTCAATTCCCAGCTCCCTCATCAGCTTGTGACTTGCGTATGGCAGCAACCGTCCATAGAACTGCTCTGTGCCAGGTTGCCTCTAGGCACGGAGCCAGTGTAAATGGTGAAGGAGACAGAAGTCAGAGGCTTTTCTGTTTACCCTGGTCAGAAACTTGGCACCCGAGGGCTCCTTGGCTCTGCATCTCATGTGCATGCAGGGACGATGGGGCAGGGCCCGGTACCAGCGCTTCACCCCGCTTTGTATTTCTGCTGTCTGGAAATGACGGAGAGGGATTGAGCTGTCCATAGCATTTCTCATCCAGTGTGTCACAGCGAGGGCGAAGGTGGCCATCCTCTTCGGGGTGCAAAGGGAAGCAACGGTGGTGAGAGCTGGTAAAAGGCAGGGTGTGTAATGGGGGGTCATTGTTTCCCACTTTACTGGGAAAATAGGTGATAGTGATAATAGTATATAGTATCTTTATAGTAATGTAGGTATATAACTGAGAAGATTGTGTGTATATATATATGAAAGAATACTTGCATAATATATACAGATCCACAGTGAAAATGAAAAGTGAAATTATCTTAAAGATAGATTTACAACTATATATTTTAGATCAATACCACTGTGTATACAATCTCAGCTACTGTCAGACCAAGCATCCCATGTTCAGTTCTTCTCCCCCATACATTTCTGTGCCTTTCAGTGTCTTCACTATTGTAGCTTTTAATATAATCCTCACGAGTTTATTTTCAGGATAGTAACTATTGATGTAAATATGATGGGCGCATGACAGAGGAGATGGGAAAGAAGTTAATCTAGGAGGAAATACTTAGGTAGAGTCAATGTGTAAAGGTTTAATGAACACACAGAGACTCATTTTGGGATTGTGCCTTTTACAGTGAGTGAGATCAGACTGTATGGGTGATGTAGAGCACTTTGATAGGACCCCAGGCCCTGTGCAGAGGGATAATGATGCTCAATCCCTGCTCAGAGGGAAGTATTTAGAAGGTAAATGTTGATTTCTGTCTTGTAGACCTCACTGTCTGCTCTTAAGCTTCCTGGAGTGTATCTAGTACATGGACATCAGGGTTTTGTGTGTTTGCAGAGCTAATGGTTGTTCATAATTAAGCTCTAATTAAAAGACGGTTTGTAAATCCCATTAAGAATAGTATTAATTAAATGAGCAGCCGGAGTGGGCTGCCTGGGGTTGCAGACAGCAATGCAATGAGTTACAGCAGAGATTCACCTGCAATGCAGAAGAAAGAACATTCAGTGTGTGTGTGTGAAATCCAGGATGTAGGAGATATTGTTCAGTTAATTTACATCTGTATCTGCCTTTGTCTATGGAGCGGAGTATTTGACATCAATTGATGGTTTAGCACTGGTGGGTTTTTTATTGCCCCCTCTTCTGGGAGCAGGAGTTGCTGTTCTAGGTGTTTGAGAATAGCAAGTAGTTTAGGAAGGTCAGACTGTGAGAACATGGCATCATTTGTCCTCTTGGTGCGAGGGACAAAGGCTGATGCCATGGTTTAGCTGGTGTATTGCTATCTCTGCATTGCTGAGATGGGGTGGGGGAAGTGCACTAAGCTGAGGAGTGTCTGAGGAAGAGAGAGATAAGATATGGGTTAATTAAAGGCTGAATCCATGCGAAGATACTACAGTGACTTGAGGAGATTCCATTTACAATCGAAGTGATCTCAATCTGCTTTCAAGGTTAGGATGTGGTGGGAAAGAGAGAACCAGTGAGCCCAAGGAAAAGGGTCCATGGGAAAGGATGAAAACCAAATTGTACTGCCCAGCAGTTCAGGGAACTGGGACAACATTTGCAATGTGCTTTGGTTTACAACTCAACCTAAGTAATGCCCTTACCACCTCTGTCAGAGGGTGAGGATAGGTGGGTATTTCTCAACTCATAGGCAAGGAAAAGCATATAAAATTCAGAGAGTGGCTTATTTCCAGTCATGTACAGTGTTTGTGGTAGAGTAACTTGAGTGCCTGCATCCAGGCTCTGCTGTTTCAGGACATGGGCTGAAAGATGAGTCTGTGTCCTCTGCTTGGATGCACTGCTCACGGCACACAAGTACCTATTTAGTGGGGAAAGAAGATCCTGCTATCTAACAAGAGGCCAGGAGGCAGTTATAGGGTGGAGGGAGCAATTCCTGACCAGGCATGTGCTACAGGTTGTCTTTATGTAGTAATTGGCTTTTTAATTGTGGCTCGGTTGGAAGAGCTCGGCAGTAAAATTGCTTCCAGCAAAGCGGATCTTTAAGCTGGGAATGCTGGGTCACATTCCCCTTTGTCAGCTGAGTGTCCACATGCTTTTGATTAGCGCAGAAAACACAACAAATCCTATGGGAAAATCAGCCTCATGCTTTCATCTCTGCAATTCTGCCTCTATCGCAGTGGAATCAAGTACCACGAATGCTCCAGATGAAGCCATGGCAGCGTGGTTCCGTTTAAGCCATCCGTCATTTCTAACCTTGACACGAAGTTCCTTGCTGCTGCTTTCCCCCTCTTTCTCTGTTAGCTTTTCTTAATTGCTTGTCTTGGCAGCAGCACATTTCAGCTGTCCTGGTGTCATCCACAATCCCGCTGGGAATGGTTCAATGATGGTTTGTGCCGAGTCAGCCTTTCTGCAGATACCGAGGCTCACAGCAGAGGAGCAATGCCTCCGGGTCACATTGTCTCTTTGTTGGGTTTTGCTGCATATGGGAAGGACGAGATTGCCTTGAAATCTTGTCTCTTCCTGGGTGCCTTGAGAAGAAAAAGATCTTGGATGGTGTTAAAGGGCAGCGTGGGGATTTGAAACCTTCTTTGTTTCTGGAGTTCTAACACTCGTGTGAAACCATCACAGATTTCACCCGAAATCCTGAGTTATGTGACATAAAGAAACACTTTTGTCATATTTGTTGCCTACCCCTCTTTAATCCTGTCCAAAAGGTGAAACTGTGTTTAAGAGGGAGTTGGAGGGTGACTCACGCAACCCTTGAGCAGCACAATCATCTTCAGCTCCGTAAATGGCAGGAAGATGAATTCTGTGGAATGAGGCAGCTGCTGTTGTCAGTGGTTTCCAGCACCTCCTGTGGAAGGGATCTCATCCATCACGGTACTTTGAGACATTAATAAAGAGGTTTAAGGTATTGGATTGAGGCAGGGGACGTTTCATCTAAGCCTGGAGCAGTCTGAGGGGTACGCTTGCCCCTTCTGCAGCAGGGATCTCATTAAAGGCAAACCTGATTGAGATTTATAGAACGCACTCAGCCCATTTGTGACTTGTAAGACAATAGCAATTATTCCTTCTCCTCTTTTCACTCAAGGACTGAGGATTAGCTCTGCTCTCTCTCCCCTTCAACCTCTCCTGCTTTGCCTAAGCTAAATTTGATGTGTAGGATTTATTTAGACATCAGTTTTCCTTCCACTGAGATTTGCAGCAAGGTGTTGAAAGCGCAAGTGCTGCTTGGAGAATGGCCGTTTATTTTAAATGGTGAACGTGCCTGGAATTAAAGTGATAGGAGCATTTGGAATGCTGCTTGGAATTCCAACCCATGTCTGTTGGCTGGGACTTTGCCTTGTCAGTGCCTTGGATTCCTTGCTGCCTCAGGAGACGCAGGACTTGGCCAATGCACATGGCAAATCCAGGCTGGATAACACGATGGAGACAGCGGCTGCCACCGTATTGACACACTGACAGTGACACCGAATGTGTCACTGAGCTGGGTGCGTGGAACATGGTGGCAGACAGAGCTCTGTGCATCAGGTTCTGGGGAGGGAAGCTGTGGGATTCAGTGCCTCATGGAATGGAATGTGTTTTCCTAGTGTGACCAATCACACTATGTGTGATAACCGAACGCTTCAGGAAGTTAAGGAATTCTCTGCAGTGCAGTGGTCCCTCACTATCCCCATGCACAGGTTTCTAACTTGATTTAGTCCTTCTCTCTGCATGACCTGATCTTTAGAGTATTTTTGGCTACAGCCTCCTTCGAGGATTGAGACTCGATCTACACTGACCTTCTATTTCTACAGCATCTGTTTGGAGCCTTTTCCTTCCTGCTGTGACTGATGTGTGATTTCTGTCCAAGTGGAAACATCTGCCAAGAGAGAGGTGTAAGGCTGCCTGTGAAAACTCTATTTTCAGGTGTCCCTGATAATAAGTGTCTAAGTGCCTTTTGCTGGAGCAACTCCCTTATCCCAGGCTTGTTCAGCTACTCAAATCCTTTCTGACACTATCATCAGTGAAAAGGTGGAAGGAAGTTATAGCAAATTATGTGGTAAGGTTATGCCAGCTGGGAAATAGATTCTGTAGTCAAGTGAGTCCTGTTATGCTAAATGAAGTTGGCGTGTGCAGCCCTGGGTTTGAATAACACCAGGAATTGCATTTGGTTGGCAGCATTCAGGAACGATGCTGGCTGCATCTGTGTGACCTGCTCCTGATCTTTGAGGGGATCTTCCAGTAAAGGGGGCCTACAGGGAACCTGGAGAGGGGCTTGGGACAAGGGCCTGTAGGGCCAGGCCAAGGAGAATGGCTTGAACCTGCCCGAGGGGAGACTGAGCTGAGCTCTGAGGCAGAAGCTGTTCCCTGGGAGGGTGCTGAGGCGCTGGCACAGGGTGATGGCCCAGAGGAGCTGTGGCTGCCCCATCCCTGGCAGTGCTCAAGGCCAGGTTGGACACAGGGGCTTGGAGCACCCTGCTCTATGGAAGGCTATTTGGAGTGGTGGCTTGCTTAATGTTCAGTCTTACTTAGGCAGCATCCACATGCACGGTGCTTCCTGCATGCTAAAGCCTTAAGGGCTCTCTGCAGCTCAGCCTCATTTCCCTGGCTATGGGAATGATGCACTCCACTGCTTCATGGCACCAGCATGATGGACTGAGGTCTCCCAAGGCTTCCGTGTGAGGCAGGGCTGCCTCCTGGCAAGCGGTCCCATCAGCATGACAAGCCTGCTTGTGCAGAGAAAGAAGCTGTCCTGGGGATCTTGCAGCTTGTGTTGTCTTCCAGGCTGGGGTTAGATCAGGTGCTCTTAAAGAGCTGTTACCTTGTCTGTACCCATGGCTTCAAACAGAAGGCGCAGGATTTAAAGCTGCACAGGAAAAACCAAGCATCTAAGGGTAACTTCTTACAGCCAAGAGTCTGCCTGTGCTAGGGGAGTTGGAAGGTGGTCAGATATATCCTGAGCTCTCTCCTGTCTTTCCCCCTGGGCACACATTAACAGCTATGCAGACCCAAGCCATTTGAGGCTGCAAGAAGTCAGCTTTTAGTTTTCGAGCTCCATGATGTGGGGAGGAGTTTCCATTGCCTGAACAGCCTTAACCCCAGCCAGAGGGTTTCACATCAGTAGCATCTCTGCAGCCTTTGCAGTTGTCTCCATGTATGGCCTGAAATTAGATGCTCTGAACATGAACACAGCCTAAATCGGTTTCTCTTCATTCCGAATGTCCTTTTGAGACCCCGTTGGAAGAAGGTTTTGGAACGTATTCCTTGTTTTCAGGAGCCTGTGCCCCCACCTCCTAACGTGTTTAATCCAACTTCCCTGTGTCTGCCCTTGCAGATCACATTGTGCAGTCTGGGGCTGATGCACTTCTTAATAAAGCGAGTACGGGAGACAGATTTGATAAAAGACATGCCACGTCTAATGATGTTTAATGAAAATAAAAGCTTTTGGGGTTTGGTGTCCTGCCCATTAACGTAAGTGTGATTATATTTATTGTCTGTCAGGCAGCTCCGACACGAGCTCAGTCACAGAACAGAACCTTAGTGATGCAGTAAAAGTGGAAACGGGATCAATGCTCTGCCTGAGGGTTTGTGAAAGTCACATTAGATCCATAGAGATGTTGCCACTGATTTCAGCAGGGATCACACTGGGTTGTATGTATTACCAGAGAAGAAACAGGGATAACCCTGCAGGTATTGCTGGTTCTGGTTGAAGTCCTGTGTTTGCTGTGTAACCGGAGCCTTACGTTTTCCCTTGTGGTCTCTACCTGTTTCTGGTGGCTGGTTCTGGATGTACTGGAGTACAGCCACTGGATGTGCTTTGTTCCACTTCTCGCGTTGCTTTCCTGGCTGCGATGGGCTTGGCAGGATGCAGTCACAGCTGAAGGTGCTCCAGAGAATGAGAAGATTTTCCTGTAGGTTCTAAGCATGTGCTCAAACCAAGGCCAGGTTGGACACAGGCTCTTGGAGCAACCTGGTCTAGTGGAAGGTGTCCCTACCCATGGCAGGGGTTGGAGCTGGATCATTTTGGGGAGGAGGGAAAGGGTCTGATGTGCTCCTTGTCTTTCCTCCTCCTCTCTTGTTTTGTGTAAAAGAAGTAATAAAAGGGCACTATAGGCACTATAGGCACTATAGGCACTATAGGCACTATAGGCACTATAGGCACTATAGGCACTATGAAAAGGGAAATGGAGGAGCCTGGGAAATGGGGAATTGAACGGCTCTGCTTTTTCCCTTCAAGCTAGGGAAAGTCTACAGCAGTTTGAAAACGCCTCAACAATCATGCTCTAAAAAGGGACCGTTTTTCCCACTGGATAAAAAGGAGTATTTCAAAACTACCACAAGATGAAGGAAGTTTTGTCCAGCTGAGCATAGGGAGCCCGAGCATCTGCATGGGGAAAATGAGACAGAAAAATGGTCAGGAGGTTCTCTTTGAAGTGTAGCAATTATTCAGCTCCTTGGGTTCGGAAGTGATGAGAGCTTCTGGGTTTCAGAGAAATCAAATACAGAGGCATTTAAAATAAACCCCGTTGAAGGCTTTTTGTAAAAGTCATTTACAAACCCAGGTCCCACTGGTCAGATTTCAAAGGGCTGGCTGGAAGAAACATGAGCTGGCCATAAAGGAGGAGTTAACAACTTGAATAATGCATGGGATAGAGAGAAATGAGGTTGACCCAAAAGTGTAGCACTATAAACACATTCTGAAATGAAGGTTTCCATGTTAAATTAAGTGTTTTCTAAATTATCATCTTCTACACGTAGAGATGGCATTAAATAGCCAGTGGGCTGTACCTTCCACATGGTTTATATTGGAGACAGCAGCTGTAGATGAGTATGTCACAGTTATCACATGCAGCAGCCTTTACCTTCATGTACCAAAATACTCTAGGAGTGAGCACAGCATGGTCTACGCATATTCATACATAAACCTAAATACATATTTCACATGAATACATAAAGCACGTTTGAATCTTTCACACCCTGGGGATACACAGCACTTTTCCAGAACAGGGTAATGCTTATAAATAATAACAGGGCTTCTTGCTTTATTCCATGGGCAGAGATAGCAGCGAGCATCTCTTGGTGTGTTCTTGCCCTGAGCTGGTGTCTGGCTGGTGGGTACCACTGGGTGCAGGAGGGATGAGAATCCCTGGTGGTACCTGGGAGGGAGAGGAGATGCTTTTGTGGCTTCCTGGCAGGGAGATGAGTCAAACCAACGCCTTAGCTTAGACCTGCTCCAAAACTGGGTGGATTTGCAAGGCAAACGCTGGCTGCAGGGGACAGGATGTGCCCCTTGGTGACAGCCGCAGCTCGCTGGAAAGTGAGCAGTAACAGCGCTGCCGACTGGGTTGGTTTCTGCTGAGCCTGGCAGTGCCAGGCCTGAACCACCCACACCTCACAGCAGGGCCAGGCCCCAGCAGCTCTCACTTTATGGAGTAAGGGGGGTCCAGATCCCCAGCTTTTCCAAAGCCTCCCACTCCCTGCCTTCTACTGCAGCTCCCGAGATGCACTTTGCATAAATAGAGTTTGCTGAGCCCATCAAAATCACTCGGAGTCAACAACGCTGTGCAGCTTGGAGCGTTCCTTTTACCCAGGGTGATGTGCCTCGCCTAACAAGACATGATGCATAAACTCAGCAGGCCAAATATTGGCACCTTTTTTGCATTCTGAGTAACACTTACTAGCAGGTTTATTTCTGGTGTAGAGAAGCAACTGCTGGCCCATGAATTATTTAAGCTAATATTGAAGCTTCTATGCTACTCCTACGTGCCATGGGGTGCTCTGCAGATGCACAGTAGATGCGTATGACGTTTTTCTTCTCCCCTTTCCGTTAGGCACAATATATATATTTCACAAACATATATATCTGTGTTTCACAGACGTACATTTCACACGCACCTGTGCTCCTTGGCACGTTTTAAATAAGTAATGAGGTGTCACCATCCTTCTGATTGCAGCATTCCTAATGATGACAGTGATGAAATAAATGGCTCTAACCCCATGTCAGGATGGCTTTTAAGGCAAGGAAATGGTGCCATGAATAAGGAATAGGTGTGGAATTAGTAACGGGATCCTTCCAGGGAAACAAAACCTGTGCTGTTGGTATGAATCGGAGCTCTCCTTTCTGACAGAGGTTTTGTGTTTCCACTTGGGGTAAATGCGCAGAGTTTTGGGTCAGGTTGTATCGGTGAGAGAGGGAAGTCTGTCTGCTGGCTTATAATGGCTGGACAGCCACCGAGTAATCTCCATCAGCACACAATGAGAGCCCCTTCCTCTACTCTATGGGCTTTGTTTGTGGCTTGCGCTGCTCAGCCCTGTGGTTGGGAAGGAGACTACTTTGGGTGCTCACCCAGGCCAAGCCGTGGCTCCAGTGACAACCAGGAAGGTTCTTCATTGTAACTTGGGTGCTGGGCAAAGAGGGAGCAGCCCCATGGGGCTGAGGTTCCCTGCCCTCATTCGCAGACCTTTCCCTGCAGTGCCTCTTTAATAGTTCAGCTTGATTTTTCCCATCCAGCTCCACGCCTGCAGCCGACTCCAGTATGAAACATTCCCAGCGCGTTACAGGGCCAGGCTCCCACGGCTGCTTCTCCCTCTTCTTTTCCCCTTATTTAGGTCCTGGGTCCTTGGACCCGTGCAGGGTCTGCTTTCAGCACAGGGATTGCCAAGTAGAGATCAATCCCAGCAGAGCGGTGTGGCAGTAACAGGGTGTTGTGAGGTGGTGGCATCCAAGGTTTTTAGTCCTTGCTTTAGTGTTGTTACTGCAAGGCATTCTTGCTGTTATAGCCTTAAAAAGGCCAACACAGGCCCCTTAGTGTGGGCTACTATCGATGCACAAAAGAGTGGGGATCCAGAGAGGTATATGCAGCATGGAGGCTGTGTAACTGGTCCCAATGGGCTCAGCCCCAAACTGCAGTTGAGCATCCCCTCCGCAGTGGAGGCAAGTGAGAGCCGATGGGTTTTGGGAGTTGAGGCAGGTGGGGAGAGGAAAAAGGAGCCAGTGTCCTGATTTTGAGCATGCAGAGCTGAAGCACAAGGAACTTAAGGCTGGAATTGAGTTTCCAAGTGAGTGAGCTCAATGTGCTGGGTGTGTGGAAGATGCTAAACTCTCCTGAGAAGCCAGCCCTTGGTTGCTGTGTGCTATGAGACCTGAGCACTGCTGCTGGAGTCCTGTGCCTTGGCTAGGAGAGCAGGCTGTGCTTTCTTTGTTTCCTCCTCTGTTCAGCTCATCCCATGGGTTTTCTCCTGTTACGAAGCCTCCTCACAGATTGGGGCTGGCAAGCAGGGATGCTTGGATGAGCTTATTTATAAAACATGCCTCGAAATTCACTGCAGCACTTTGACGGGATGCAGCCACTGATGGGACTCAGGGCCGTGGCTCTCAGTGATAGCTGCAGTAAGTAACATGGAAAGTACATTACCCCAGTGCACTTCAGGACATGGAGAAATAGGTTTAGTGTATGGCAGAGAGCTGCTCATCTCTCTGTCCATGCATGAACAGACGTAAGAGAGATCTCTGTATCTGCAGCACAGAGTGAGTGTGCTTGAGGCCTGCCCTTACCTGTACCGAGGCTCGCTAAGGGAAGTCCTCCAGCTTTCCACAATGGGTTTTGACTTTGGAAAGGGGACGCCTCCACTTCCAAAGTCCTGCCTCAGTCGTGTTATTCTTTGCATTCATTCTGTTGCCTGGTGCTGTGTGCTCACATCTGTTTTGTCAGGCTTGTGATGCTCTGGTCCTGGGTGCAGTGGCTTAGGCCAATCCCATGGGCATTGCCTTCCCTTTCCTAATAGCTCTTGCAGACACATCTATCAGTATTACAGCCTCTTTTCTTCCCCTGGACCTTCCAAAGGCTGGAGCCACACATTAGATGGGGTTATTTATGGCTCTAATGTCACTAACAGCCTCTTAATATCTATGCCACCTCTTTGAAGATTGCTTTCAAGTGATTCAGGACCCAGGGTAGATGCTGGAAACCTGAGCACCACCCCTGCCCCTTTCCAGGGCCTCCCATTTCCCTGGCACCAGAGGAAGATGGGAATGATCCAGCAGTGCTGTGCTCCATAAGGTTATAAATAAACTGGTGGTTAAAGCCTGGCACTTCTCAGTGCAGAACAGGGAGTAGCTGATGGCTGAGGTTTGCATTTCCTGATGCTATCAGCTGGTGGCAAAGGAAGAGCCATTTGTTTCCTGACCCTGGAGAGCCATTAGGCCCAGTCGGGCGATAGACATGTCTAAATCCTTAGTGCTGGTCAACTAGGGAACCTTCAGTATTTCCATGAGATTTCACTGCTTTGCATAGAAGTGGGTTCAGCCTGAAGCCTTTTATTCATGTGTTTAAGACAGTGATGGTTTATGTGGTAGTAATAGGCAATAGAGACCCTAGAATCATGGAATAGGTAGGGCTGGAATTTAGGATCATCTTGGTCCAGGCATAAGGAAGCAAAGGGGGAGGAAAACTCTTTAATTCCAAGTTACGAGTGATTAATACTCCTTTTGCTAAGGGCTGGTAGGACAAGAGTTTGTTTTCTGGTCACTAAAACCTGGATCAATGAGGGCTGCTTCTTGCTGCAGAACTTCTGTTGTGGTGTCACGTGTGAAGGGCTGGGTTGGGTCTCTTTATTAGCTGTCTGGTGCCTTTGTGTCTGAGAAGCTGAATGTGCTCTCATCTCCTCACTCTTCCTGGCTGCTGGCATCCTTGTTAATGTCTCCTGAATCTATAGCCCAAGGTCAGAGGATGCAGTAAATGCGGAATTGATTCGTTTGGGGGGGATAGCAGGCATCCCATAGCAAGCAAGAGGAGTTTTTCCCATACCCCATTGCCCTCTAATGGCCAGTGTTGAATTTGCACAGCGAAGTGGACGAGCAGAGCACCTGATAGGGAACAACTGGGGAAACTGGTGTGTACTGGTGGTGTTTTGTTTCCAAGAACCCCCCTAAAACTGTTAACAGCAAAGACTGGTTTGGGGTGCAAAGGGCAAAAGGTTTGCTCCTTCTTGGTAGCACATCCCTTGGAGATGGAAGGAGGGAAAAGAGGGATGAAAGAGGGTGGTAAATTCAGAGGTTGGAAAGAAACAGGGGAAAAAAGGCTTTTTTGTGTTCCCATGGGTAAGGGGAGCTGGAGCAGTGCTCACTCATACTAAAGCACCCCACAAGCAGTGGTAAACTGCTTTGCTTTTGGGTTGGGAGATAGAGAAGGGTCTATATAGCTCCTGCATAGCAGACCTGGATTGGTCCCTTCGGATTCTTCCTATGTGATGCTGAGAGGTGGGTTCGCTGCTCTGCTGCACCATGTGTCTGGCAAATCCTGCTGAGCAAGGAAACCTGAACCAGGAATAAGGGAATAGCTGGACCCACATCAAATGATTGCCATTGTGTGAGGCTACAGAGGGAGATGCATCTGGGGATGTACTCGCCCTCTGGGGCTGTGCACTGCAGGCTCCTGGCAATTGGAGCGCTCAATGTGTTTTCAGTGTTCCTGGGTTCAGTTTTCTCTTGCAGTAGAGGCTTTTTAACAGTAGATGTCACGTTTGCATAAGGGAACAATAGATTGTCACCCCTTCTGTGGCTTGGCAGCACAGAACCAGCTCCAGAACACGCTGTCGCCTGCCCTAGGGCTGCTGGAGCCAAGAGGAGCTGTAAATCATAAACTCCAGGTGCGTGTTGCTGTGTATTTCCCCCAGGTTGGTACTGCAGGTCACTGCTCAGATTGGATGGGTGGTGTTAGAACAGCACTCGCACGCTGCTTGGGTGCTGGGCTGCAGGTTTTACTTGCTGGAAGTGCTCAGGAGCTGGATAATGTAAAGTTCTTTCCAGCCCAAACCATTCTCTGGTTCTGTAACCCTTATAAATGTAATTCAGGTTTCCTGGCCAGCGTGGCAGGGGTTGGTGATACCTGTGACCAACCCTTTTGGTCCCATTTTGGGGTCGTGGGGATTTGGCAATGTTCTGAATGATCCCACTTTACGCTGTTCCCATGTGCTTCATGTGCAAAATGATGATCGTTGAAAAGCCAAGCCACCCACCTCCAGTGTAGATACAGTACTTTTAATACAGAAATCTTTGTAAATGCTTTAGTTGCAGTCCATAAAAAACAAGTCCTGAATCTTTACACCATACAGATAGACTAGAATCCATTGCTGACTCAAATAAAGCCTTTCTCTAATGGGGAAGAAAGCTGTACTCTTCCAATACAATCTATCCTAAACCACAAAGACCCACCTCACTCCTCAAGCTGTAATTTCATCCCATCAGTGGTTTGCAGCATATAAAGTACTTGATTGGCAACCCCAAAGCAAGCCCAGAAGAAGAGATTGGAGGTTAAATATACATTTTGGTATCGGAGACAATGGATCTGCAGCGCGTGGCTGCAGGAGGGTCACTGTACAGAGCAAGGCTCTGCATTGGAAACATAACTGTACAGTTGTGTGTCCAGCATCCAAACAGGATGATGTGGATCAGGGTTTCAGCAGGTGGGAGCTGAGTTGTGAACCTGTAGAAGGTGTCAGGTCCTCCATGGGCTCTTTTAGGTCCTGGTAGACCCTGGTGAGAACCAGGCTCAGGTTGGGGTTGGTGTGTGCCGTGCTGGCCCGGGGCCCCAACTCTGGTTTGGAAGTCAAAGTGATCCTCTCCAGTAAAGCCCCTGTGCCCAAGGGCTGGAAACTGCCTTCTTGAGCCACCCTGTAACTGATTTGAATCAGTGTTTGGATTTTGATGTTGACCCAACCCCAAACCCGGTTCAGACTGGACTGTCTGTAAAACCTGGGGTGGTTTTGGCCCAGGGCAGTTTTGTTTCTCTCTTTTATTTGTTTTTCTTTATTTTCTGCTAAAGTTTTTACTCCTTGAAAAACACTTTTGTGTGCTTAAACTTGAAACTCTTGATGCCAACCACTGATGAATATCATCAGTGCCAAGGGTAACAATAGCATCAGCGCCAGCACCCTCTCAGTGTCATTATCATCAATGCCAACAGTATCATGCACAGCTATGCCAGCAGACCAATAGTGTCAACAGCGCTGATGCCAACAGGCGTGAACGAATGAAGAGCCCCTCAGTCATAAACCATCACGCAAAGCCTCATGCTGTGATGCTGTCCCATAATAACAACCCCCTGTGCCCAGCCTGGTTCTCATTAGCAACTTTACAACAACACCCGCTGGCGCAAGAGGAGTTAGATGAGAGCACCAAGGTGTGTGTATCCTGGAAGGGAGCAATGCTGGGATATTTCTGGAGCCGTGGGGCAAATGAACTCCGTGATGGAGTTTGTTGACTCTGCCTTCCTAAGCCCTTCTGTCCAAGTGCAGCGGTGGCAGCTGGAGCTCTCCTTCAACTGGCACAGCCGGTACACTGGGAGCACTTGCAAGCACCAAGTGGTTTGGCTCCTGTGTGCTTTGCTTTGGAGCACATCTCTGGCTCTACCTACCCAACAGAGGAATTTTGTGTCACAAGTAACCTAAGGGATTAATAAGAGAATTTGGTCCAAAAGGATCCTTCCTGAATCAGTGCGTTTCCAGCGCACAATCTCATCATTCCAAGGCAGGTTCAGGTTTGAGGACACAAACTGTTCTCCAGTGAGAGCAAGAAGGGTTTTCCTTTTCCCAGAACTTGCACTTGAAGGACAAGGCCTGGTCTGATGTTGAAGAGGGGGCTGCAAAGATCCAGGAATGGATCCATACTTCCCTGATCTTCTCAGGTCTGTACCCAGGAAAGCTGTGTAGGTGCAGAGCATCCCAGTGCAGCCACCTCTTGCAGCGGTGGCCTAGGAGTTAGGATGTGCTAAGCAGCTTCCACAGCTTCCTCCCAGTCTACACCTCAGTGCAAGCAGTGAGTGCTTCCGTTTCCTTTTGGACAGTAGCTTGGTGTCATCACCAAAGAGGTCCTTGCTCTTTGCAAACCAAGCCTGTTCTTTCAAAGCTGTCAGTTGGTTGTTCTGGTATAAAAGAGCACAGGAAAGCGTTCTTGGTTGTCTTTGCAGAAGTGGAGGAATCAAGGGGCAAACAACTTGTCCCTGAGAGTTGCAGGTATCTCGATCAGCCCAACTTCAGAAGCTTCATACCCTGGGGTTCATTGGAGGTTTTAAAGCCTGCATGAAAACGGAAAGGGTTAAATGACAGCGTGTTTGGTGCTCCTTCAGTGAACTACATCCCCAAAGAGCTGCTGCTCACATTTAAGCTCAGGTTACCTTTGGTGGAGGTGGAGGTGGAGGTTTGCCTCTGCGGACTGGAAGATGAGCTGGCTTTCTCTCTGGTGCCTGAACACAAATGAAGTTTAAATGCCATTAGGCTTCCCTGTCAGAGCAGCTGCAGAACCTCCCCAGACTTCAGCTGCTCCTACTGTTCCCATGTATTTCCTACAGCATTTTCCTTGTGGAAAAGCTATGGGTGGATTCCATTAACCCATCCACATGCAAGACATCCCCCATAATGCACAATGGGTATAGAGCTCCTGTTGCAGAAGGGCACGGAGCTATTCTCAGTGTTTAGATTCACCTGCTCTGCTTGGCAAGTTAAAGCTGGTTACATGGTCAGGGTGTGTGTTGAGCAAGGCATCTCCAAAGACAGGGGGATTGAAATGTCTTTTCATAATGCAGCTGATATGTGGAGTTTAGTCCTGGTCCATCATTCTTTGGGCAGGCAGTAGCATGCAGTTACGTTTCTGGTCTGAAGATGGTTTCTGTACCCTTGTGTTAGAGGGGCAGGGGGCTCAAACACCGCCATGGTAGGTACTTGAGGGAGGCATTTTCATTTAAATAGGATGCTTTGGGTTTATTAATGGGAAATATTTGTAAGAATTCCATATATATATATATATATATGTACATTGATGGATATCCCCTCACAAGTGGCATCTTTAGAGAACTACTGCAAGACAGGGGCCATTGCAGACACCTGCAATAGCAAAGATGCCCATCATTTACATTGTGTTTCCACCTGAAATCCATGCTGGTTTGGACTCCGTGTACTATGGCTTGTGAGATGTTCATGTGCTGGGTTACAGGACCCCTTGACACAGATGAAGAGTCTCTTGTGCAGTATAGGATTATGTGGCATAAAAGGTGGCTCCTACCCTAAGGAATGTGTGGTTCGGATGTCTGTGAGTTATGGGGGGTTTAATCAGAGTCAGAAACTGAAAATCCCTATTGACACCTGATAGTCCTTTGCAGCTTGGATGGAAGCTGTGGAAAGTTATAGGGTTATACTTACAAAGACCTCTTCTGTGTGAGAAGGGGCTGGTTTGGTAGAAGGAACAGGAGGTGGGGGACCTCTTGGCCTTATGGCAGGCTGTGAAGGCAGAGAATACAGGATACATTGACCCTATATACATACTGTGAAAGTATGCGTCTGCATGTTTCCATGGGAACGTGCAGACTTGTGTTCTGTATAAAAAGAGCACTAATAGGGATAAAAGGATGCATTCTTTTTGGAAGCAGGAGGACTTTTTGCTATCTGGCCCTGGGAAAGCACTTGGGGCCTTACTGGGAGTGCAGGGATTTCTTTAGCTTTCGGGGTTGGGGTTCTCCACCATGGCATGAGCTGGTGGGTGCTGCCTTCCCCAGACACAATGTGGAAGCAAAGGCATCGTTGGGAAGGACTTACACTGTGGAGCTGGGGTTTGTTGTCCTGCAGCGGAGGTACAGGAAGGAGAAGTTTCTTGTCGTTCATCTGAAAACAGGGAACAGTTACACCCAATGGAGCCTTTACCTGGTTCATGACCTTCGCATGCTGCTTTACTGCTCACAGCTTACGCTGGGACCCAGGGCCCTGTGCTTTCCCCATGCTAGGGCTCACAGCACTGCCCTCGTGGCCCCAGGCAGGGGCGTCGAAACCCTGCTTGAAGTGTAGCACACTTTGATTGATGACTTTTGGTGTTCCAACCCCTCCATTACAATCCATAGGAGACCAGAGCTGACCCAGCTCTTACCTTCTGGGCAGGTACTGCCAGGACAGGGTGTTCTCTGTGCCTTTGTTCTTGATCCACAAAGACTTGGTTCGTGGCTCCAGGTCCCCTTCTGGTCTGGCAGCTAGACAAAGAGGCCATATAACTGTGAATCTTAACCTGACTGATGTGGAAAGAGCTTGCTGAGGTTGAATGCCTGCCTTATTCCCAGTGGTGTGTTCTGGAGCCACGTCCTTTCTTCCCCTGGGTTATTTAAGATTGATCTTGAGAGCTACAGTTTCAAGTGTTCAGTCCTCTCCCAGCTATGGGATTTCTGTCATGGACCAACTTCCTTGGCTTTCCAGTGCCCAATTCCCTCTACCCCCTTTGAAACCCTCTGCTTAAAACCTGTCCAGGAGTTGCTTGGCTTTAGGTTTTGGTTGCATGGGGGCAGTTTTGGCTCAGTAGGGGTAAGCTTTTTACCTCTTCTTGAACCCTCGGAAGCGGATAAGGGCCACTGCTGCTGTTGCCGTGACAGCGAGGACAGCCAGCACACCAGCGACTATAGCAAAGCCTGCCAGGGAGAGAAAACACAGGTTGGTGTTCCCCTAAAGCTCTGCTATTGCTAAGAGGTTTCCTATCACATAGGCCGCCAAAGTGACCTCTGTCACCAGGCCTAGGTCCCACTTACTGGTAACTGCTGAGGAGCTGCCGCAGGTTGGTGGTGCCCATCCTTCCTCGCACTGGCATTGCAGCTCGTGGTCACACACCTGGGGAAGCACAGATCACTTCGGCATGGGGATACGAGTGAAGCTGTCAGTGGCTCCTGGTGGGGTTATTGAAGCTAGGTCTGGAAACTCGTTTTACTTGCACTAAGATGTAGCATAGGGAATAGCAGGTTTGTGCCGTAAAGGACAGGCCTGGTTGTCTGCTACCATGTGCCTTTTGCAGGTGTTTCTGCAGTAAAAGCTGCTGTACAAGGCACAAAGCAGCATTTACACCTGTAGGTCTCTGTATGTTTAAATGGGAGGAACAGGGTTTTCTTCCTAAACCAGAAGATGAACTGCAAGAGAATAACTGTGATTCTGTGGCTCAGAGGCAGGGCCAGGCACAGAATCTGTGTCCATCTCTTGTTATCTCCATAGCAAAAGCATTGGTGCTCTACCAGGTTAGATTTGCTTTCATAGAAATATAGAAAGCTTCTAACTCCACAATCTTTGCAAGTCCTTATCCCAGTGATCTAAGTACTGCCATCAGTAAGCTCTGTAGCTGATATGCTTGATTTTCTTGGGTTTTCTAAGTTAATAGCAACAAACACTGGTATCTTACAGCATGTCCAGTACACTTGGCAGAGCAGTTGGTTGATCTGAAGACATCTTCAATGTAGACACATTCTCCATTGCTGCACACCTGAAATGCACAGAGCAAATGGTAACGAAGTGATTTACAGCTTTCAGAAGAGGCAGAGCTTGCACTTCATTGCGTAGAGTGATGGGGAGTAAAAGGAGGCATAGAAGCAGGTCTGCAAATCACTAAAACCTACCTGAGGAGTCTGAGGTGTGGATGGGATTTTTCACTTGACCTTTGGGGCTTTTATAGCAAAGGGGAGTGACAAAGATGTCCAGATATCACTACCTTCCACTCCTCTTCAATCCTGCACCCTGCCCTCCCCTCCAGTAGAAATATATAGCAAGGAAACTGGAATAGCACTCGGTGATGCCTAGCCCCATCCATCATGGAAAGAATGAAAGATATAATACAAGTATGATCCTTCAGCCTTCATAAAAAGGTTTGTTCCTGTTGCCACATGTATTTTTGTCAGTAAAATAATAAGGCAGCAGTCAAGCATAAGGAAATGGGAAAGAGTCTGTTCACTTTGCGGCTGGTTTGTGATAGATGTAAGGCAGAAGATCTGCAAATCAGATCAGCAGCAGTTAAGTGTCCACTTCAGTCTTCCCAGTGTAAAATCTCTCTTGCCTGGTAAGAGGGCTGAGGATGTAAGCAGCATTGAAAGAGGGGAAACAATAAGGAGAAAAGCTATTCTCTACTGACCATCCCATTCCCACACTTGGTTCCATTGAGAATCATCCCTGGGTCTGCTTCTCCATTCCGAGGGAAACTTGATTTGCAGGACTCAAAGGTCACCAGGCTCCCATCCCGAGGCATCTCGTTCCCCCCTGTACAGAACAGCTTCCCACACATTATATCCCTGGAAGGAGAACCAGAGCTGCTATGGAACAACAGCGCGGCACCGCAGAACTATTGGAGCTGGTCTCTCCCTCAGCCTGAGTTTGTTGTGTGCTGGAACTCCTGAGAAAGGCATTTTGGTTTCTGGTATTGCCAGGTTGGTTTGTGAGCAGAGGGTGCCTGATTCCTCTGAAGCTTACGAGGGAGCCCGAAATGGGTTGCAGAAATGAGTATTTAATGGTCCTCCACTTCAGAGGTTCACCTGAGGTCCAGGTCCCCTGTCCAGAAATCCCTGCCCTGTACTTAACTGCACATGCATGCACACACACGCAGGCTTACATATCTATATATGTACACATCCATATAGGATGCATCCATATAGGCTACACTTAATAACAGCTTTAGCTCTTTCTCAAACTGATCTCATGACTTGGAAACCAGTTTTCTTAGGACTGGCTTTACCACATCATTCAAACTGACCCAGAAGGGACACATTGGTGCTGTCTAAACCAGCACATTCTTTGCTTCCATCTCTTAACCGGAATAGGAATGGTCTCTTCCCACATCCCAGCAGATTCCATAACACAGTGCTTACTTCTTTTCACACGGGATGTGACTGCCTTTTTCTTTCCTGCAGTATCCATAATATACCCCTTTCTCATTCATCCGGTAACAGGAAGCTGCGCCTTCGGTGGCCTCTGTGAGAGAGGAGAGTTCAGTGGGGTTAGTTGGGGTTCTCTGCCTGGGAGACCTCACACCAGCCAGTTTCCTTTAGCTGGGGAGGAAATAGCCTTTCCCAGTCAAGTTACCCATGGACCTAATGACCCTCTGGCCCTTCATGCATTGATTCTGCAGTGTTGCTGTGTGCACCAAGCAGAACCTGTCCTGTGTGTTCTTCCTATGGACCAACAGACCTCTCCTAAGAGAAGGGACATAGTCAGGACTGGAGATGGCTTAGGACTGGAAGGGGGTAAGCCACCACACACCTTCAGAAGCATCAAGGCATGCCAAATTCAGACTTCAATTTAAAATACAGGCATTTCCTCTTTCTAACAAGCAGAGAGCCAGCTCTATTCCAAAGTTCTCTTAAAAGCATTGTGTGAAAGAGGAATACACTTCCCATTTCTCTAGAAATAGCTGGCATTGTATGCTCAGTGATTATAACCACTTAGGATTGCATATGAAAATAACAATGGAGTAGATGCTACAAACTAGAAATCATATACACTATATAAAGTATAAGTAGCATATATGCTACATATAGAGCATAAAGATGTGCTGTTCCTGCTTGGCAAAAGGCCTTTGATTTGCCTGCAGACAAAGCCTTTCCCTTTCTCCCTCCTTTGACCCATGCAGACTGATTTCCCCAACGCCAGGTTGTACTCACGGGCTCCAAAAGCAGCTTTGCACTGGTTGTCCCGCGTGGGACAGTGTCCCATGTAGCAGTAGCCCTCGCCGTAGTTGCAGGGGTGCCCATTCACACGGAATCGATCCGCTGGGCAGTGTTCCGAGAAGCCAGTGCACATCTCAGCCAGGTCACAGTCGTGCTTAACTGCTCTGCAGATAGCTCCCGATTGCTTGTACTGCAGTGAGGGGAAGCAATGCCACACTTGAGCACCTGCTCCTCCATGCTGCTTAAAGAGCACGCTGGACCAGAGGTTAAATGAGGGGAGATGAATCTCAGCCTCGCTGTGCGAGATGCACAAGGAGCCAGGTCTGTGTCTAATTTCAAGGCAAGGTTTTGCCTGGTCGTGCCCCAGCTTTTCTTTCCCGGACAAAATGGGTAACCAAACCGCTCCTTTCTCCAGGATATTGGAAGATGGAGGGAATTGGTAGTTGTGGTGTGGTCTGGGATGGTCAAAGTGCTCTTTGATTACAGGGCTGGGTCAGTAACCACAATTAAAGGGGGTCGGCTCTTTAAGAGGTGCCTTACTGCTTTCTCCTGGGGGAAAACCACTGTATGGTCCAAGCTGTGGGAAGCTGGAGGTGGGGAGGAGCCTTACCTGGCAGTTCTCGCAGCACTCCCCATGTGCACACCTGGAACCTGCAGTCAGTTTGCATGACTCGGGCTCGCAGCACTCATTTGTGCACTCCTGTGACAGAATCAGCAGTCAGAGCTCTGCGCTGCAGGGTTTGGTCCTCTCTGCACTGCATCCCCAATGGCCCACCCTGTACTTGGTTACTGAGGGAGGGAGGGAGTGATCCATTGGACTTGCACTTGGGTTTCCTGGGAACCATGTTCACTGGAAGCCAGGCCAGTTACTGTGGGCAACCATGTAAAGGATACCGAGTGTGCTGGATTGTGCAAGTGCTGATGGAAGTTGTGCAGGGAACTTGCTTGTTTCCGCTCAGACAGTTTCATATGTGTGGCTTTTCCTCACTCTCAGTTCCTCTCTTATAGAATTACGTAGGTTTAAGATCCTTGAGTCCCAACCGTTAACCCAGCACTGCCAAGCACCTCATCCCCAGGTCTTAGGGATGGTGACTCCATCACCACCCTGGGCAGCCTGTTCCAATGCCTGACAACCCTTGTGGTGAGGAAGCTTTCCCTAATATCCAGGCTAAACCTCCCATGGTGCAACTTGAGGCCATTCACACAATGCAGCACGACAAACAGTGCTGTCATCTTTGCCGCTGTTTGGCACGCACTGTATAGGGGTGGCTGCATTGCACATCAGCAGTTTGATGCCCACAGTTTCTACCTCAATATTTCAGCTATCTTTGAACTGGCTGCTTGAGAAACTACCAGAAACCAGCTCCTAAACAGCCCGAATAAAGCTCTTTGCCTCTTCCAAGTATTGTTTTATCCCCGTTAATGCAGATACCTCCGGAGTACCACAGTCGCATTCCTCTCCTTTCTCCACAAAGCCATTCCCACAGGTTGGAGGTGCTATGATGCTGTTTTTATCCGGGATGTCAGTTAAGCATTTGGGCATGTCACTCAGCATGTATTTCTCAAAACCTTGGAGGCTGCAAGAGCTGAATTTCTTGGGGATGATGGAACTGTATTGAGAAGGCAGAAGGGTTTATGTTAGGGTGGGTGTAGGCAAGGGGAAGCAATGCTCCTTACAAGAGAAATTCAACAAGAGACCATCCCCATTTCACCTTCTCTGGGGAAAGAAAAGTAGAAACAAGCAGAGGAGAAATAGTTAATGTGCTACATGTAAAGACTGCATGTTGTGAATGTAAAGATTTAAGCCTGATCTATACAAACTGTGCGTGGATGCTTCATGCGTTAGAAGTTTTCCATTAGGACATCCAGCAGAGTCTCAGGATGTTCAACCAGAGGTGAAAATGGAGCTGAATTTCTCTCTAATGGGTGTCTATTGCAGGTACAGACACCTAATGTGGTTTTCATAAGAGTCATCAGGGCAGAGAATGAAAACATTACTGCAGGTTAATCTTGGGGAAGCTCTGCCCTGAGATCCCACAGCCGGTATGTGCTGTCCTCACTGTAAGGGAGGAAGGGTGTATGGTTTGATGTGAAGGGCTCCACCTCATGTGCAAAGCTAATGTTACCCACAAGTGACTAAAGTCGGGTTGGGGTTTTTTTGGAGGGGCTGTATCTGCCTGGGAATGTCTCCATTTTTGTCTCTGTATAATGTGAATGGAATAATCCATTAAAGCCCACCACGATCCGCCTCATGTGTTAGCACCTTCACCTTTCCATCCTACCTCCTACCTGACAGTGTCTGTCATGATACAAACTTCGGCGCTGCACGTGCAGGCTTTGGTGTCGTGGCTCATGCCAAGGTTGTGTCCCATCTCGTGGGCCATGGTAGCTGCAACTGCGATTTCATTTCTGTTGTGGTCCTGGAGAGATAAGAGCAAAGCATCATTTCTGCGGGCGTTGTAGCACAAGTAGGAGCATCTGAGCAGCCATGTGGCTAAGAAAGAGGGCAATTCAAGTGCAGCTGTGCTCGCTGCTATGTAAGGATTGATGTGGTGTTCAACCCGTGAATGCTTCTACTCCACACTTTATGCTCTGTGTTGTAGTAGCGATGAGATGATGCCAATAATGAACATGAGTAAATTGATATAATTAGTGTTTAGATTAACAGGAGGGAGTTAAGCTGCCAAGTAACAGTGTTAAGGGGAAGTGAACATGTGAAACCCTTCATCTTTCCGGAGAGATGCCTCAGTGCTTAGGGGAATTATGTGGGTGCGATATAATTATTACTCGTTACCCCAAGGTAACTATTGTGTACAGTGCTGTGCATGCCATGCTCCGTCTTTGCTCTTAGCTTGGTGTTTTGTGCCCCTTGGAGGGAGGAAAGGAAAGTCCTTCTCTTTTGAGTGAAATCTGGATGTATAAACCCAGGTGACAGTAGAAATGCATAAAGCACACAACATTATCCTGGCCATACTCTTCCAGCATAGCACTGCGAATCGTTCTGGTCTCAGATGCACCCCTGCACCCTGAGAAGTGTTCTGGTTTTATGTTCATCCTGGGATCTCCTAATGGTGTGGGAAAGCTGGAATTTCTTGTGGCATCTCTTAGCACCAGGCCCAGCTTCTGAAGCTGGGCGCAGTTGAGTTCCTGGTGCTGTTGGTAAGGTTTGGGGTCTGTGTTCCTGTTTAGGCTCAAGCTCACATACAGCAGTTCAGTCAGCTGAAATTAAGTGGCTAAACTGATGGTATTAGGGATGACAGAACTGATTTCCCATTTGAAACAGGGAACATTAAGGTAGAGGCACAAACCCACTTATTTCTCTCTTCTAACTGTAACGGCGCCTGGTACTCCAAATACAAGCATCTGAGATTGATGTTGGCATTTAGATAACACACACACACACACACACACACACACACTGTGCTTTGTGTGTGCTTCCTTTGTCCTCTTTTGGACAAACAATTTTATCCAAAATCCACCTAATTTCAACTCCAATCTGACTGTGAATTGCTACAGCCTACTAAAACCATGGCACAGAGTGGGGGTGTTGTACACCCTGCTGATCATGAGCATTCTTTGCGGGCTGAGCAGGAAAACCTTTAGGAATAATATAAACAAAAAGAAATCAGACCTGAATAATACCTGCAGAATATGTATCACTGCAGATGGATTTTAGAAAGGCTAATCCAATCGTCGTCCCCTCAAAGTCATAGCCTCTGTAAGGAAGAAGAAAGAGTGAAATGCAACGCTGTGAGCAGGGAGCAGATCTGAAGTCAAGTTGGCTTTATTGAAACCAGGCTGAAGGCTTTAAGCATATTCTCATTTCCAGCTCTGGTTTGCATCCTGATTTAACACAATAGTTGAAGGCGTGTTTAAAATCACTGCAAATTGATCAGAATTAAATAGTCTTTTCATTTTAGTTCTTAACTTAAAGTATGTCGCACTTATCGGGCTTAAGGCATCTATTTGAGTGTAAAGAGCTTGGTGAAGTGCTCTAGATGCAGCAAAGTGCTCAGATGAATCAGGGCCACAGAAAGCGAGCCAGGAGAGCCAAGTGAGAGCTGGTTTAGTTTGGCCATGTGCATTTTCCAGCTGCTAAACTCCATGTCATAGCTCTGGAGGTGTTAGACCGGGCTGCAGTCTTCAGGGCACTCGGCTGTGCCAGAGCAGGGCAAAGAAGAGACTGAGATGGAGCACAAGGGATTCACATAGAAAAGGAAGATTCTGTGCCCTAACCGGTGGTTGTGCTCCAGGAGGAAAATCAAGGCAAGAAAAGAGAGCTTGCATCTCTTCCTTCTGCCTCAGGATTACTGCAACCTGGTGTTCTATGGTTTGGGAATGTGAATGGGGAGCGGAATGAAACGCACGTGATCAGCTGAGCGTTGTCGTTCCTTTTCCTCTTCAACAAGTCCGAGTTCCTCCACTTGGAGAAGCTGTCCAGTGTGAACCC
The DNA here is from genome assembly GCA_002631895.1 of Agapornis roseicollis. Classification (NCBI taxonomy): domain Eukaryota; kingdom Metazoa; phylum Chordata; class Aves; order Psittaciformes; family Psittacidae; genus Agapornis; species Agapornis roseicollis. The sequence goes on along the minus strand of NDXB01010759.1, from coordinate 121,679 downwards.
TGCAGCATGGCTCAGGGGGCATTTGTCAGCATCTGTCCAGATCTCCAGGCCAATTAAAGCCACATAGATGTTAATGGCCTTATAGACCTGCAGCAGAGGAACGGCGAAGGATGAAGGATGTTATGAAGACTTCTGAAACAAACACTGACCCTGGTACTTGGTTCCATTTCTCACTTGAAACAGAGTCCGCTCCAGGCCTGACTCCAGCTTTTCTATGCTTTAAAGTTGCAAAACCCCTCGAGAAACAGAACATGAATGCTTATTTTTCCCCCACATTTAAACCAGCTACAACAATGGCTTTGAAATACTTGGGAATTCCAGTAATATTTTGAAAGAAATCAAGCATCACTTCTCCTTGATGGATTTCAGCCATTGTGCACAAGGATAAAGAAAATACGGTATAAATCTCTATCAAAATCTCATATGTGAAAACAAAGGGCAGGATAATGTGAATGTGTGTTAAATTTGTGTCAGAAACGATAGGTTTCAGTTCAGTTTTCTTTCTTGTCTGTAATAATGGAAGTTCATGAGGCAAAAGCGAAGGAGCCCCTTTGGATCTGAGCCTCATTTTGCTCTTACCGTGTTGATGTAATTGAGCATCCCAAAGATCCTTTGCCTTACACTTTTCACGTTTTTCTCATACTTCTCATACTGGAAAAGAGAAGAGAGTGTGTTAGGGAAAGGAGAGGGAAGAACTGATGACTCGGAATAGCCCACTGGAGACTGCCTTGCCAGCCACCCCAGACCTGCTCTACCTGCTGTTCTCTTTCCAATGCAGTGGTCTATCAGACAGCGTGGTTTAGGATCAGGCCCTTTTCCAATGTGTGTCTGTGAGTAGGATGCAGAAGAGGACAGCTTGTTTCAATACTCACCAAACTGTTGTCTGCAACTACGTAGACTTCCAAATACTTTTTTGCTTTCAGGTATGCTTTTATCTAGGGAAAAGAGACATTTCAATGGCTTCTAAGACCTGTTACAGTGCCAACCTTTGCAATTTCAAACCTTGAATCATAGAATGGTCTGGGTCGGAAGGGACCTTACAGATCATCTTGTTATGAGGGTGTTTCTTTAGCCAGGCCGTTTAGAATGGGACTGCCTTGTTTGAAAATGATGGCAGGTAGGCTGGGTATTAAAATGACTGAGATTATGAAAGATAGCCTGGGGAAGAGAAGGCTGCATGGAGACCTCACAGCAGCCTTCCAGTATCTGAAGGGGGCCTATAGGGATGCTGGGGAGGGGCTCTTCATTAGGGACTGTAGTGACAGGACAAGGGGTAATGGGTTCAAACTGAAACAGGGAAGGTTTAGATTGGATAGGGAAGAAATTCTTTCCTGTTAGGGTGCTGAGGCACTGGAATGGGTTGCCCAAGGAAGCTGTGAATGCTCCATCGCTGACAGTGTTCAAGGCCAGGTTGGATGAAGCCTTGGGTGCCATGGTTTAGTGTGAGGTGTTCCTGCCCATGGCAGGGGATTGGAACTGGATGATCTTCAGGTCCTTTCCAACCCTAACTAGTCTATGATTCTATGATAGGCTAAAAAGATAGGCCTGTACTTATGGGACTGTTGCTTGACTCTAAGTACTTACTTCTGGGCTGTTGCTGGATTTGAAGATGTCAGCAGTGGGGTCATTTGAGTCTTCTTTCCAGGTGTTATTGACCAGACCACAGGTTTTGATGGACTTCTGTTTGAGTTTCTCATACTTGTAGACTGCGTGCTCATCGCTGTCTGAGGCTCCCAAGGGCTCAATGAGGTACTTCTGACCACGGGTCTCAAAATAGCCACTAAGAAAAGGAGTTCAAGTGTCACCTTTTGAATCCACAGGGCTGCTGAAGGCAACAGTGTTATCCCTGCAGCATTTAGACCAGGCATAGGCACCACTGCCCACATTGACGCAATGGAATGCTTTGGCAGCATGTAGGCAGAGTGTGCAGCAGTTTAAAAGCAGAAATCAGAGCTGCCGAGTCAATTGGACGATTTGGCTGGTCAATGAATGTCTGAGACTCTCAGTCAAAAATAAACTGGTTTAGCAATTAATTCATTATACTTGGGGCTTTTGTGCTTAACGGATGTGACAAAAAGTGAGTTTCCCTTCAATGGGGAATTCAAATGGGTGTTTCAGTCTTTAACCGAGGTGAAAGATATTGAAAGGAATTAACAGTCCTGAATCATTTTGAGCAGCAGATGCCAAAATAAGAGCTCTGTGTTCGCGCGTTAACGCCACAGGATAGGCAGGAATTGGGCAGAGACAGTTTGGAGTTCGGTTACATGCCACTAACCATGGGGGAAGCGTTCTGCTGCAGCTGCTCGAGCCTTCCTCTTCCCCTTTTGCATTGCACTGCTGTGTCTTCAGGGATTAGAAAGATTCTTCTAACTGCGCTTTTCCTACAACAGCCTGAGCTTCCTGACCCCGTAACCGCTGTGGCACTGGAAATGATGTAGCCTTCTCTTGGTGTCAGTGGAGCCTCTACAGCTCAGAAGCATCAACCCCAAGTGTTAAGTGTGAGCATCATCAAGTGCCATGAGTCCTGATCTAATGTGGAATTTGTTATCTTAATGTTTCTTCAGCTTCAAATTTAGAAGCTCTGAAAGCTGAGAAAGGCAAATTTTTCTCCCTTTTCTCCATATAGGCACCCCTTTTTCCATGCATCCTGATCCTTTTTATATTGGAAAGTTTATCTTCCTAGGGAATGCATATTCTGCCCCTGGGAATTAAACTTCCATCTTACCTTAGGCCATTGCAGGCACTGATGCTCGCTATGGAATCAGCATCATTCTGAATGTAACCTTCATAATAACAGTGATCCTGTTTAGAAGGAAAAGATATGTTGAAGTCATTTGATTTGGGCCAATTCTTTGCAGTCAATGAGACACAGCTCACTTTGACAGATGCCAAACCACACTAGCTACAAGCTACAGCAAACTATGAATTGAGGTCCATGCAGAATAGGTGCTGTTTGTTTTTCACAGGACCCATTCAGGGGGTGAAAGTAATTGGAGCAATCAGAAATGGCATCTTTGCCCACCAAGGAACTTCCGACCACCATTCTTTATGCGCATTTATTTCACTCAGGATCCTCGTGTTCCTGCTGATCACTCCGTGACAAAGAATATTAGGCTTTGTATTCCAAATCATGTGTTAAAACACGTTGGACTTCACTGGACAAAGACCTTCAGGTGAGAGCTTTGTTGAAGATCAGACCCATGAGTGCACAGTAAATTAATACAGGACGAGTACAGTGGCTTCCTTTGTGTCTGCATCTGAATGCCTCATTTGTTATGGCTCAGAGAAACCACCTGCAGCACGTTTGTGGGGAGCATGGGTGCCAACAGGAACCAGTGAGGAGATGTCTTAATCAGGATCTATGATCTCACCGGGATTAAGGGGGAAAAGCAAGTCACGGAGTTGGGCAGGAGAAGCAAAGTCGGGAGGTAGAAAGCAGTGGAATGGCCCTGGCTCCACTCCCTTTTCTGACAGAAGAGCGGGATTTGGCTCAGCAGATGTGTTCATCGGCCATTCAGTAAATGGTGGTTGACTTCTGAAAGGCAAACTGCGTGTCTGGTTGGCAACAGGCATAAATCAGTGTAGCTCTCTGCCAGTCACGCGTTGCATCTTCCCTGGCCCTTCAGAGGCAGCCTGAATCACAGTGCTTAAACCTTGCTTCAAAATCTTTTCTCTCTATCTCATATCTGTTATCATTGACCCATTATTATGGACCCGTGCATCTCACCTTGACCTCCTCAAGACTGCAAGTGTGAGGGAAGGAAACCTTCATTACCTTGATCTGAGGACTTGTGGTTATTTGTCGCCCGTCATCAGAATAAACTGTTTCAGTATAGTCTCTAGCCAATAGGTGCCTGCAAAGAGTCAAGTGCCATTATTATTCAAAAGGAATTGGAGTCATCTGGAAATGAGGCAATTACGTAGCACACAAAGTATGGAGGGAATGCAAATGATTACTCAGGGCATTAGTAGTAGTGTTAGATTGAAAAGTAGGGAAGCAAAGCTGCTGGGTGGGGAATTCTGCCGGTTCGTAATCCTAACCCAAACAAAGGGACTGTTCTAAAATAAGAAGGCAATTAAAGCCTACTTATTTCATTGCTATAAACTAATCTCCTTGTAGATCTGAGAGTAAATGTATAATTACATAGGCAGTATTGATCCTTTCTTGGCCTTGGATTTGTGTAGGCTTTTCCAGCACTCCATGTGTGAGGTGGTGCTGCTCTGGTGTCTGCCCAGTTCACCCCTACTGATTTCAAACAGCAAAGGTCCAAGGAAAGGCTTTTCTGTCTGAAGAAAGCTCTCTTTGTACCCATATGTGCTGCTGAACCATCAAACTGAAATGTGGCTACAGAATACATGGCTCTATTTCTACTGGGAAAGGGGCTTTGGATTTCTTGTTAGCAGACACCTTTGTGATTTGTCATGGAAGGCCGGATCCTGCAAGGTTCGGTGCTTTCAGGCTCCTGTGCAGGACAGCACTAAGCAGGTGCTTAACTTTAAGCCAGGTCTGTAGTCCCACTAAACCTAGCAGCTAAGCAAGACTCCATTCACTTCTGTTTGGGCAACTACCACAAATTGCCCCAATACTATTTCATTTTAGAGTGGGATTTAGTACAATATAATTCCCCTCCCTCCCCCTCAAATATTTAGATTAGATTAAACCAGGGCTGAACAGTTAATTATAGTCTCTGTTTAACATGAACTGATTATAGTATTAGTGTATTTACACAGCCATTTGAAAAGTACCTATTAGACCAGATTTGTTTGATTCCATGCTAAGTATTATGGTGGAGCCAGCAAGCAGAAAATCATGGGTGTGCATTCTGTCAATGCAAATGTACATCTGGCTACTCAAAGTCCTGCAGCAGCAGCATTAGTGTTAAGGTAGCAGTGCTGGAAGCTGAACTATTAAGGATTTTACATGTATTATTACTGTGTCCCCATTTGCTGAGCATACAGAGCCAGCAGAGCCCCATCGCAGGGATATCTTGTGCTTCTCTGTAGCTTCTCCCAGCATAGAACAAATAAATATAACCCATAGACAAGGAAACCATGTGAAATAGCATTAAAGCATTAAATATTCAGTGGGTTTAGCCACTTAGGAAATAAACGAGAGAGCAGAGTTAACAGTACAGACGGGTCATTCCATCATGCTTAACATCGTGTGCATGCATAGTTATCATGTCACCGCTTTGATAACATGAATGCTTTCTCCCCCCTGCTTCTTTGGGGTTGAAAAGTTGCCTTTACCAAAATACCTCTGTCTTCCAGGACCCAAAGTGCTGTTTCTTTATGTCCCAGTGCCCTACAGAGCCGTTGACAGTGAGGAATAATGCTCAAGGAAAACACTGAGCTGAACCTACTTATTCTTTTGTAGATGCAGTATGACTTCCTCTCCATTGGCTTTGATTCCGTACTCCATTGTGTCATCGTATTTGGTCTGTAAACAGATTGAAGTGTTAGAATATGGGCTGCTATGAGTTCTGGCTGTTACCCAGTCGCCAACTGCCTCCTTTCCTCCTCTTCCCACCAAAAGTAAGTGTTCTGGCAGTTCTAGAGCAGGCAGGAAGCCCCTGGGCTTCATCCTCTTTAATTAGAGGAACAAACTCAGCTTTGCAAATGCATTTCTGCACCATGAGCACAAACCCAGCTTTCCCCAACATGAGAGCACTCCTCCAGCTCTTCCCTTGCGTTTCCTTTAGCAAGATCAAATGTATGGCTCCAAATTCTCTTACCCTTGAAACCAAGGGCACTGTGACTCCAGAAAACCTTCCCCATCTCCCAGCAAGAAAAATGCTGTCTCTTTAATACCTCTTTGTTTCTCTCTACATCTCTTCTATGCACCGTGTGCAGTTTCCGTGGGTAAACTATTTCATAGTGCTCAACCTCAGGTAGCTCCTTGCTCGTGCTCCCTAGGGAGAAAGAAATGTGTATTTAGGCAAGCACAGGATTAACCTCCTAGACACTGTGTCCCATGTCTGTCAGCACCGTTCCATTTGGCTCTATGGCCATTCATCTGTTGCACCACTTGTTTCTCGTGTGTTCTCTGCATGTGCTCACCTGCTCTGCTGAGCAGTCACCCCCAGTATGTGGCCTTAAGTGAGGTTTCAGGTGTTGACATACCCGGCTGTTTCCATGCATGCAAATACTTTCTGCAATGCACTTGGGTTTCTTTCCCCAGCATCAATAGCAGCTGGTGTGCAGCATTCAGGAAAACAGGGCTGTGTTAGTCTCTGACAAGGCAGCAGCAGGTTTTATCTGCCTCCTAAGCTCTTTAATGTCCTACAAAAGGTCATTTCATCTGAGCTAGCAAATTCTTGAGCACTCAACGCTAAGCACATGAGCTTGTAGTTATAAAAACCCCAAAGAAAGCACTAAGGACAAAGGGAGATTGCAACTCCTATTTTAATTGTCTGCCTCAAGGTCAGGTTTTTACAGGGCTGGGGCATCCAATTGCTGTGATTTCCTGTATCTGGAACAGCAGAGCACATCCTTGTGCAAATTGTCCCACTGAAATGAACAGATTAAGTCTTCAAACTGGTTTATTTGCTAAGCCCTTTCCAAAAGCAAGTGCAGAATTAAGTTGGTTGCATGCTGACAGAGCTGAGTGCTGCAGTGTGATAGTAGGCATGCTAGTATGAGGGGAGGAAGTCCCAAGAAGTTGTCTTATATCAGCTGAGCACAGTGCACAGTGGCTATACATGTACAGTGCTCATTGCACAGTGACTATACATGTACAGTACTCAGTGCTTAGTGATGACTATACATGTACAGTACTCAGTGCACAGTGACTACACATGCACAGGCTGTTAGCAAGCCCCAAGTGCAAGTTTGTTACTGTGATTTACAATGGTATATTATATATTTTAAGCAATTATTTTACTTATAAAAACCTCTTTTGCTTTGCAGACTTAGCCTTTCCATGAGCTTAAAGCACATCCTTATGTAGCCATCCCAGTAATATTTTAGGCCCCTCAGAAGAGTTCTGTGCTCTAATTTTATCTATGTACTCCCTTGGCTGACTCTTTACAGGGCCAACTGTAGCCCAGATGGTTTAAGTTTAGGCTGGATTTGAATGGGGACTCAGAACTAAAGTTGGCCTTTTCCTGCAGTGTGGCACAAACAGCATTTGGAGGAAAATGGGTGGGTTTTATTCCAGGACAAAGCGTTTCTTAGAGGCAGCTTTGGAATCAACTCTTCATTGTCTTTGTCCGGCTTCAGGCATTGTCTTGGGTCAGTAGCTTTAAGGAGAAGAGCAATTCCTTGCGCTTTGTGCCACAGGTGGGAAAAGTGCTCACAAGGAACAAATCGGTTCAGTCTTTTCCAAGCACCTCAACCAGGAAGCAAAATCAGTGAGGATTTCCCTGCTACTGAAGGTTTGGGTTTGTCAAGAAACAAGCTCTGTAACACCCAAAGCGTTCCTCCTGTGCCCATCTTCAGATGTTCAGTGCCACTGATGAGATCCTAAAGGTACAGGAATGCCAGGGAGCCCTATAGCTATGGAGCCTGTGTGTGCTCGTGAGTGCCAAGCTCTGCAAAGCTCCGTTCCCTGTTGACATGAGCTGGAAGAAACAATGCACGTGGAAACAACCGCGCGGGCTGTTCAGGGTAAGGCAAGTGAATACACACAACCTAAAGTACCACAGAGCTGATAAGGGTACTGAGGGTTTGGATTCTGGGAACGTCATTGACCACATTCAAATAGAAGCCTTTTGCCTCTGTAATGTATATACAATGCAAATGTATATACAAATACTAAGTGCTGTCAGTGTAGTAAGTTGTCCACTCACTCGCAGAGGAGGTTATTTCCTAACTGGCTCACAAAACGAACCGGTTCTGGGTCTTTAGGCAATCCATGGCCAGTTTTCCCCCTAGTAAATAGCTCTCTAACTAAAGAACTTTAGGTAATTGGTTTGAATAGAAAGAGAAAAAAGCACCCATCCCAACCTGCAGCAGGACCACTCTTTCCATGGCTTTAATCCACTGTTCTTCTGTGTTATCTACGTGTTAATCATTACAAATTCATAAAAGCTGGGCAAAGATCCATAGCAACCACTGGTAAAGGTTTAAACCCATCGAATCCATACCTTGCTGGAGCAAATGGAGCAAGACAACAGCAAGAAGCAGTGTGAGGCTCATCTCAGTTGTGCTTGGCCAGCGATGATCGCGGTGGTGGGGAATGCCGGGTTCCCAGGCTGCGAGCAGTCAGTCCTCTCAATGAGAGGAGAGGGAGCGAGCTGTTCAGCTTGATTCTTGTTCCTATATGAGGAAGTGTTTACTAAAGGTGTTGCACAACTTTCAAGTCACAGACTGTTACAGCAAGCGGAAGTTCCTGCTGGCTAGTGCATGTCACACGGATTGTGATGTATTGATTACTCCTTCCAAATAGGCTCCCTAAAAATCTTCAGCGTGACAAATAAAGAGGGAGCTGGAGGGGTCCTACAGTTCTCTTTTGATAGCCTGAGTGGTAAAAAGCTATGATAGAAACAGTGGGTGCCAAGCGAGGAATGGGAAGGTTTTCAAGAGGTTCAGGGTAAAGCAGGTACGTGGGGCTGGCGTTCAAGATGTGTTTCAGTTCTTGCTGTTGACCCTTTAATCTGTGTCTGTGACTCATACTTGCAGTGTAAACACTGAGTAGGTGCTTCTCTGCCTTTTCTATATTAGTAATATTTGCTCGAGGTTCATGTGATAACATCTCACTAAAAGGGGGTGCAGACAAGTGAGCAATCAAGGTGGTATCTGTCAAATAAGGCTCTAAAAATCCGTGCTAGAAACTTACCCTGTGGACGTAGCCTGTTGTGTTGTGTTGTGTGCTTCTTAGGGCACAGCTTTCAATGCAGAGCCATTTTATAGTTCAACTTCTTCTATGTTAGAGCAGGTATTACAGGGTACATGGCACTAGAATGGATCGTGCTGTATACTTCAGGATCAGAATATAAATCTGTATTGGCAACACACGTGCCAGCTTTATACATTCATTTATTATAGTCATGTATAAATAAGTAACTACTGAAGTGAGCCTTCCCAGGACAGCGCCGAACCTAACCCTCCAGGGACTGGAATGTGGCTTTGGTAGCAGCTCCTTTAGGACACTTCAGCTTGGAGGCAGAGCAAGCTTGCATTCTGTAAGAAAGGCCACATACCATAGGAACCCGTGATGCATCCCGGGTTAGGAAAGAGCACTTCAGGCAAAGAACTCCTTGTGAAGAGGTCGGACATCCCCCTGCCCTGGTGTTTGTTTCATCAGAGAGGAGCTGGCTCATCTATGTCGGTGTCTTTTTAGCTCTGATATGATAAAGTTGAATCTAAAAGGTAGACAGTTTGATATTAGAAGCATTCTATGGATGGAGTAAGCAGTGCAGCCTTGGACTAAATCTTACAAAGATAATTGAGGTACCTGAACTTTGGAAATGAGTGGCTGCTATCCAGGCATTCACCTCAGCTCCTTCTCTCTGCATGACGCACTTGAAAACCATGTGCTGACCCTCCCAGCCTCCTAACCTAATGTTCTTACTAAGCTGTGCTTTCATACAGTGTAGAAAGGAGAGTTACTTTATGAACCGACACCGCATACCAACAGAGAGCGGGTGGTAAAAAGAGGATGTGATGTGGTGAAGGTCTTGGGTAGACCTGAAAGGGAATTGGATGTAATTTCCTTCTGTGAATTGAGCAGCTTTTGGTGCTTTTGCCCTTGGTTCCATAACAATCCAATGGTGGCTTCTTCCTGCTGAGGGGGGTACCTGACAGGAAAACTGCTTCTGGCTCTTTGAAACCCCTTTACAATCATGCAGTGTCTCAGCTGAGCAGTTTGGATGCTCGTGGCCTGGATGACAAGATTGCCTGAGCACTCAGTAACTGGACTATCTGTGGTTTTAACTCAAGTGTGGTCTGCTCAAGGAGGCGAAGGAAGCAGTAAAGGGTGGAATTCACTCCTACACTGAGGTTCGGCACAAATGCTGAGATTAAGCTGAGTCTTAAAGGTAAAATGGTGGTTGTGTGCTGGGCACTAGGCTGAGCTCAGGAAAAAACAGGGTTTGAAGCCCTTCTCTGCTTCTGCCTTGTCCTAACGTTCACTTTGAACCAGGTTTACAAAGGTGTTAATGCACCTAAGAGGGATTTTCAGGAGTGTGTAAACAACACATGCGTTTCCCCTGTGCTTCATTAGATGCATGCAAGGACACCCATAGAACCACTGCAGACAGAGATAAGCACTTCAGAGAGATAATTCCATTCTTCCATCTATCTCTGCTTGTTCCCGTCTGCATTCCCCCCATCTGACCCTGGGACAAACAGCTCAGCAGCTCTGCCTCTTAGCTCAGCGTCCACATCCTCTTCCTCCTAGGAGGGAATGGATGCGGTGTTTCACCCTCTCCAGCTGCCACCAGGCCAAGCGTGGGTCTCTTGGTTCAGCTCTCACAGCAAACTGCCCTCCGCCCTCCTTCATTTGTTTCTCCCAAGCTTCCACCCAAGCCAACCTCCAGGTTGATGCACAGACAGAACCGTGGGCCTTTGGCATCCGAGCTCCAGCCCTGCACTCCTCATTGCTTCCTCCATCTCTTCGCGGCTGCATTCCAGGCTCCCCACAACCTGCCTCTCTGTGCCAGCCCCAGCCCTTCCCCTCCACCTCCAGGCCTGATCCAAAACCCATTGAAGTCGACAGAAGACCTTCTGTTGCCTTCCAGGGCCCTTGGATCAGCTCTGTAATTCCTCTTCAAAACCTACTCCTTGCATAAAGCTTTTTCTTGGGCTTGCCTCTGTTGTCTCACCCATTCCCAAAGTTAATCCTGCTTTTCCTCGGCTGCCAGTCTTCAGTGTTTCATCCTTATTTTCTGGGTTCCTGTTGAAGGCTATCACCAGATCGCTGCTTTAGACCTATTTGGAGCACTTGGAAAAGTTATTTCCCTTCTACCTATTGCTTACCTGCTCCTCAGCAGCACTTGGCTGCACTTAATACAGGGCTTGATGTAAAGTGAAATGCTTTCCCCTCAGCTGTGGTTGAAACTCACTCAGCAAGCACCAGCCAAGTTATTTTTGGTGTGGCTCTAGGCAGCTCACCCACAGTCATCTGAGTTTGACTAATGAAACCTCATCACAAACTTCTTATGTCTGACACCCTTTCTTGCCTTGGAGAGCATTGTAGGCATCTATGGTTTGTTACAAGCATGTTCTTCCTTCCCTTTTCTTCCAAATGTAACACAAGAAATGGTTGCTTCATCCTCTTTCTCTGTCAGTCGTTGTTAGCTGCATTTTGCTTCATCCTCCTGCACCCATGTCCTGCAGTACCTCGAGGAGCAATGGCATGCAGGCTGTAGGTGCTCGAAGGTCCCATCGGTGCTTGTAGGTACTGAAGGTACAGAGCTGTGACACGTTTCTTAAGAACCTCTCCTAATTTCCCAACATGATTCAGGCGATGCTTTGCGGGTTCACACTTCTCAGAACACACGGTTCTGGCTGGGCCATGCGTTGTGCAATTGTGTGCACATGTACAAGCTGTTTGATGTTCTCCATCTGCACAGCAGGGGTGACAATGCAGGTCATTGTGGATTGAGGACCGTGGGCTTAGTTCCCCTTTAAAGTACTGCTTCTTGTATTGTTTGCACTTGTGGCATGTGAGGTCTGGCCTGGTTTTCCCCAAGGGACCAGGGCATCCTGAGTGCCGTGACGTGGTGTCTGGCATGATGCTATGCTGGCTGGCATCCATCCGGGGCTCTGCTTGCTGTGCATGAGGGCAAAGAGTGGCTCAATTCCTAGAGCAGGGGTCTAGGAGGGAGAAGGCCGTGGGGACACCAACTTAGAGCCGTGCAAGGCAATGTGTGTGCAGTGGATCCACACCTTAGATCTCCATGAGCTGAACCTCGTCTCTGCCCATCCTCTCCCTCCTTCTCCCCTGCATTGTCCATGGAAAGCCCTGCACCTGCCTGCTCTGCTGCTGTCCTGCCAGCTCTGCCACAGTCCGGCCTTTCAGCTCAGATCCTTTCCCTTTGGAGAGAGCTGCAAAGACATCCAGCATCCAGACAAGAAAGGGGAAGCAGGACTATTTTACCTGGATGATCTGTCCTAGTGTCTCCAGTCTGATGGACTCCAGTTGCTTCCCACACTCATGGAGAACGTTTATATTGAGTCATCTTACTCTGTGCTTGAGGCAAGACCACGAGCAAAGGAGCCACTGTCCAACCTGAGCTCCAGCTGCAGCAGGTTTTTCCTGGCATAGGGAATTTGATGTAGTTACTGACAGAGATCTCCCAGTGCGGACAGGGCTATCCACCAGCCAAGCTGTGCTTTGGACCAGCAGAGTAAAGGTGCCTTCTGCTCCTAAGCAAGCCCTATGGGTACAGGTGTGATTGTGCCTATGTCAGGATGCCATGTCTAGCACATCCTTATGTGGTACCACGTGCACACTGTACATAAGCTGGGCTTTTACATCAATTGCAGCTTCTCTGTCTTACCCAAGTCTGCCGAGGGTGGCTTTTCATGCTGCTGTGATGTGAGCAACTGTAATGAAAGTGGAAAAGGGGAAAACCCCAACAACCGCTGATGAGCTGGAGCATTTGTGGATGCTTTGGCTATAGGGGATTGCAGCACTCAAATGTGTTTCATCACCTCTCCTGTTATCTTCATTAAATAGGCCTTGAAAGTGCTTATTTGACAACAGGCAACCCCTGGTCAGTGTAATAGGATAGATCAAGGGATTGAACTGCACTGCTTCCTGAAATATGGACATCTCTTATTCAAATCATCTCATTTTACTTATCCAAACTGCTGTTCATGCTTCAACTGCTCTCAGGCAGTACCTGAGCCTTTTCTTAGGTGTCAGCATGTACCTGTTGTATTGAAATGCTGGACTAAGGTGGGGATTTTGGGTTCTTTTGCACTTCTAGTGGGCAGCGGGAAGGGTGCTGCTTCCAGTGCTGGTACTGAAGGGTCAGATGTGTCTTTCAATGATATTCCTGATGGGATGACACCAAGGAACTTCTAAACAGCTCTGTTTACTGGGACCTCATCCTGCTAGACAGGAGGCACAGAGGGCTTGCCAGCTCACATGGGTTTATGATGAGTCTCAGTCCATTTATTGCTTTCCCTGCAGCCTTGACCCCTGGAATCATGTGAACTGTTTGCAGTGTCAGCTTTCAGTTGTTGTTATTGTAATGAAAGAAGAAAGCAGTTTTCTAGGTCTTGGGGATGGTGAAAATCCAAACCTGAGCACCACGAACTGAGAAAGCAAATCAGAAGAACTCAAATGCATCACTTCTTGCTGTTAATCTCCTGCTCTCTTTGTTATTTGTTTAGGCCTGGCTGATGGTTTTGAATGCTGGGGTTGGCAGTCGTGAATCCTCATCTGAGCCTTTCCCTTTCACCAAGAAGCTGGAAGCTGCCACAAGACAAAAGGTGAATTACAGCATCAATTTAATCCTGCTTTGCAGATGGAGGAGAGTTGGGGATTAAGGATTCAAGGTCTCATAGGAGGTCTCTGGGGACATAAAGAAACAACTTCAGATCCTCTAAGCTTCAGTGTTCTCTGCAGCAAAGTAACCTAGAGCTGCCACAAATGATGCTGTGTTGTTTCTGAGCAGCTCAGAGAAAGCCATTTCTAAAGTTTACATATATATGTATATAAATATATATATATAAACATAGAAATATGTATTTTAGGATTATATGTATATTGTATATATTTTATATATATATTTGAAGGACTATTTGAATGATATATAGCTATATAATGGATATATGGGTATAAATGAGGAGAGCTGCAGTGATTTGCTCACGGAGGGGTCAGCTCTAAAAGGATCATTCCTGGACCCAAAATACCTTTCTTTGAGAAGCGATCCCTGCCTCCCCGCTCCTCCTGGGATCAGGAACTCGTGCGGTGTGGATGGGGTTCCTCCTGCCACCCTGCACATGCCCTGGGAGAAGGACAGGCGCTGAGCATAGGAGAGAAGGAACAAAGGCAAGGCCCAGCGTGGCTGTTTGCTCACGCCATGCGCTGTTGTCTTTCATCAGATAAGGCTGTGGCCAATGGTGGAATATTCCCAGATCCAAATCAGGCACAAGCAAAGCAAGACAAACACCAGACTGCTTGAGCTTCATCTGCCCCAGGTACATACCTGCCCCATGGAGTCATATGATAGGGAGCTGGCTGTGATTCCCATAGGGAGGGCCTTCTAGTTTCATCCTGCTCTAAGGTGTGCCTTTGCTGCAGGTAGATTTTACCCACTAAGTAAGAACTTAGGGGGATGAAGAGGTCTGGTATCAGGATTAAGTGGTATATATAAGATATATATATATGATATATATATATAGTGGTATATATAAGACATGAGACACAGGAGGGCTGCAAGAGACAGGAACCAACCATGTCAATGACACCGTTGGTGGCTGGGCATGGGCAGGCTGGCAAACTCTTGTGTTCACTCCCCATAACTACATCTTCACACAGGAGCACCAGGTTAGTCCATTGGCCTGCCCTGTCCTCATTGTGTAAACCTCAGCTGATTCAGAATGTACCGACTTGCATTTATGTGCCTTTCTAAGCGGGAACACAGCCAGGCTTTAATTGATATCATCCAGCTAAAACTTATTTACCACCTTTTCCTGCTTTCCGTGTGACTTTTGGCCTGTTGGAGTATTTTAATTGGAGGCAAAGCAACGGCTTGCTTCGGAATTACATTCATATGGGGGATGTTTTGAGCCGTCCTGTTTGAGGAGCACATCTGCCAAGTGCCAAGCCAAATGCACACAGCTCCAGTCCATAGAAAAGGGCCTTTCAAATGCTTACCTGCAGAAGGTAAAAGGAAATCACGTAAAACAAACTTCCAAAGGCATTTGATTGAAAATCAGCTTTATAGAATACTGTGTGTTTATTACCCACGTGGTTTCGAGCTGCTAATCCACCCTTTCCTCTATTATTGCTGGTTTAATCCTGAGAAAACAAGGAAAACCTGTTTTAAAGAATAGACTTAGTAACATAAGTCATAGAGAGGATAGCAAAGAGTTATCTTAGATAATTCTAAGATATACATCTTAATATATATATTCTATATAAAACATATATAGGTATATTGTAAGATGTATATCTTAGATAGCAAAGGTAACGCTCCAGCTTAGCACTGTCTGCAACACTGGGTCTGTACAATGGCAGGAGTCCCATGGTTAATGCTGACAGGCAGCTCCTCATGGAGTGACTCTGGTTGTTGTGATCTTCCCTTGCATTAGTACAGCTCTCAGCTTCGGGTGACTTTTCCAAGCTACCACTCTTGCTCACCGCATTTAGTTGAGGTCCTGACAGCACTGATAGTATCAGTAAAGATTCCCTGGATCCCTGCGCTGTATTAATGTGCTTGGAGCAATTACTTAGATTAGTAAATAGTGGTGGAGATGCTGAAGTGTTTGCTAATGCCATTCAAACACAGGCAGAAAAGCATTCATACGAATGAGAGGTAAGACCTCGGTGACTCCTTTTCTACTGCCTCAGCTCCATTCCATAGGGTGATGGCGTTAAATCTGTGCCACTTTAAACAAGCAATGGGAGAACAACTTGTGCATTTCGTACAGTTTTACCTGTTCCCTGTGTCCCTAAATTGAGCTATGTCATGGAACCGTTTGGGCTGAAGGGACCTTAAAGCTCTCCAGTTCCAAAGGCCCTCTCCAGGTTTCTTGTAGTGTGGAAATATAGAGCTGTAGAGCTCATGGAAGGAAGAAACATTAAAACAACCCCAAATTCTGCTGTGGATCTGGATATGTGGCCTCTCACCTGGGTCTTCATTTATTGAGCACTTAGAGGCTTGATTTGTGTGTCTGCCTGTAGATAAGGGAGGAGGAAAACACGCATAGGCACCAAGGAGACTACAAAGCCTTTAGGTAAATACCCATGAAATCAGTGCTTTTGTGTGGGGGGCAGTGTCTCCAGTGGGTTTAGTTGAACATTCCCAAGCTCCTCCCTTCAGATAAGTGTGATGGATAGTTTGGAGCCCTGATCTGATGCTTGGAAAACGAAGGTGATTTTTCCTCCCCTCTCTGTTTTCAATCATGAATGTTTGGGAAGGGCCAGAATAACCTTGGAATCTGGCTAAAATAATACCCGGGAGCCAGAGTTTTGGGTGTGTTTTTGAAGTTTCATTAAACTCAGGGGAAATATTGACCAAAAATAAAGTGGTTTCTTGTGAGCATCCTGGCCTGGGTGAGCTCCGTGCAGGAAGTGCCAGAAGGCCCCAAGACAGGCAGATTTTGCAGCCTTTCCAAGCTCACCGGTGCCACGGGTACTAAACCAAAGTGCATGAGAGAGAAATATTGCAAGATTGGAGGAATAAGATGTTTGGGGATACAATTGCCCAGTATTCTGCTAAATGAACTCTGTCACATTTAAGGGCTTTTTTCAGGTATAGAACAGAGCAAGAAACTGAATAAAACCCCTTTATAATTCATGCTAAAGTCACAGAATTGATGGAAGGTTTTAGGATGAGTCCTACAGGGAGATGAGTAAAGGTGGAAAGGTACAAAGCTGCTCTAAGGTCTTCCTGGAACCGCTTCTGTTCCAGGCTGAACAAGCCCAGCTCTCTCAGCCTGGCTCCATAGGAAAGCTGTTCCATCCCTGTGATCATCCTCATGGCCTCCTCTGCACTTGCTCAAACAGCATCCCTCTTGTGTCGGGGCTGTTTCAAGAGCTCTTAGCCCCATTGCAGAACAGTTACAGAATCCAGAGGAGCTGGAGGGGCTTGTGGAAAGGGCAGGGTCTTCCCCAGGTAGTTTATATCCATACTTTTTAAAGATCCTGGGATTTCTATGTTGCCAACCTCCCACTTCTTTATGTGAAAGCCAGCTCCGCAGTTCACATGTGGCTCTCTATAGGTCTCTGGTTTGTACCTTACAGAGGTTTTCTGCTTGTTGCTAAGAGGAGTGTGGTGTGGTTGACAGCTCCTGCAGCATCCAATGTCTGTCTGGTTCAGACTGGAGCTCACAAGTCATTGCTGCTCCATGGCAGTGTTTCCAGGTTGAAGTCAGAGTTGTTCTATGCCGTTATTCTTTGACCATGCAAGAATATACAGGACGGGGAAGAGGCCAAGGATAGGCACCTTCTTCTAAGCTCACATAATGGCTTTTTGTTGGTGCCATTGTCTAACTTTATATAATCTTGTACTCTGGCAACAGACCTTTATCCCGAGGAAAGGATAGTGCTCTTCTGAGAAGAACAGGTACCATAATGAACAAAGCAAAATGCTGTCTGTGTTCAATACGCCCATTGATAGCTGCAAAAGGTGAGACAAAAGCTTTTCTGTGACGTGTGTGAGAAAACCTGGTGCTTGTGGTGACTTTTGGATAAGAACCATGGGTCCGTTTACCCCATAAATGAAGAGGAACATCCCTGGAGTGAGGTTCTCTGCTCCTTGTCCTTTTTACGCTGGTTAGGGAAAGCGAAGAGTAAGATGCAGGAGTGATTAAAGAGTGTGAACAAAGGCAGTCCCTGCTCTCTAAAGCATTAAACATTGTAAAGAAGTACTTAAGATAAGGATTTATTGCTGAGCAGCCTCTTGGGCTGTGCCTTGCCAGGTTTCACATGGCTGACTAAACAAGCCAGCGGCTGTAGATTTGCGTCATCAAAGCCCAAAGCAGTGTGTAGGAATTCAGGTCTGAAGGATTCAGCAGGAACCCTTATGGAGGGGAAAGACTTTCCCTTTCCTTAACTTTTCTAAGTGGAATCTGGCTATTCCCATTCTCCTACCTGCAGAGGCAAACCCATCAATATCCAAGTAGTCTGGGCAGGATTACTTGCGGTGACATGGAGAAAAAGAGGTGCCAGCTACTGCATCCCCATTACATCTGCTGTGTTCCTCTTGAATGGTGACAGTGAACTGGGGTTTTAATAGGTCTTTTAATACCCTTTTGAAGTCAGCAGTTATTATGGCAAGGAGAAGCTTGTTTACTTCACCTTCCCTCCATCATAGGCATTTGTTTGCTCATTTTGGCTATCTTACAGCAACCGCCTGTTTTCCTGCTAGGAAAGAGGGAGCAGAAAAGAGGCATGATTTATGCAGTTCTCTTTGCCCATCCTTCTGAAGCACAGGTCTTCATCTGTGCTGTGTCCTTGATGCAGCAAATGCTGCCCTTGATGTTTGCCAACATAACTGCACTCAGTTGTATCCTTGGATGCCAGTTGTTAAACCATTGTGCATCGCTGCTTCTGGTGCTTTCACAGAACCACATCTACATTCCCATCTCACTGTTACCTGTGGCAAAGCTTCGCATGCTAAACCCTATTGCAGGGCTGTGAGGGTGAAAAGGGAGCACCAGGAAATGCTCTGGAACTCCTAAAAATAGCATAGTTGGAAGAGAGGAAGGACGTGGGAGGAGGAGGAAGAGGCAAAAGAGCCTCTCGGAGCTTTTTGTCAGGCTTATGAGCATTAAAAGCAAGAGATGAGAGTACCTACAGAGGTCTGCAGCATCATTTCCCTTTGTTCCAGCATGAGTCACTCTGTGCCCTCAGGTTTAGGGACAAGTGAATCAGTGCTGTTAAAAGCCCCACAGCACAAATATCCTGGGCCCTTCCAATCCCACTCAGTGTGACAGCTTGGAACCAGCTGCCTTTGGAAGCCTAGCAAGTCCAACTGATGTTAGATAAGCTTCTTCTCAGCTTCTCAGAGTGCTTCTGGGTTTCACGTTACTGAGCAAGATTTAAAGGGCTCGTAAAAGGTCATTTCTCATTCAGGTATTTCAAGCAAGGAGAGCTGGATCCATTTGCTGAGGGCAAACCTTTGACCATTGCATACAAGCAGAACTGGAATAGCTTTGTGGAGCGTGAGTTTTGCCTTCAAGCAACCTGGGTGTATCAGAGAGATTTGGTATAAACATTATCCCAGCGTTACAGGAGTTTATCCTTATTGGAGCCATTCCTGTTGTTCCATTCCTTACTTGGGTTTTATTAGCTGGCGTTGGTGACCAGAGCTAGATGGAAATCTGCTGATGGCTTATAGGAGCCTTCCAAGAACCAGTTGTTGAACTGTGCTTGAAAACCATGTGTGGAAAGCACATTTAAAAGTCAAATTATAGATTAGTCATAGCTGGTTCAACTGCCTTGGGGAGCAGAGGGCAGGAAAGCAGAGACTATTCCCTTGGAGCAAGTAGCTTTGTGATTGTAGTACAAGACCCTTGCACGTTAGCTCTGTTTGGTCGGTTAGGGACAGGTGATGTGGCTGGAAGATGGAACTTGGAGCTTGTGTTGTTAAGAGTGTCCTGTCCCTATATCCCTTGTATCCCAAAGTCCCTCTCCAGGTTTCCTGCAGCCCCTTTAGGCACTGGAGCTGCATTAAGGTCTCCCCTTCAGGAGCCTTCTCTTGTCCAGGCTGGACCAGCCCAATGCTAGCGGGGTTGTTCAGGAAGTTTCAAGCCCATCAGGGGTTGCAGAGGCAAGGTGAAGCTGTTGCCTTCAGTTGGGCTCATGCTTGGGTCCTGTCTTGGTCCTCCTCAGCACTGGGTCCAATGCTCCTGAGTTGTGTGTTGCTGCCATCCAGAGCCCACTGGGGTGAGGTGCATTTGAAGATGCTTCTACACACGGAAAGTAAAGGCAATAAATAATAAATGCCATGAATTAAGAATGATGTTCCAAAATAGCTTCAGTTTTCAACAAGAGCTGGAAGCTGCATCTGCCACATCTGGAGCAAATCTGTTTCCATTTCATATTCACTCCTCCCTAGACATGGGCTTCAATGAGAGCATGGTGTCTTCAAAGGAACCTGCAGGACACCAGTGTTCATAGGTCAGCATTTCTATAGGCTTATTCAGTTACTGTTAAGTGACTCTTGATAGTTCTATATAAGAAATGAGGTGTCACTCTGTCTTCTGGCTATTACAGTGATCCATCCCACACGTGAGGTCTACCATTTGCATTATTACCTGAAGCCTTGTTTCGAGGAGGACAGAGATGATGAGAGCTGTATCCCTGGGGATTGCTGTGGGGTTAGACATGGATGCTTGGAACTGAGGTGTAGCACTGTGGCCCTCATTGCAGACACCAGCAGTTATCTGGGACATGGTTGTGTTGTCAAGATACAATATGGAAAGAGGCCAAGGAAAAGCATCCCAGGAAGGTTTGGGGCAGGTGAACTGCTTGTGCCAAGGGTCATCTTTGTGCGCTCCAGCATTGGAATGAACCAGCTTCTTGTCAGCTGTGGGTGCTCAGGAGGGGTTTTCTTTCCTGCTTGGTTTTCAGGTGCTGGTTTTAAGTCGAGGGAGGGGAGGTCGTGCTCTGATTCCCGTGCACCCAGCACGCAGAAAGTCACGTTGTGCTCTGCTGCTCCTCCCCACCCCATCCCCATGGAAGAAGGGGCAGATCCTTGGCTGGCATCAGGCAGCACAAGCCTGTTGAAATCAGTGCCAAGGACCCACGGGTATTGCCTGGAGTGTTTGCTGTGGTCCTACCTGCACAAAGAGGCACTTGTGGCCCACTTGCTGGTTAATCTTAAGGCTTCTGCTTTTGGAGTAAGAGAAAGTTCAGCTGCTTTGAGGGAGAGCAGCACTGAGTGGTGAGAGCGAGCATGGGGAATGGGGAGCAGAGGCAAACAAATACCAAGTGAGTGAGTCATGGCTCTTTACTTGAAAGCTCCATGCTGCCCCTGGAGCGATATTCCAGCTCAAATCCAGACTGAAATCAGTACCTGTGTGAACTCGTGCATTACTCATCCATCATGGGTCCGGCCAAGTCCTGCCAGGCTCCATTGTTTGAGGTGTTAACCCCCCTCGCCCAGGCTGGAGATGGGCTCCACTTGGACACAAGGGAACTGCCTGGAAAGCCTTGGCCCTCAGGTAGTCTGGGAAGGCAGAGCTCTAGCAGGAGCTGAAGGTCACTGGCTGTGTTGTAGCTGTGCAAGAGGTGCCTTTGGATGGAGAGGTCCATCACTCGCAGCTCAAGGGGTGATGAGTCAGCAGAGCTTTGCCAACTGAGGTGATGTAACTTGGAGATGATCTGGGTTTTGCTTCACTTGCACTTTTGTACCCATCAGGATTGGCTCGTCTCATCCCCATTTCAGTTCGAGGGGATGCAATAGGAGGAACTGGCTGACTCTCATAAGGAGCAGGCAGACCCCACCTTGTCCGGCAGGTTCAGGTTCACTCCACATCTTATTCCCTGAACTGGATGTAGAGCTGTGCAGAGCAGCACACGGGCACTCAGTGTGGTAGGTCAGCCATGGAGGCACAAAGCTCTACTGTTAGACAAGATCAGAGGTTCAAAGGACCTGCTTCCTTCCCCTCTATGAAGGTGTGAGGCAGAAGCAGGTCACCCTTCCACCCTCCTGAAGTGACAGGGATCAGACAAGGCTGTTGTGTTAGAACTGGGATGATGCAGGTGTGGGTGATGGCGTTGATAACCCCAGAGGCTGAGCCAGATGCACTCAGGCTTGGTTTACAGTGAAGGAATGGGAAAGGGCAGCAGCAATACCCATGTCCTGGCCTACAGTCCCCATCCCCAGCCTGCCCAGCCTGTGGGGTACCAGGACCCCTCAGCAGCGCTGTTCACCTGCGGTTGGTTCTTCCCTGCATCTCGGAGATGCATCCATGAATCCGGAGCTGGGCATGCTTGTTCTCCCTTAAAAACTTATTGACATAGAAGAAAAGGGATGAGGGTTGGAGGAAACTCTCCAGAGAAGCCTGAGGGAGAGCTCTGGAGAGCGCTGCTCACCTGCACACTCATCAGTTCTGTGCTGGCTGGCAACTAAAGCAGCTCAAGCAGCTAATCCTGGGGAAAATTAACGTTTTTAAGGGTTGAGCAATGCAGAGGCAGTGTTAAGGTGGTGATTTGGATGGTTTGCATGAGGGTTTAGCCTCGCAGTGGCCTGGAGCTTCTGCTCTGTGCGATGTTCTTGGAGGAAGAACAGGAAACAGCAGTTTCTAAGTGTGGGGAGAGGAGCTGGTGCCGGTTTGGAGCCACACTGGTAATATCCAGGCTGGGAGCTTAAGAATTGCAGATATTCCTGGTTTTTTTGAGTATTTAGTAAGGACAGCAACCAAAGAGAGGTGAAACTTCCCGAGCTGATTCCATTTGGTGATCGGATCCTGAATAGGAAATAATCCTAGAAGGTACCAAGTTGAACTCCCATAGAGAGGTGGTAGAAAACTACATGGTAACACTGGCAACAGGTAAACTGCTTCCACCCAGGCAATGTGGCATTGAAACCAGAAGGATTTAGATGCTCGGGTCCATTCCTGCACAGTTCTCTTGGTTTGGAAGTGCCCTGATCAATTTTGCGCATCTCTGTGGCATTGCTGGGAATGCTTAAGCTTAGGAAAGTTGCTTTTGGCCAAGGCAGCCCAGGATTGTGAGAGGGAAAGGGAGGATTGAGCCAGCAGCATGAGCTGCAATTGGATGCTCTGGGAGATGAGCAACGCTGGTGCCCACAGGAGGGAGCCAAATACATTGCTCTCGCGGAAGAGACAAAACCCCATCGTTGTCTTTGGTGTGTCCCTCAGATGGGAAAAGGCAGAAAGGGCAATGGCACTCCTGAATGCACCACTGCATCTTCATAAACCACCTGAAAGGGAGCTCAGACTTACCTGGGAGGTTGCTGAAAGTATTCAGGGGTAAAAGCATTGTGCTGGGATACAGCCCAAAGCTGTGGTACCCACTCCTCGCGATGGAGCGAGCTCACGAGAAGTCTTTTCTCTGCCCTAAGCAGCAGCATCAGCATGGGAAGAGATCTCCACTGCACATCTGCTGTGCTGCCACTGAGGTGGGGAGGGCTGAGCCCCTGTGCCTGTCTGCAGCCAGAGTGCGCCTGTTTCCTGCATCCCTTATCCCAGAGCTTTGCCACTGGAGAGGCAGCTGGGATGCTGAGGAGCAGTGAAAACCCTCCTCAAGAGTGGCTGTGCTGGAGGCAGTGCCCTTGGCCTGAGATCCATGAATATCCTATGGCACGGTTTTGGTTTACCTCTGAACAAAACTTCAGCCTTGATATGTGGCCTGCTGCTGAACGAGGAAAGCAGAGGGAAAAGCTTTGGGCTTCCTAAAAATAACCAGTGTTTTTATGGATCTGCCAGCCAACTTCTCTGAAGGATGGGATTTCTTCATCTTCAGCTGCGTTGGAGACACTGGGGGTAACTTTTCCATATTAAAAGGAATAAATTACTATTAGGTTTCTTTGGGATTTGCTGGATTCCGGGAGTGCTTGAGCTGTTTGCTGACATCTGACATTGTTTTGTGATTGCTCTTGGAGATGAGGTAGCGCACGCATTTGGTTTTGCTTTGGGATGGAGTGACATGCAGCTCACTGCGGGCTGCAGCCTGCTTCCTTTCATCTGCGCCCCAAAATGATAGCATCAACAGAGAAGCCGTCCTGCCAACCCACAACAGGCGTGCAAGCAATGAGCTGTTGCTGTTTGTTGTCACCATAACAGAGGTGGTTGGAGTTGGGCACTGGATGTTGGCAAACCCAGTTCTTCCCTTCCGAAGTCATCTGGAGGGCAATGAGGGATTATAACACCTCTGCTGCCTGTGCCATGCTGGTAGGAGCTAATGCAATGTGCCATTTCCCCTTGAGTTGAATGAGAAATGTGTTTGTGGCGATTGTGTAGATGATGCTGGTTAACAGCAGAACCCTCTTGCTGAGCTCTCACTGATGGGGTATCAGTAGGACAGGAACACAACGCTACCATGGGATCCTGGAGAGACAAAACAAATGGTGTCTCATCCAGTTACATGATCAATGATAAGGGAAGAATTCAGAGCAGCCAAATATACCCCCACACAAAAAGGCACCAGAACAAACAATGGCTAAATCGGCTGTATGTAATTCATAACAGCTCCGGGACTGAAGGGAAAATAGACATGTCATGAGCAATGTTTTTTCATATGTTAAAAGAATACATTCCTTTCCCCTGTGCTGTAGTTATGAATTTGTCAGGGTTCACGTTTTTCCTCTTATTTCTCATTGTTAAAGGTCATTGGACTTTCAAAATATGGATGGCTTGCGTCGGTGCTCTAATCCATCTAATGCACTGTATCCAAAGATCAAATCCCTGACAGAACAGTGCCAGATTGATCCTGGAGACACTGCACAGGGTGCCATGGGGACCTGTGGCCTGGCAGTGTTCAAGGCCAGGTTGGACAGGGCACAGTCCCCCTCTGCCCCCAAGTTCTGTGCCAGTGGCAGGATGGATTCTGGTGGCAACAGGGCCAAGACTGGACGAAATCACTTCACTGGTCACAGTGGTTGATTGTGAGACTTGCAGGGCACAGAAGTGTTTGCGTAGCACCATGCTGCTGATGGGCCATCTTTGACAAGACAGCAGAGACCCAAACAGCAGCCCCAGGCTGGAAGGTGAAGCTTCCAAGCAGGACCCTGTAGCTGCAGTTGCCTAAATCACAGTTCTTTCTGATGGCAGTAGGTGGCTTCATAGGAGAGGCCATGAACTACGTGGTACCCCTTCAGCAGTGGCCGATGCTGGCTCTCTTCCGCCCATGCTGACTTGCTGTAGGTGATGTACTTCCAGTGGGCAAGGCCCCATCCTGTCCCCAACCATCATAACCCTACAGATTATCATCAACCAGGATCGCTTGTCAAGGTCATGTCAGTGGTGGCTTTGCCTTGGAGCTGGTTCTCTGCTGTTCGTGCTCCAGTCTGACACCAATGCTCTTCCATTGGTCTTTTTAACAGTCCCACTGGGGTTAAGACAGTGGGGTTTAGGATAAGGTAGGTCCTTTGGAGCATCTCAATGAGGGACTGACATTCCGATGTGCTCAGGCCCCACTGGGTGCACATTATACTGACTGTTTGCAGCCCTAGCCTGGAGTAACTGTTTAGTAAATCTCTTGTGCCTGACCTGGCAGCCTCCCCTCTGCCTGTGAGGAAGACTTCTGCATGGTTTGGTTGGACATCTCTGTTATCCTAAGGCAGTGTAAGCAGTTCAGTTTGCTTTCAGGTAGCATCTCCCTATGCAAGGCTCTTCTGTGCTGTGTTTGACGCCACAAAAGGACCGGTTAGGGTTGGTCACCAGGTACTTTGTACCTGAATGTAGGGACATCTACACCAACGTCCATTCCGGTGCTCACTGCAGGCAAACATTGCTCTGGTTTGAGCTGAGCTTGCCTGTGGCCGTGGAGGGGGATGCTGCATTCTCCAGCATGGTCTGAATAAGCCCTCAGGGACGCTGGCATTTTACTCTGTTTGCTCAGTGGAGCCTGCCTAATGAAATCTGTGCTGTGCTGTCCTTCACTTGTTATTAATAAGCTGTCTGACTCAGAGCTGGTAACTTTGAGTCTTTACTATGACAACAGATAAAGGGACAAGCTTGAAAAGAAAGAGCTTGTGTAAGAGGAGGAGGGATCTGGGAACCTTTTGGCCAGGCTGCTCCTTGATTTGTCCAAGCAACTGTTTTGTACCAGGCAAATGGTGCCTTCTGGCCCATGCCCCTTGTGCCAGGCTGGTTATGCACAGCTCTCTCAGCAAGTGCTGATGCTGAGCTCTTATCTTCAGTGGTGGAGTAGCTGGACCCAGGTTTCGTTGTCCATCCACAGGTCCAGGAGTCTCCATCTTGTTATGATTTACATAGCAGGGAAATACTTGCAGACTTGGAGAGGGGATTGTGTTCATACAAATGGGGTCATGTTTGTTGTTTGAAGCTGGCTGAAGCACGCTCCAATTCATTTGCTTTATTGTTCTGGGGTTGGTTTGCCTTGTTTTTGTTACCCCTCCCCAAGAAAAAGCCAACACTTGCACTGCTGGGTATGGAGACGAGAATGTCCTATCCCCTACAGGGATAAATATGACCAAGATTCATTGTGTTCTAACTCCATAGAGCCATGGTCCCACAAGACATGTTGGGTTGGGAGCCACGTTATAGCCTCACAGGCTGTTTTGCAAGGTATGGTCAAGCCTGAAATAACTGCTCTATGGCAGCTCTGAAACTGCAGTTTTCCACGTGCTAGAGCAATGGATGGGCTCAATCCCCTCTTTGCTTTGGGACTGGGTACTCTCCCAGGGCATGAGCTGTAGGAGTGGTCCAGGCCCAGATCATGGAATCAGACAGTCACAGACTGGTTTGTGTTGGAACGGAGCTTAAAGCTCATCCAGCTCCAAGCCCCTTCCAACCTGGCCTTGAACACTGCCAGGGATGGGGCAGCCCCAGTTTCCTTTAGGTACTGGACAGTGCAGTGAACTGGGGTCTTGTACACTCATAGGGCTGCTCTGTGCTTCCTGGGCCCTACACAGCACCACGTGAACCATTCCACAGCCAGAGCTGCTTCCCTGCTTTGTGTCCCTCATCACAAACCCATGCATGGAGGGGGCAGAAATTGCTCCATCGTTTGGTGCAGGTAGAAATAGCTTTGGGACAGCTGAAGTAAAACCCTGTGCTTGCTCCCCATCCCTTTTAATGCCCCACAGGGAGAGCACCTGGCTCAGCTTTCACATAAACTGCTAATTCCTCATTTCATATCCCCAGTGGGAGCTGTATGGATGGTAGGGAACGTTGAAGCCAACTTTTAGTCGATGGCAAACTGCCCGTAGGCTTCAATAGCTCAAGAATTGGCCCCAAACTGGTCACAGCTGAAGAAGAGATCTGAGTTGCAGTTACAACAGGAAAGCAATTGGCTGGATCTCAGTGGCAGCATTCATGGGGCTGGCAGAGCTGCTGCAAATGTGCTTCAGACATGGGGATGCTTTCGTGTGTGGAGAAGGGTAGGATGCTCTTGGGAAGCTCAGCTGTTCGCGGGTTCTCTATCTTGTGTCTCAAGATGCGCTGTCATTTGCTAGGGTCAGGGGAATGCATCCCATCATATGCTACCCACTCCTAAACTCCACCTGCTAACAGAGGGGACTGACAAGGACAAAGCATTCCCATTCCCAACACCTTGGAGCACAGGGAAGATTAACCAAAGTCACTAAGAAAATCAGTGGCAATGATAAGGTTCTGGGGTGGTTTTCCCCCTTCAAATGCTGGTTTGGAATTGGTAGAGCTCTTAAGAAGTTTTTCTTCTGCTTTAGAAGTTGGGATTGGGAAGGAGTGGAAAATGGGAAGTAAATGAGGAGAAGAATCTAAATCCCCCACTACAAGTTTTATACTTCTCTATGGGTTTTAAGTACGTAGTTAAACAAAAAGCTTTTATACTACAGGCCATAATGTAAGATACAGATGATCCAGAGCATAAAATAAGAGGATGGATTCAATGGAGAATAAAAAGGGAAATAAATGAGGAACTTTTGTGGTTAAGTGCTAGGAGCTGTGGAAAATAATGCTCAAATTGGAAGCATGTGCTCTAGAAAGTTACAACATAGGTATTGCAAAAAATGCATTCTTCCCAGAGGATGGGGAGGGATTAGGGTTCAGCATTAAGAAATGGACTGGGGAAGAAAATGGCATAGGGAAACAAAATGTAGATGTAGATCAAATGTAGGTTACATAGGTAATTGCCAATCAGATTATATGAAGGCAGAGTACTTGTGGAACTCCAGTGGGTAATGTGCTATTCACTTCCATCAAATAGGAAAGGACTGGAAAGGAGAGGGTCTGGCCTTCAGGGTTCAAGGGAGCAATTCCTTGGCTAATTAGATTCGCACATCTTAGAGGTTAAGAGACAATCCCGATGCCATTAGGTGGGAAGATGCCCTGCTAAAGGTGGGAGTGGAAGTGCAGATGGTTGTGGGTACTCTTGTGGTTATTCTTTTGGTCGAATGTGCTCAGTCAGCTTCCTGTGTGTGGATGGAGGATGGACATTAGAGGGGGAAGAGAGAGTTTATGGCTCATGGTTGCAGCGGTCCTGTGTTTGGGAAGGGGGCCCTCTTCCTATCTGTCAAAGAAAGGCCCAAATCATCAGATCTAGATGCAGGACAAATTCTTTGCTGCAATTTGCAGTGAGCAGCAGTGATTTCCCAGGTGGAGAATTAAGGAAGGAGAAGAGAATTCAGAGCTGGAGCTTCACAGCATTCATTAGAAACCTCTGCATGCGGCTACCTCATCCCTGCCCCTGTATGTGGAGCTGAAACAGATGCAGGAGCTTACTCCTATGTCTCTGTCCAGCACTGCTCTCACAGACAGATATTCTTGCTGTGCTTTAACAACCAAGGCTCTGTTGATACTTTATGTTGTTAACTGGTCAGATCCTGCACTCTGAAGCCTTCACTCACCCATCCTGCAATATATAACCTTGGAGTGTAATCTCTCTGCCCAGTGGATGATGCACTTTCCAACTGGCTCATTTGCAAGAGACACAACACAGAAGGGAGATGACCACTATTCCCAACCTGAAGGAGCCAGCTGGGTTCAAATGAATAAGGAAGCTTGAAAGCATCCTGGCCAGGTTTGCTGTATAAATATACACTTAAATATACACAGACAGCTCATCAGCTCGTGTAAGTCATCCTTGCTGCAATGAAACCAGCAAAGCCAGATTTACACCAGCTGAAAACCAGGCCATGGGGTCTCATGTAAACCAACAGTCTCAAAAATGCAGGTGATGGGGGTTTGTTAAGGAAGTGACAGAGAGGAAGATGGAAAGGGCTACCCTATACAGACAGTAGTAAAGGGAGAAAAAGAACAAAGAAAACAGGCAGAATCCAAAGTAAAAAGGGGAAAAGGCTGGGAAATGCTCAGAGTATAGCTTCATAGTGTTATAACTGTCCTCCATTGCAGCAGAGCCCTCCACTCCTTCAGTGGAATTGATGCCATGAAAAAGCAGAGTACAGTAGTGTGCCCAGCTTCCAATTGCACAGTGTTAATGTCAGTCACAATTAGGAGCAATGACTGGGTAAGCTGTTTGAGCAGTCAAAGGTGTTCTTCCAAGGGAGTGAATTATGCACGCAGCCGTGGTCACGCAGGCTCCATCAGCACCGTGGCTGCCACTCAGGTATTGCTCTCACAGCCCTTTAAGTGTTTCCAGCTTCAGAAATGAGATGTGTGATGCAACCTGTGAGTCCTGGAGGAAGAAAAACCCTAGGAGATTGCTGTGGTTCCAGTTCTGTGAAGGCTGTTACTGGCTTCACCATGTACAAGTCCTGGGCTGCATATAGGTCTTTCTAATTTTATCCCTGTGGAATTCCTAGAAGCCAGACAAAATTGACTTTCACACAAGAACCTCCATTGTTTACTCAGATCAGTCAACAAAACGTGGTTTTTATTAGATTTCCCTTGGAAAAAAAGAGACATTTTAAATGAAGGGAAAAAATGTTTGTTTTGGGGTTTTGGGTGAAGTTTGGGGGTGGGATGCTGGTGGGCAGAGGATGCTCACGCGAGACCAAACTGGGTTATTTTACCATTCAAAGGGTATCAAGTGGTACAGAGCATCCTCAGCTGAGCACCACTGGGTAGCTCAGGTAAGAAGGGACCCGGGCAGGTCTCTCGTCCCACACCATGCATAGAGAAGGACAAGCTGCAGAGTTAGGCAGGTTGAGGTTCAAGCTTTGCATTTCCCTTGGCTTTGGGTGTGAGTGGTGTGATTTGTGCTGTAGCTTTAACTCAGAGCAGGGTCACCATCGCCTAGCTAATGCACTGATTTCTGTTTAAAGCCCTGTTCCACAGCAGAGCATTCTTGTGGCTGTTTACAGGTGTTTAAAAAGGAAGGATAAAAGAGAATTTTCAAGGATATGGCTGGCTCTATAAACCAGCACCAAATGAGTAATGGGGAAGTGCATCTGAATCCTGTTAACACAGGGGTGAATGAGCCCAGAAGACAGAAAGCAGTAGGGGGGCTCCATTAGGTTGTGGAGCAAAACAAGGAGAAAATGAGTAATGAACCCATGAGGTTACAATTGCATATAGATCCTGGCCTGATACTGGAATTAGTGTTGCTGTTCCTAGGGTATGGGTTTGCTGTTGGTGGCTTCCCTTGTGGAAGCACAATGAACTCGGACACTGCTGTGCCTGAACTGGAAGCAAAGCAGCAAGTGAAGTATCTGGGTGGAAGGAAATAAGTGAAATTATTCTCCTAGTCCTAACATCTAGATAAAGCAAATGCAGTTTGCTTTAAATACCTGCCTTGGTGATTCCTATCTGCAGTGTGGGAGATCAAAAGCATCACTTCTCTGGCCTTAGAACCCAGGCAACGAAAGATCAATTACCTGTATGGATGTCCCATTGCAGGGGTCATAGTGAGCTCTGTGCTTTGATTTCCCACCAAGCTGTTACTGGGATCTCTCCCTCTTTCCCCCCTTTCTCCCACAGCAAGGACACTTGCATTCCTGATAGCAAAATACCAAGGTTAAACTCAAACCAGTTCTGCCCATCAGTTTTAGATTAGGGCTAGAGCAGGCACAGATTTACTGTAAACGTGTATGGAGGGTGCCAGGAAATTGCTACACGCAGGCATCTGAGGAAATAGGTTAATGCTTCTTAGCATAAACTAAGTTCGTGTTGATGGCCAAGTGGTAACTGCTATTAATATCTGTGTGCATCCACTTTCCTCCATGAGAGACGAGAATACACAGATTTCCTCTGCTGAAACGGAGGAGGTTGGGAAACTTGCACCATTCCCATTGGAAGTATTCTGGGAAAAGCAGCCGAATCCCTGCACCCTTGAAATCAGCGCTTACCAAACCGCTTTGTGCTCACGAGGTCTCTACCTCTGCTTGTGAACAGGAGTTACCTAATGCAGTCTTACAGTTGTGCCCTGGGTTTCCCCCAGTGAAAGCCCAGGTTTGGGGGGTTAACACCCGGCTGATGGGTTTGCACAGGAGGCCATGCAGGGAAGTGCTAATTCTCCCTCTCCCCAACAGCAGAGGTTTCAAGGAAGGTGTTACAATGCGTAGTCCCACGCTGTCATTAGAGCCAGCTCTAAGGATGAAATCAGAGTCTCCTTCAAAGCCCTGTTGCCCCGGAAGGCTGAAGTCTGTGGGAAGTAATTTGTTTCTGTTGTGCCTTCAAAAGGCCTCAAGGTCCAAAGCGTGAGATCAGGTTTGGTCCCTGTGACCAAGATCAAATCCGTACCTTGCTTTCCCTGTCATTTGAAAGGGTTGAGGGGGATCACCAATGAAGTCAGAATTACTTTTCCTCCTCAGTTTAGCCATTGACATCTTGACAGCTGTAACTTGAACAAACTCCTTTTGATGTAACAGCATAGAGTGAAGTGGATCTAGGTAGGATCTTGATACTCTACTGAGATGTATTTTAGGCAGTATGACCCCAGTGTTTAACACCATGTTAACACTCAAACCCACTAGCCTAATGCATTAGCTTGAATTAAACAATATTCCCATGACACGCTGTATATGTTCTGCTCTCCAGACAGCCCCAGCATTGATTTCCCTAAAACTAGCAGTATACTCAGGGGACAAAAGCAGCCTCTGAACAGATGTTGACTCCTCAGGCTTGAGTGGGATAGAGCATCATTGATGCTGGCGTGTTTTGGCTTAGTATCTTAAATTAAAAGAGCTTTTCATGGTCCAAGATTCAGAAGTCCTGCTTGCTCCAAGCAGTAGCTTGAGGCTGTGATTTATGAGCAGCAACAGCTTGTCTTGGAGCAGTGGTGTGGGTCTTTTCTCTGTCTGTCCCTGAGTATTCCTACTTCACATATGGATGTCTTGACCCCTTGCATTGCTGCTACTGAATGGCCAGCTTGGCACAGGCAGCACAAGGGCAATGCTCCTTCTCCCCTCTTTTGTTCCTTGCTCATGAACCAGCCGAGCACCCGAGCTGTATTGGAAGCACATCTTTAACCGGCCTTCAGCTTGAGCACTTCTTTAATTGGAGCCATGTGCAGGAAGCACCGTGGTTTGACCATCACTGCTCCTGTGGCTGGTTTACTACCTGTGTGTCAGTCCATGTCTTCTCCATCATTAATGGATGCAGCAGCTGAAGATACATCAGGTGTGTTCATCCCAAGCTATGAGAGTGCAAACGTTGCTGCAACTACTGGTACAGACGGGTGAGTCACCAAGTATCTGGGAAAAATCACTGTTCTCATTCCCAGTTGTAGCCTCTACTCACTAAAAGTTATCACAGACCTTAAAGACAGTAAAATTCATTCACCATTTATTACTGTGGCTATAAAGCATGAATCTTGCTTGCAATGGCTTTGGCTAATAACAGCGGGTATTTCAGATAGAGACACGTAGCTGGAACAAAGGCAGCCTGGGAGATGCTCTCTGTCGTGGTTATTTTAGCAGTCTTTGCTTTCTTCGCTGTAGGTGGTGGAGTATTTTTACACCCACTTGCAAAAGGATGTGAGTATTTAGATTTCCCCCCTGTGATGGGGCCATGTGTAAATTTGTGAACTGATTTCTTAATGCTGAATGCACCACGGGCTGCAGAATCCCCAAATCCCCATCCTAATCTTCTCTCCAAAACTGCCTGACCTTCTTTGGAGACCAATGGCTTCACCTTCCTTCTGTAATTGGTCCTGGGTTGGCTGGCGTTGTGTCCTTCATCTGCTCTGACTGACCGGTGATGCTTGTTGCTTTAGGGTGGTGCTTGATGGTGGTACCATCAGTTACTCTGATGGTACCTGATTGCATTCCCTGTGCTGCAGCTCCTTTGTGTCTTCCCCAGCCACAGTCACTAACGGTGGTATCACAGCTATGCTATTCTGAGTTTCAAAAATGCAGTAACCCATGTGGTACCCCTATAGACTCAATGCTTGCAGTGTATATTCATCATCATCTTGGTAATGCTGAATATTGCAATTGTACTTACACAGGGCTCATAGATTTAAGCATGCTAAAACCTGATCAACTAATTTTAATGCTGGAAGGCAATTAATCACCGAAGCCACTGGCAAGACCCGCAGCAATGTGTGTATGATCATTAATAACATCTTGAAGGGAGGTGTTCTTAGCGTGTGATGAATGTTGCTATCTTTAGTGGGCTCATCTTCAGTTAACCTTTTGCAAAGCACTTCTACATGCAACTGTGCTATAAAGCACTGCTGAAATAATACCCGGTCAGAACCCCTCCTGCTGACGAGCTGAAATACCCTGCTCTGTCAAAGAGGGCTTTTAAGGAACTTCCCACTTCCTTTGGCTTTGAGGAAGGGAAGTTGTAAACTTGAGTTTGGAGTGGTTCAGCCTGGAGCTTTTTAAACGTTTACTTAAGGTTAATCACAGTTCCAGTGGAGAGTTACTGTGATTGCTTTCGCATGCACTCGGGGGCTTCTTCCTGAGGAGGATGGAATGAGGGGTGGCGAAGATCCATCATCAAATGAAGCTGTGTTTTCAAAGCTCTTCTCCTATACTGCAAAGTGGAACATAAAACAAAAGGCCCCTCAAAAGCATCTGCCAAGGAAAAACCTTTCCGTTCATGCAGGCTTCAGCATATGCTTTCTCATTTACTGGCCCCAGCAGCTGACTCTATCTCTTAGCTAATTACTTAGTGACATTTAATTGAGACCTAAAAAAAGCCCAAGGGGCTAAAAATACTCCCGAACCAAAAGCACGCAGCACTCGTGTGACATTAACACGGAGCAGCGGAGCGATTCCTAACATACACTGACGGTAACAAGGGGGGGGGTGGTGGAATCTCATAGGTGGCAAACATCTCACTACCTTTCTGGGAGCATCTTGTTTTGGGGTACCTTGGGCTTAGTCATGTAAGGCCTGTAAGTGTTCAGGATCGTACTTGGTACCAGGCTTCCAGTGCAGAGCATGAATTCAATGCGCTACGTAGTTCATGAGCATAAATCAGGGCAGTGGCCTCCATGCCAGGGAGATTAACTGCCACAATGGATGGCAGATGGATGCAAGCAGACAGAAAACCACAAGGAAACAATCGTGTGTGATGCTTGGTCTCATGGCTCATGCCTGGCTGGCTCTAGGAGAAGAGCTACTTGCGTGCTTCTGTATCCACAAGGTCAAGGGCTGCCTTCTCAAGGGAAGCTTTCACTCCCACCAGCCCTGCAAAGCCAGCTCCACTTGAGAGAGAGCCCCTCAAGGCTGTTCTAGTCCATGGCTCCCTGATGGAGAGCGTCAGCAAAGTTCCAGCATCAGAGGCTCTCATTTAGTAACAATAGAGATGGAAAGCTGCCGCTCTGCTTGGGCAATGCTTGCTCTGACGGGGAGGATGTGATGAAATTGCTGCCTGATTTGTAAACTAACCCAAGGAGAGCTGGAATTGCGGAAGAAGAAGAAGTATGAATGGCCCTGACCAGTGCCACTTGGCTGAATATAACCAGACTTGGAGCTGTTGTGCTGAGATCCTCCTTCCAGATTCAGATCTGCAGAGACGGGGCACCTCAGGAAATAGAGCTGGGGAGGAAATAGCTTTCCTGTTCTGCAGAATGAACATTTCAACCTTTTTCTCTTTCACAACAGGATGAAACTGAGGCATTTTGAAATGTTCCATGGGAAAAACTCGAGAGGGATTCCAAGTGAAATAATAGTTGAGGGACGAGATCACCTGGGATGTAGAAATCTCACATCCCACTTTTGCCTGGAATACACGAGGAACCTGGACCGACTCTGTGCATCTGAGTTGGAAACTCAGACTCCTCATCAGCATAACCCACTGGTCACCCTCTTGCCTTGAGCCTTCTTGACCTGTAGCAACAAAGGAATGTCCTTAGTGTGTCACTTGTCAGCTGCTGACCTTTGCAGTCACCGTGGATTAACTGCAACTGAAAGGTTCCTGCTGAAATGGGAGAGATTGTCCAATATCAGGCTAAAGCATCACCTTGAATCACTCCCTGTTCAAACAATGGCCGTGCTTTGCCTCTGAGTCCTGTCCTTTGATGCCTGTCCTGCCACCAACCTCCTGTAACCCAGTACAGAAGAGTTGTCCTATGCTTGAGGCTCTGTAAGTATGGGTGTTATGGATGTATCTAAGGCAAACCAGTGGGTCCAGCTGCAGCAGAAGAATGTGGAAGTTTACAGGTATCCTTTGGGCACAGAATCTTGTACTTCTGCTTTCCCATCCAGTCTGATTATAGATGAACTCTTCCTTATTGCTTGGGGCATGAGTGTGCAGCAGGATGCAGTAGTGTCCATTAGGTGATCGAGGGTAACCGATGAACCTTGACTGCTCATCTCATGGCCTCAGGTTCCCTTGGAGTCCAGACAAGTGTTCTAAGCAAAAGCCAGGTTTTCTGGCCAACAGGGTCCCTGGTGTGTGTGTTGTGGTTTGTGCTGGGGACAATGTGTGAGCCCTTCACAAGCATGGTCAGTCCAAAGGGAGCACAATGTCACTTGTCAATCCCTCAGAACCCACTGCTTCGAAAGGACAGTGATAGAGAGCAGGAAAGGCCTTGAGGATTCAGGGCCTTCAAACAGTGCTCTCTGATGATTTGCCACTATTGATGTTTCCCCTTACCTGGCCTGAGGATTAAAGGGACTTTCCTCCCTGCTCAGCTTCAGCTCTGCGAAAGGCACCGTTCTCTTCACAGATAGGACATCATGGACAGAGGTCCAGTTTGAGCTATTTCCTTTCATGCAATGTCACTGACTTTCTAGTTTGCTCTGAAGGCAATATGCTTTTTAACTTGACCCACAAGACAGCTAATGAGCTATAGGCATGCGACCCAAGCTGGCCTGAATCTGAAAACCAGACACCCCAGCAGAAAGCTCCCTGGGTTTCAAGCCTGCAGAACCTATTTAATCCTCTGAAACTTCTATTTACACTTCTTCTGCCCTTCACCCATCCCCTCTGCAACTGAAGGAGACGTAAGGGCTGCATGTTAGGAGTTAGATGTGTTTTCAGCCATCTGTGGACCTCTGCAAAGATAATGGTTGCATCCATAGAGCATAATTTGCTCTAGTGGTAGTTAATGAATGAGGCTTGGGCCATTTCCATAGCTGGCTTTGGGTTTAACCCTTGTTCAGTGTCTGAGTCTGCTCTGAGACTTTCCCCACACAGAGATCCCATTGCAGGCTTGCACATACCAGTGCTTGAGAATCACAGGTGTAACAGCCTGGATTCTGCATCCTCTGTGCCCCCCAGTGTGTGTCTCACAGCTGATGTAAGGGGCCAACGTGTCAGCATGGAAACCACTGCACCGGAGCCCTCAGCCAGGCTGGATGTGCAGCACATCCAGTAAACAAGATCTCGTCTCCCTCCTCTGCATCCCCTTCCCACCAGCGCTTACAGACGGGATGATTTGTAGCTGCAGCAGTGGAATTTCAAACCCAGCATTTCCCTGGCAGAACCCTTTGAAATACCAAGTGGGTTTATAATGGGAAAACTGAACCAAGAGCTCTTCCCTTGCTGCTGTTGTTTATAATCGGGGCCGACAGAAACGTCAGCTTGTAATACTTCGCCCACTTATCTTGCCACACGCTTATTCGTACCAGCAGTGGGGATGGGAGGAGAAGAGGCTTCTGTGATTGTTGTTTCCTATTTTTAAAAGGAAGAGCATCCGCAGAGCAAAGGGGATGGGTTTAACTCAGCCCAACGTCACCTCATTCCCTTTGCTAACTCTCCCAGGTTTTGTGTGGACAGTTAAAATAGCCTTAGCGCTGTGATCCTAGGGATTAATGGTGCAGAGCTCGGCCAGGCTTGCAGCATTGTGCTGCCCTCTCCAGCCAAGCTGTGCTGGGAAGGGACTGGGATGCTCTCCATCTTTTTCCCAGTGGGGAATTGCTTTGCACCAACTCAGGCTAAAGCTCCTGGTCTAGTCCTAGATCCTCCCATGCCTGATGGGTTCAGTTATAGGGGCAAGGCCAGGAAATGTGAAGAATCCTTTTCTATGATGGGTTAAAGAGTAACAGAAATGAAGTAGGAGGTGAAGGCAACTCCTGTAGTAATGAGTGCAGCCACATGAGCAGTTATCTGCTCCTACAAAGAATAAGAGGAAAGATTTGCTGTCGTGGCCCGACAGCCCACCCCAGGGGTGACCTTTAGGCTTGGAAACTTAGACTCTGATTTAGCCATACGTTGCTCAAATTCCAGTCTCATTTTCCAAGGAATCCTGCACCAAGCAGTCACTTAAGGGCTGTTGAACCCTATTTCTGAGCTGCACAAGATGGTAGAAAGAGAGGCAAGACTCCTGACACCACAAACATGGGCTATGCTAATGTTGAATCAAGTCCTCAGGCTTCATCTATTTTGCTCTGGGTCTCATCTACAACACTCAGCCAGGGTCCTCACTAGTGCCAATGGAAAGAAAGAGCTTCAGTGCCCACTGAACCACAGGGATGGATTGAGCTTTCCCAAACAAATGAAAGGGAAGCCAGGGAGTATAAATGGGTTGTTGGAAAGCTTAGCCAAGTGCAGTGGGAGTTGCTTTGAAGTCAGTCTATATAAACAAACATATAGACATCATTATTTACCACCACGCTCCTCTGGAATTTCGATGGAAGGGAACACCAAGCTATTCCAAACACATTTCTTCCACTTTATTCTTGTTTATAAATATCTCCTCCAGTTCCCAGGCGAGCTAACCCCATCACAGCAGGGATCGTGGAGCTACAGAGAGGGAGTGCTCTGCTTTGGAAGATAGGTATAACATGGGAGAGGAGCAAGTATGAAATGAAGTCACACACTTAATCGGTTGCAGGCTCATTAACGCAGCTCATTGCCATTAGTGTCTTGCCATTGAGAAATTCTTCTTGTGGCTGCATTTACAGGCATGGGCAGCCTTTAAGCTTCGGCCTCTTGGCTTCCATCACCTACTGATGTCGATCGTTTTGCTGAGCCAGCAGTCCTTGAGAGGTCAAGGAGAAGAATTAGGCTGTGTGCTTTGATGTCTCCCCTTGAGGGACAGGGGTGGGACTGTTCCCAGAATGCTGGGGGGGGTTGCGTTGCCTCTGAGCACTGAATAAGCTCTGGTTTGCTGTGCTGTGAGGGTCATTTCGATGGGGCTGGGTGCTTTATGCGTGCCTCTGCACCTCTTGTGAGCAGGCAGTCCCCACACAAGTTCCTAATCAGAGGCCCTTGCTCCAGGCAGCTCTGGCTCTGCAGTTGTTACACACCTGGTAATTCTCAACAGCAGCATCCGGCTATCTGCAGTGGGGTTTAATGTCTTGTGTATAAATCTGGCCTTACATTACACCAACCATCCACCCTCCAACGAGAAACAAGAGCAGGGCATTATCTGTGTCCTGTGCGAAGGATGGAGTGTAATGTCTGCAGTGATACAGAACAGCCACGGCTCTGTCGTGCTGCTGCACCAGACAGATGTGATTGGGGCATCATTACTGGACAAACAAGAAGGCAGAAAAAGGTAATTAAGGGAATCTGGAACGAATTCTCCCCATAGCACTGATGATGTGATGGTGACTTAGGCCAGCAGGAAAGCTCAGCTAAGATTTGGGGGTTATTGAGTTAAAATCTATTAAAGGTGTATTTTCACCTCCAGCTGATAAGGAGATGGATGCTCTGACTATAATTGTCCTGACTGAAGCGCTTGTTTGGAATTAGTAGATGAGCTTTCATAAGTCTGGAGGTTCATGTGATAGGACCAACATGGGGGCACTCGGAACATTATGTTTTGAGCATTTTAAAGTCTCTTGCTTTGATTTTTTAGTACTTTAGATTTTTCTTCAGTACTCCAGTTCTGGGGGGAAAGGGGGAAATTTATGTTCAGTTTGAAAAACTGAAAAGAGAAAATTCAGAAATTGTGGGGTTTTTTTCAGACAAAGAAGTAAAATTAAGATTTGAAACCAGGAATGTAATGAAAATGTTTTCTATTAGGTTTGCATATGTGCTGAAAGCCAGACTGCCTAAGTTTTTAACCTGAAGGGGATTGGTAAATGCAGAGTGTCCCAGGCAGGCTGTTACATGAATCTGTAAGTATCAAATGGAAATCCATGGTAGCCTGGATTCTGGCAAAGGAAAGGATGCTGCCTTGCAAGCAGGACATGGTTGTTCATTGGAGAGAAGCAAATCACTGAAAGACCTCCAGCAAAAGACACTTATTAGGATTCTACACATAATGGGAACCATTGCATGTTTTTTAACAGGGCACGGTTGTGGCTTAATGGCAGCGACCTTTGGGTTTGTGAGGAGGCATGTTTAAGTGAGACATGGAGAGAGGATGCAGAGTGACCCGCAGAGCCAAGGCCAAGCTCCTCTTGGAAGGTATGCTGCTCCCTTCCTGTTTTCCAGTTCCATTGCATCTGATAAATAATAGAATCTGGAATGGGTTGGGATGAAGGGAGCTTAAAGCTCCTTCAGCTCTAACCCCTGTCCCGGGCAGGACCCCTTCCACTGGAGCAGGGTGCTCCAAGCCCCTGTGTCCAACCTGGGCTTGAGCAGTGCCAGGGATGGGGCAGCCACAGCTTCTCTGGGCACCCTGTGCCAACGTCATCTGAGCCCAAGGTACCTGTGAATAGGTTGCCACATGTGCTTATTGCTGCTCTCAAACACCACCAGTCTTGTATTTCTAAGGAATAACTAAAACTATGGCTTCCATCAATGCTGGTGTCAGAACCAGCACTCTGTAGACCTGCTCAGACTTGTATCTGAATTGTATCTGACATGTACTGAAGCTCCTGTGTTTCTCCATCCATGGAGATGGAATTGGGTTTTCGGCTGTTCAGCTTTCAATAGGAGCACCAACACTTTTCCACCAGGGAAACACCCTGGTGTTCCCATTCGATGGTCCTATGGGTACATGGACAGTTTTGCCTCGGTTTGCATTGTGGATTGAAACAACCTCACCAGACAAACTGGAACTGTTTCTCATTTTCATTTCTGCCAGGAATCACAGCCATCTCTCTGAACGTTCAGCCTGGAGGGAGCTGGAGGGATCCCACATTGTGAACTAAACCATCGGGACAATACCCGTCATGCATGCTCTGAAAGGTAACGTTAAGATGTAGCTTAAAGCACTGTCAGCAAATGGCTTTTTGCAATGTACAACTTTCATCAGGTCTACAAAACATGGGGGTTCGATGCTTCCAGCACTCTACTAAGCCAGACAATAGCAAGTTAAGTGCTGTAAAACTGCAGGGTTCTGCTTTTACTCCTCCTCTTTCAACTTTCCTGTGTGTTGTTACCACCCAGGGAAAGAAACACCTAAATTTAACTTGCCATCTCCTAAAATGATTTCCAAGACTGGGAAAGGGATCCGCAATAACTACCATCAAACTAACCCTCTCAGGACAAGAAATGCTTTAGCCTT
This sequence comes from Agapornis roseicollis, assembly GCA_002631895.1. NCBI lineage: Eukaryota > Metazoa > Chordata > Aves > Psittaciformes > Psittacidae > Agapornis > Agapornis roseicollis. The sequence goes on along the minus strand of NDXB01010759.1, from coordinate 81,718 downwards.
CATTCCAAAGGCTTCCAAATGACACCCGACTGATGCTTTGCTTGGGAGGGACATTGGGTTCATTGGTTCTGTCTTTCCTTCCTGTGTGTTCTTCATGTTAAAGGTAGATCTGGTGCCTGGGTGAGGAGCTGCTCATGGAACTTCTTCAGTTCAGAAGGATGAGTTAATTGTTTCTTCCCAGTGCTACTCCATGCATCATATGACAAGGCACATCTGTTCAGTGACTAATAGAAAGAGAATATCCCATGCGTGTAAGCGGCACAAGGCTGCCTCACACTCAACCCTTCTGAGCCTTTTTCGAGGGCTGGTTATGCAATAAATAAAAGGGGACAGATTCATCCCAGGGAAGAACTCTTTTAGTCAGCTTTGAAAGCAATAATTTGCCTTGGAAAAATAGCCAACACCAAAATAATGAGTGCATGTTACTGCTGACAGTCCTGGAGACAAGAATTCTCCATGCATCCAGAGCCAACTTCTCAAGTCTTCATATCTTAGCTCTTACATATGGAAAGCCCTCAGCAGAGGAGGTGGAGAAAGGGAGTGGGAAGGCTTTGTAACACTAAATGCCTCAAGATTTGGCTTTCAGTGAATAGGCATGCCAAGCCTTGATAACCAGCAATGAGGACACTGATGGCACCCTTTGCTGTGTGCTCCAGTGCTGAGCCTGAGGGATCCCATATAGAAAGAGCAGGGTAGGGAAAAGGGGCCATCGACATCTCCATGCTGGCTCGGGTGCCAACAGAACACCAGTTGTTTGCCTTTTGCAATCCATATGCAGGTTGTATAGGACCTCCCTGTAGGCCACGGAGCTGAGGTGAATGGCATTTGGTCTGTGCCTTCTGGAGTTGCCAGTTTAATGATGTAGGACTCAGGGAACCGTTTCATACATCAGTCTAGCTGATAGCCTCATCAGTCCTTGGAGCTTTGCAACCTTTGTGCAATAAAGAGGAAAATAAGAACGTATTGAAAAGGAGGATTTCATCAGCTGGAGGCAAGGGATAAAGCAGAGAAAAGCATGCATTGAAAGTAATGTATCTGCAGGATTGGGCTGGACTCTGGGATTTGTTCCCATCTTTTTTCTAGTCAGAAATTGTTCATTGGCAAATTGCAGCTTCAGATGGGGTAGAACTGCATCGTGCTGTTACAGTTGAGGAACCAGTGCCACCAGTGGAGCTCGGTTACTTCCACCACCTGAAGTGTTGGCCTTCTGTATGTTTTTATGACCTCTCTCATTGTTCTTGATTGCTTGATGAAGACAATATATTCCTTCCTTTGTGTAAGTGACCTGTGATGGCTTTTGTTCTCCTTTTTAACAAGTTAAAATCCAGAACAGAAGTCGTCACTGGCATAGCAGCTCTCTTGGGTTAAGGGAAGGGAGTACTCCAGGGAGAGAGAACAGTTATGGAATCACAGAGTCATAGGGTTGTTTAGGTTAGAAAAGACCTTTAAGATCATTGAGTCCAACCATTAACCCAGCACTGCCAACCTCACCACTAAACCCTGTTCCTAAGCACCACAAGCAGGCTTAGAGCTCATCGCTGGGTCTTCTGCACTTGAGTCCCCATCCATTGCATGAGGAACGGGATCTATGGAGTCCATCTCCATCATTTCACCCTCTGTACCACTGGGAGCTCAGTGAGCACTCAGGCAGTCATGGCACAAGCAGGAGAGAGTAACTCTTTCCTAAGAGTCTGCAGTCAGCTGTAATGATGATCAGGCACAAGCTTCAGATTAAAGAACTGCCATTCTTGTGTTAACCTTTAACTGAAGCTGCAGCTTGGTATTTGCCGATCAACACTATGGAGTTATCCTGCCCGGACACTCCTTTGAAGCACGCAGGCAGCTTCACCGCGTCAGTGGAAAGATGAGGGTAATATTGTGAATGGCAGAATTCCAGTTCTTCATAACTGCAGCCGTGGGATGATTGCCTTTTGTTTAAATGTCAGAGGATCAGAGATGTCAGAGACGAGAAACGGCCTTTTAAATCATCAAATCTGCATCATAGCATGGAAGGGATAGAAAACTGGGGCAAGAGTAGCATTGTGTGAGCATCAGCGTTATCCCAATGGAGTTACGGTGCATAAGCACTTTTGACTGACATCCCAACCAAACCCCAGTGATGGACGGGCACATGGCATGAGGTGTTCACTGAAGAATTTGACTGCAAAACACATATGGCCATATTTTATATTTCACGCTTAAAGTAAGATGAAATATGTTAGGAATGAACATGAAGGAACTTTGGAGGCCAAGCTAATCACAATTATTTCAAGCATAGGCAATGAACCAGAACCTGGATATAAAATATTTCCCAATAGCTATTGTAGTACAACCAGCTGTACTCTGATTCACTTGCACTGGTTAGTTCTTGCACTGAAAATAGCTTTAAGATCGATGCTACTGCTCAGGAAGGAAAGGACTGTGTTAGGTACTAACCAGGACAGCTCTGTTGGCAGCAACACAACATCCACTTCTACCAGCTGAGAATACAATCAGTGTTTCTTTAATACTGATACCTAACCCAGAATAGCTGTTATTCCTTTCCTTACTTCTACAAACCAAAAATACATCTATATCTTTATCTTCCTGGGCGTCAATCAAGTACAATCTAGACTCTGAAACTCAAGTAGCTTCAAGCAGATAAAGACCTAAAGCAGCCCTGGGTGGCTGCAAAGGTCTCCTGTCCCTGTTGCAGAGATGGTGAGAAGTGAGCACTGCAGAGTTGAATTGCCTCAGTTTGTGAGTTCTCAGGCAGAGCAGGAAAGAAAACATGTTCTTCCTGACACCTTGGTTCCCACCAGGTGAACTGGTGCTTGACACTTACCGTATTCTCCTTGGTTTTCCCTGGTTATTTTTTCCCATGGGTTAAATCTGTTTGGGTTTTATTCCTTTTCATTTTGTGTGTTTTAGAACTGTGCCTTGGCAGGAGCAGGGGTTTTCTGGTTAGTAATCCACTTATTCTGTGGTTGAGAAAATAGCTCAGCTAACGACTTGGACACGGTGTTCACTGTCATTGTTGGCCGCTCCTGTGGCGTGAGGAACATGCAGGGAAACATGTCCTTTTATGTTTAACCCCCCTTCCCAAACGGAAAAGTGACCCACTTCCTACCATGGGCATACCTTTAGGCTTGGAAGGAGGCTGCACTTTTCATATCTGGATACTTACAGGTATGTAGGCTTGACAGATACAACCACAGACACATGCATACGATTGTCTTTCTCTCTCTGAGTTTCTATAGATGCCGGTGTAGATCCCTGTGTCAAACAAGACATCAAACCCTTTTAACTGCAGATATATTTATTCCTGTAGCTAGATTTGCTTGTAGGCTGCATTCTCATCCACTGGAGTTGCTGCATAGCTCAAGTATTGGTTAGGCAAAAGCTCCTTCTTTCTTTTCTCCCAGCTTGTGGACTGATGGGAGCATTCTTTTCATAAGCCATAGATTGAGTCAGTATGCCTTTTCCTCAAGGATGAGGAAAAGAAGCTGAACAAATAGCAGCTGTCTGTCAGCACAGTGTGCATGATGGCTGTAGGATGTTTGAGGATGTCAGATTGCATTGGAAAGAACAAGTTTATTCTGTGTCTGTTGCTTTGTGCTTGTGGCTACCGGAACAAAACTTGCGCTGAAGATGAAGTCTTAAAGAGCAGATGTATCAGAGTTGGAGTAAGCTCGTTGTATAGACTTAGGGTACATTCTATAGGTCCTAGATCTTGGCTCCCTCACGTTAGGCACTGCATAAGCGATTTGCAGGAGCCTGAATAGACCAGGGAAGCAGTTTGACAGAGGTAGAGTTATTAGTTCCTTTCCCCAAATAGAAAACCAGGCAGAGGATGAGGAAGTGGCTTGCCAAAAATCACGTGTAGCCAGGGTGAGAACCCAGATCCGCCGAGTCTCATCCCAATGCATTAGAGCAGAAGATCAGAGGAAATGGGTGCATATACCTCTATAAACAACTTTGGACTTAGGGGCTTAGAGAGCAATGGAATTTGAGTGAGGACAGAATGTGAGGGCTGTAGAAGCAGTCAGGTTTTGTTGGCCTGTTGGACAAAAGATGACCAGGTATTATTAATGTCAGCATCATTGTTGAGTGTTGCCTGACTAAAGACAGCAGGACTCTAAAATCACTGTCTACACAGGCCATTGCAAAGTGTTCCATGGAAGGCACGCTTCCTCAATCTGTCCTTCCCATCAAAGCTATCATTTATGTCAGCATGTAACAGGGGAACCTCAGCCTTGAATTCATTAGGAAGCCCTTGGAATCCAACCAGCCTGGACAACCAACCTTCTGTTTAGCTGCTTCAATGTACATTTTATTAGGGAAGCAATATGGACTTCCTACAGAGTGATTCATAGGTCATCCCCCCTGAGCTGCTGGGGTGAGCCCAATGGTTTCTGGCTTTTCAACCGCATTCACTTACGGGTTGTCATTCAAAGACTAATAAATCTGGCTCCAGTCACCAGACTCTGTGGTATATCTGAGGCGACTGGGGAGTCTAAATTGTTCAACCACTGTCTTGTTTAGAGGCTGCTTTGAATGATGCTTTTCCATTATTGCAGGCTTTACTAATTAGTGTTATTGCAGCGATGCCAGCAAGGGCTGATACTGCAGTGGGACAGCACCAGGCAAACACAGTCAGAGATCTGTGCCTCAATCCTAACCCCATTAAGACACAGTTAAAGAACCCTCACAAAGAAATGGAGGGGTGCAATGCTTATAGCAGGGTTTAGGCTAGGTTGGACCTCAGTGTGGGTCCTCTTGCAGATCCTCAGCAGAAGTGGCACTTTAACGGAATGAAATTCCTCAGGTTCAGACAGAAAACTTTGATGTGGTCTTAAAGCAAATCCTCACACTTGTTTCTTTCAAGGCTTCTCTATAGAGGAGCTCATTTTGGTACCATCTTCTTGGAGACACAGTAAGCTTTCAGACACACTCAGGCCGTGTTAGGTTGTTAAATACTGGAAGTTCTCAGTATTAGCCCTTCTACCAGTAGCTGTTATCTTCAGGAAGGTAATGAGAGGGCAATAGGCACTGCTTTGGCTTGAAAGCCAGCTCTTGTTCCTTCCAATGGAAAGAAGGCTCGGAAGGTCAGCAAAGCAACAGGGAAGAAGTGTCTCTGATCTAAAGCCTCCTGTGATTCCCCGAAACTAATAGCTCCCTGATGCAGCTCCGAGCAGGTCATCTGCCAGCAAGGTGAAACAGAACCCTGGAGGTGGCACAAAGATGTTCATTAAATACTCTACAAATACAAAGTAAAAACCATACAGAGGAAGGACGCCCCAAGGGCGCGATTAGGAGAGATAAGCAGGATCCCAGCTCCTCGTGGTGCTGGGTGTGAGTGCAGTTCCTCAGTCACTCAACATTCCTCTCCTTATGCTTGGTGAACCCACTTGGGCATCTTAGAAGTTGTATTGAATTCAGCCTGGAGAGAGCCTGAGCACAGCATCGGGAGGGCAAGCTGGGTGAAGTCAAGTTGGCCATTGCTCTGCACAGAGGCGTTTCAGGTTCCATGAGGAAGTCCAAGCAAGTACTGCAATAGATGGAGTTTATTGTAGAGGGATGTTGAGGAACAGGGGGGAGAAGTAACTGGAAGTGACTTGAGAGGCCGAGCACAGAACTCCTGACACGGACCAGAACGACCAACCCAGCATCATATCCCTTTTTTCCATGTAAATAACATCTGATGATGAAGACAGTGGAATTTTACAGTGGTTCGCAAGGAAACTAGATTTTCAGGTTCAGTAACATTGCAGATCAGTAGTTGCTGTTTTCAGTTCCCAGGTTAATTTTATGGAATATTCTGCCTTGTGCCAGACTCTAATGAATTCCAAATGGTTCCTGCTTTCCCTTCTTTTTTTCCCCTTTCGCATGTTACTGTCTCACAACAGAACTCAACTCTGAATTTGCTCTAAGGCCGGTAATTATATGCATAAGTGATGAGAAATCTCAAGCATTTTCCTGCAAACCAATTACAGGCCTTTCGGAGCAGGATAATGCACTTCCTGCAGAACTACAGTAAAAGCTCATTTAAACAGAGGTAAATGAAATAACTAAAGGGGAAATTCAAGGTACAGGTTTAGAGAGAAAAATCCCTTCTGGTTTCTTTGCACGGGATTTTCAGACTCCGGTTTCTAATGGATCTCAAGGGCTTGTTTTCAAAGCAGGCTCTGACACATCAACTTGTTGAACTGACTGTTGGTCTGTTGAACTGCCTTGGATGAAGCACTTTGTAGTTTTAGGGTATGATCTTTGCATTCGCTCTGGCTAAGAATACTTGGGGTGAAAGTCAACCTGACAGGAGGTTCTTCTTACAATGCATTGTTGAGTTTGCAACAACCAAGCTAGCACTTAGTAGCATACACTTAATGTAGACAGTGCCAAAAGAAGCCTAAAACCTCTGAGCAGATGTACCTGTTCCCCTGTTCAAACAGGTAGAACTGAGGCAGAGATTAACTCATGTAGGGGGAAAGATTTGCACTTGCATCTCTATAGGTGAAGAGCCAAAATGTGTACAGATGCTTCCCTCAGCACCGTGCTGGCCATGGGTCTGTCCTCACTGTTGGGGGCTGAAGAATGTGTAGAACTTGTGCTTGTTGCCACTTGGTCCATGCCAGGAAAGTCCTTTCCCATCTCCCCACTTCATCAGGGCATTAATCAACCAGGGCATTGTTCAGAGCGCCCTCTCCGCCGTGAGTCAGCCTCGCAGCTTGGTTTAATCCCCGATAACACAGGCAGGTTTATAAAGCTCCCACATCACCAGGTCCCTAGGCAGAGGCCTGAAGGAGTCGCTGGGCCATTCCTTAGAGGAAAAGCACTCCTGTGCCCTTGTGTCAGGTCAGCAAATGGCCCAGGTTGGTCCTTTTGTCCGATGGTGACAGCAATCGGAGCCAGGCTGGGAGAGACGACAGAGATGGTTCAGATGCCGACTTTGTGGGATCACAGACGTATGCAGAAGGGGTCAAGGGCTTTTGCTAGAGGCGGTGCAGGGAGGTTTTTCTGCTGCCTGTGTTCTTCCCTCTGTTTGCATTCCCGTATTTATCACACCAGTGATTTCCTTCGCTCGCCTCATTTGTAATAACGATAACATTGAGTCTTGCCCTTTGAAAGAGCAGGAGCCCTTTGAGTCACAGACCTGCTCTGCTGAATCAGAGCCCTTTTCTTCCTTCCCAGTGCTGTCTTCTTCCCATCCTGCCCCCCTGCTCAGGAGCCCTGCCAGGTCCCGAGCGACAGCGGGAAGCCTTTGTGTAGGGCAAGACTTTAAAGGGACAAAGAAAGGGAAGAAGAAAAGGGGGAAAATTGGGAAAGCAAAGGCAAGGGAAGCAAAGCACTGCTGCCCTTTTGTGTGCATCCCCCCTTCCCTTGGGAGTCAGGAGCAGAGGAACCCATGGAAATGCATGAGGCTTTAACTCGAACAAGTTGGTGGCATGGCCGGGGGCCAGCAGCCCCCCTGCGCTGGCTCCCAGGCCCCCCGGAAGGAGCAAGGCGGGGGTGAGGGCTGAGTCAAGAGCTCGGATGCACTCTCTCAGCAGGCAGCTGGGAAGCCTTTCGGGTTAATGCGTCCGGGTGGGATTCCTGTCCCTCCGTATTGATCTGTTTTGGATACCAGGCACCGGTGTTTTCATATCCAGTCATGGAACGGGAAGCAGAAGGGTAAAAGGGCTGAGGTGAAGGAGAGGGCAGATGCTGGGACAGCTGGATGCTGGAGCACGGGAGGAGTCTGGAAGAGGAGAGGGGAACGCTGGAGAGGGTAGAAAATGATGGGGGAGGTGGAGGGACATCAGAGATGAATGGGGTAATGGAAGAGCTAAAACAGGAGGAAGGATGAAAGAGAAGAGACTGCAAGGTATAGGGGAAGGTCTGAATGGCACAGGGTTCATGCCAACAAATAGCTGTGGCAGGGACTTGAGGGACCCTCTCCCTGCGTGCACTGTGCGAGCAGCAGGATTCTAAGCAGAGACTGGTTAAGACAGGGAGGAAAAAGGATAAGGGGATGATGCAGCAAAGGAGCAGGAGGATGACGCAGTGGTGGTGACAGAAACCCAGCATGGGTGTATACAGGCAGTGGACGCAAGCGTCAGCCCCAGAGTGGTTATAAACATCCTGCCTCGAAGGAATCTGGCTTTTTCAGTCTGAAACCAGTCCAGCTGCCATCCCTCCGCAGAGCAAACCCCATAGGGCACGTTTACCCCTGCTTCCCCCCATGCACACACATTGTCAATCATTATTGTGGCTAAACACTTTAATGGGTACTCCCCCTTCCCTAAAGCCGTGTTTGTTGGCACAACTGCACAGTGAACTTTCTAACAGCCTTTTTAGACCTCCTTTTAAGTATCTCCTCTAATGGGGCAAAGGAAACTGTCACAAACTCTCCGTTAGCAAGAGAGGGGTGAGATTGCTCGGGCAGATTAGGCAGGCACATTCCCACTGTGTGTGCTTTGCAGAATATGGTCACTAATAGCTAATGCAGGGCTAGAAAGCCATGAGCAGGAGTTTCACGAGACATTCAGCTGCTAAGCTTGGTTGCTATCAACTTTATGTGCGTGTTTATGTATTGGGACTGAAATAGCACCCTGGTTTTTATTGCCTTGTAACTTCTAGACAATGGAAAGTGTTTGGTTGAAAAGCCGTGGGTAAGAGGTCTGAACGTCTGGGGATTTAAGGCATGACCATACAGAGCAGTAACTCACGGAAGCTTTAGCACTGACTTACCTCCAAAAGAACCTGCTTCTCTATTGCTTCACACTGGGCAGAGTCGTTAGTACTGGTGAAAACTGCTGCCTTATAATCAGAGTAGAAATTGCCCACGCTCAGTGTTGACAAGCCTGACTGCGTATTTCCTGCCCGAGGTTAACAGCAAGGCCCTGACCTACCCCCTCAAACGTTGCACTTTCGCTGTAAGGTGGAAGAAATCCGAATGCATCCTCATGGGCAGCTGTGCTCCACGGTGAGAACTGGAGGTTCGGTTACGTCTGTGGTCATAGAGATGCCACCGGTCCCTAATCACCACCTGCTCTGACGCTAAAGGGGGTTTGGTTTCCAGTTCTGGGAGCTGGGCACTCAGATCCCTTAGAGCAGGGATGTTGTTGTTTGTGTGTTCTCTAAATGCTTGTGTAGGAAGGTGCCTTTTGATGCAGGAATAATAATAGGAATGATAATACTATTAGAGATACTGTAATACAGATATGCTAGATATAGATACCATAAATACTATAATATAGATAATACTGTATAAATAATACTATGATATCTGTATTATAGATACTGTTTCCTACAGGTACTTTCCCAAGTGTTTGATTTTACAGTTAAAGTCCTTAACTGAACCCACAATTCTATTGCATTTGGAGGGGAACCCAAGAGGATATTGAATGCAATTAGGATGAAATCCCTGCTGAGATAAGCCTGAATCAAACCCCAGATCAGTGCAGAGGCAGTGAAGAGAGGCTCAGCCTGGTCTCCTGACCTGGATCTGGTTTGGAATCAAGCTGTACCCCACCCTTGTAATGGGCTAAACCAGAGATGTCCAGGCCTTGGGACTGGTAGAAAATGCTTTTGAAACATTCTTCTCTCATTTTCTTGTGTAAACTTGAGTTTTCCAACTAAATTGGAAACACTCACGGAAAGCATGTTTGCCTCAGTGTTTTTTCATCTTTTCACCAGAAAAAAGAGCGAATCCAGTTTTATCTGCAAACAAATAGCGTCAACTTCTTGTCAAAAAATAATAATCACAAACTGGAAAATAATCAGGTTTTGATGCAAAAGTCATAATTTGACATGGGAAAACCTCCAAATTCCATCTCAGGGCATGTCAACATTCTAGATGAATAAACCAGATACAGGCGAGCTTTAAACTAGCTCACTCTGGTACCAATAAGCGTGTAGGACTGGCAGTATGAACTCAACATAGGCTGCTCCTTCAACAGATATCAGGTACGTGCACAAGCTCCTGTTGATACCCTGTTGGACAATGGCTGTGAGCCATCTTTCCCTTTGCCTCTGGCTAATACCTGCAGAAACACTGTGATGAACCCAGCAGTTAACGTAGTTGATCATCTCCCATTCTGCCTTCAGGGCCAGATGCTGTATGGAGTTGGAGGGGGACTGGTGCCAGCCAAGAAAACCGATGGTTGTCACCCTGTTGGGAAGCTTTATTCTGCTTCCAGTGATCTTTTCCCTGCAGCTTCTTCAGTGCAGGGAATCTGCAGGAGGAAGGAGCCACTGGTTTCGCTTGGTTTGTAATGAGGAGCAGTAGTGCCACTGGTTTCGCTTGGTTTGTAATGAGGAGCAGTAGTGCCCCTGTTTTGGGGAACCTGAACCCGACTGATTTGGAGACCATCAGGCGAGAAGTGCGTGAAGAAAGCTGAGAACAGGGCCCAGAGCTCCTCCACCTCCCATCACTTAACAACAAAGTGGTATTCTCTCTGTGCAGGAAATTGGATCTTAGGCTTTAGAAGCAAGACAGTCTAGAGAGCAATTGCCTCTCTCCTGGCCAGACCTATGCCAGTAAGTGTTGGCATTAGGCACAAAGAGAAAAGGACAAGAGATTTTCCTATTGACCTTTGCAGGCCTTAAGAAGGCTCCCATTGGTAATGCTAAAGGCAACATACATTATTGTTCAAAAGAGAAGTCCCTCTAGCAAGTTCCTGATGGATAATAGTGGTGTTTACTTAAGGAAACGGGGTAATCACCAAGGTTATTTTTATTGGGTGCCATCCTTTTTAGCATCCTCGTACACAGCCGACGTCAATGTGTGTCATTAACAATGACTTGTAAAAGGATACAGCAGTTGCTAAGGAAACCTCTGTTGCACAGGAGCTAAACAAATAACAGCAAATTAAGCAGGGAGCAGAGGCCACCAAGGGCCTGGTTCTGCATGTCTTTACCCAATACAGGCAGGCTCAGGCTGCAGAACTGGGCTCTGGCCTTCGTTAGGAGATGCTCAACCCCTCGCGTGAGAAGAAGTTTGTAGACGCAGGTCTCTCATCAGAGACTCCTCAAACTTTAATGCATTCACCAGAGCAGATCAAAGGCAGCCACAGTAGAAAGAGCACGCAGCTATTTCTGGCCTCTGAATGTGATTAATTGTCATTTGAAAGCATCCGTGTAATCTTTGTTGTGATATTAATTTCACCGAGAGATGCTAATAACAGGAAACATCAATGTTCGTGGCCTTCGATCCTCCGTTAGTGTTCAGGAAGCGTACAGCAGTGTAGACACCTCTAAGCATTAGAGATGCATCCTTAGGACATACCCAGTAATCCCCGTGTGTTCCAAAGAGTGAGAGGTTTCCAAAGAAGGGTGTTCTTGGTGGTAGTGGTTGTGCTTTGATTTATAGGCTGGATGGGTAAGCCAATAGGATCTGTGTTTCCAAAGACACCCTGGTTTAGAAGAGTTCTGCAGAGGTGCTTTCAAATCCTATTGCCTTCGAGAGAGAAACAGGAATATTGGCTCAGCAGAAACTTTTCCCTAGGCAAAATCCTGTTTCCTCTGCTTTTTGCTAGACAAGAGAACCATGAGAGTCAGTCTTGCACAAGGACCCAACAAAACCCCCACAGAGCTTGTGGCAGTGAGGAACAGCCTCGCTCAAGGCAGCTCAAGTGGTTTATTGGAGTTGGGATTTGAAAGCAGTTATGTTAAAGGGTTGCAAATTGCTGAGTAAACATCAATTCCTCAACTGCAATCAAATTTGTTTCAGTTCAGTTCAAGCCAGGAAGGGGCCTACGCTGGGATAAACCACTGCAACCAAACCAATAGTGACTACTGTGCATCAGCATCAGTGTAAGGTAAGGAGTGCTATCAGTTTAGCTTAACCAGTGTGAAAGTCCGAAGCAGGCAGCAAGATCTTGACTAAAGGACCCTCTCTTTGCAGGTTTCCACTGCAGGCAGGACAATGGGACCAGGATTACAGGGTGTTACCATGATACAAATGAGGCACAGTATTAAGAAAAACAAGTGTTTCCATAGAAACAGCTGATAAATGGGCACAGGCAAAGAAAAAACCAACATGGGTTAATCTGCTTGTTTAAGTGGGAGGGGACCTGTTTTGATCCTGCTGAATTGCAGCTGATCTTCTTGCACTGTATGTTCTCCTGCCAGTGTCACAGCAGCAGGATGAAACTCCAGTGAGCTGTAATCTCAGCTTTGGGAAGCCGAGGTACGGAGCGATGACAGTGCAGGCTCCCAGCAGCTCACCGCCTTCTCCTTGCCTCAGTGCCACGCACCCAGAAAGGGGGCTCTATAGCAAGGAAATGAAAACAAAGGGATGCATGAGGCAAACCCCATCGCCTCACCTGCTTTGCTCGAGGGGGGATAAGATCAAGTCCCACGGCTGCAGAGAAGGGAGGTTGTCTCTTCCCGTTTGCCCTTTGCAAGGTGCTAATGCTGATTTTAAGGTCGCAGGCACAAGAGCTCCACATTTAGCAAAGCGGAAAAACAGCAGCTAAGTGTGGAGAATCGGAAACCTGATTTGAATAAGAGTAACCAGATTGTAGGAACTTTAAATAGAATGGTACTAAGGCAATTAAAATGGAAAGGTTCAGAGCACATTAAGGGCATTAATATGCAATAAGGAAATTCTTAACTTGCTCTATCTCCTGAAGGTGAAAGGAGCAGTGCCCATAAAAGCCATTCTTTTAGGGAGGGCATTGGGTTCATGCATGAGAAAGGTTCAGCTGCAAAAGCATTCCATGGAAAGTTTGGTTACTGCAGGACGTGGAGCATGATAGAGGCTTGATAGCGAGTGGTGGCAAAGTCATGGAGCAGATTCACATGAAGCTAGTACAGTGATGCACATGAGCAAAGTCATACATCCAAGGCAGATGTATAAATAGAACAGAGATAGGGTTCAGTGGTCCATTGCTCTCCAGGGCTCTCCCCTGTCATGGCTGGTACCAGCTAAAAGCGTGTTCTGCAGCAAGCAGCTCTGAAATAACCCACCTTCAGGGAATTTCCTTCCCAGACTCCCTTGTTAGATGCTAGCTTTGCCCTTAGACCAGATTATGCCCCTAAATATAGCTGTGTTTCAGCAGCACATTGTTTGAGTTTAGCAGTAGAAATGGAGATGACACTTTCTTGGCCCAGGGACCAGCATTAACAGCATCGTGAGCCCGACGGTTCTCAAAGCCTTAAAAAACTAAATGAAAAATTCCCATTACATATTATCCTTTCTACACTGCAGGGATTAAAAGCAGCTAGTCAACACAAGCCCTCTATGTCCTAATTGACTCCTTTTCTTGTAGCTTTAAACAAGCCATTTAAGCTCCCTGCATAAGGATGTGTTTCACCTAATGCAGCTGGAGTTTTGCCATGGGTACCGCACTGAGCCGGATTACACCTCTGGGCATCAGCAGAGCCGAGCAATGAGAAACTGTGTGCTTGAAACTCTGCAAGGCAGCAACAAGTGCTTGAAGAGGAGCAGCAAAAGGAGCTGGGAGCTGGCAAATTCTCCTTGCTGGGAAGGCAATGTTTCTGTTTGGAGGTGTCATGGTGTCCTCTGGATGACGAGCAGAGACCACGCGCACTCACTCGTACCTACACACAGGCTCCAATCATGGAATCCTGGAATGCTTTGGGCTAGAAGGGACCTTAAAGCTCCAACCCCTGCCATGGGCAGGGACGCCTTCCACTGGAGCAGCTTGGTCCAAGCCCCTGTGTCCAACCTGGCCTTGTACACTTCCCATGGGAATATGCTCATAAGAACTATTCCCAAGCATATGGTTAACAGATTAGGTTCAGGCAGTGCATCCCACCTACAGTAACTGTTTTAGGCCAGATCCCCCAGATTAAACACTTGTATTTCTCCTGGTTGTGACAATGCAGGAATCCTCATGTCCCTCCTCAAATTGCTGTCCAAGGAAAGCTCTTTGACAGCTTTCTGCACTCATTAGGAGCTGCTGGGACAAACTGTACTCCCAGTGTTGGTGTTCCAGCTGTGAGATGCAGTGTGCTGAGTGTCTGGCTTAGCTACCAGGACAGGCTTGTCCTGCTCAGACTGTCCAGCTGACTGCCTACATCTGAAGTATTGTGGTTCCTGTGGTCTCCTTTTACTCTTTAAAAGCACCCCTGTGCTCCAGGCCCTGCACCAGCTCCTGCTCTCAGCTTGCCTGCTCAAGCACATGGGTTTCTCCTGGTTTATTATGTGACTTCATTGTCTTGAAGCAAGGATGAATCCCAGAGATTTTCCTTCTCCTCCCGGCTGCTGTTTGCTGTTCTATTAAGGAACACCAAAACCCAAACACAACCCAGATGCGAATGTGAATTCTAGAGACCCTGCTAGGATTCTGTATTCAGGTTTCAGCTGAGAAACCAGAACGTTCTGAGTCCAGTGATGGGAATGTAACTGAAACCATTTCCAAAGAGAGGACAATAATGCTGAAGGAGTGGGTAACAAGGAAGTTTTTATAATTGCATCAATTACAGATGCAGCCGCAGTCCATTTTGAGTTTGGAAGGAAACAAGAGAGATGCTCGGGGTTCAAATGTCATCACATACTTGATGTGAAAGAAATCTTTTTGGCCCTGAAGGCTTTACAAAAGCCTCTTCTGGATTTGTCAGGGCATGAAATGAAGTTCCTGCTGTTTCTAAGCGTATCTTTCATAGCCCAGCATGCGAGGGTGGAAGGGTCTGAAAACGAAGATGGCGCCAGGCTTCTCCCTGTCGTATAGAGGAGCGACCTTCCGGATCCCACAGCAACTGCTGAGATTTCAAAGGGGATGTGTTTATTTCTAACGAGAAGCCCAGACCAGAAGTAGGAAACTTGTGCAACAGAGTCATTAAAGCAAATTCCTCCCAGTCCCTGTGTGCCGATGGCAGGAGCTTCCATTTAACCACCCAGGCTCTCATGGTGTTACCCACCATGAGAGGCAGCAGGTTTGTGTTAGCTCACGCCAGATGAGGACGTGTCTGGGTGACACCAGAGGGTGAAAAACCAAGGCTGGAATAGAAAACAAGGCAGAAGAATCAGTGCAATATCAAGTCTGAGAGGTAAATTCCATGTTGGGAAGTTGATGCGCTATGAATGCCCTGTGGAACTGGAATACTTGCACAAACTCAGGGTGCTGCTCGTCAGGTGGAGAATAAGTTCATCGAGCTCAGGGTTTCTGAAGCGTGATACAATTGTGCCTTGGATTAGCCCCCTCCCTTCCAATGACCTTTCTTGCAGCATAGTTTGGATGTTGAGGAGAGCTGGATCTGGGGCAGAGCAGTTCATCCCTCAAGCCAGGAAGCTGAGATGCAGCCAACTCCGAGGAACTTCTTTTTGTTGGGGTATTTTTGTTCCTTTCTTGGCCCGTGCGTGTTGCCAAGAGATTAGAAATGACCATCATCAACAAGAACAAGAGCCAGGGTAGGACGGGGCTGCCTGCAATAACAGAGGGAGCCCCTCTGGCAGAGCTGGAAGTGCTCCTTCACGGGTCACAGAGGCCAAGGGCTTCTCAACCCTTTGCATTGGGTGGATGATGTTTTAATGCTGAGATCCTCTGCTGAGAACATGATCCCACGGACCCCACCTCTCCTTCCACTGGAAAGAGAGGGAGCTTCAGCCGCTGCTTACGTGGGAAGTGACGGTAATGGGAGAGAATTGAATGTAGCTTTAGCTGCCTTTAAGTGATTTCACAGCTGGACAGAAGGAGATGAGCCTGCCACTCAAGCGGTTCCATTGGGTTTAGGGGCTGGCCTGGCTTCCAAGCAATGGAGCTAATTAAAGGGATGATTTATGGTGGTTGTGGGAACCCCAGAGCATCACTTTGGGACTGTTCCCTTCTCCAGGCCCCCTTGGTCCAGCCAGCCCCACCATGCACTATGGGAGGTGGGGGGCTCATTTGGAGCTGCCATCAATGACACTGACTTTGTCATATTCACACTTTGCTTGCATTTAACCTGCTGGGGAGACTTTGGGGGCAGAAACACTGTTTTAAACCTTCTGTAGCCCCCCAGGGAAGCTGGACAATGATCTGGGTAACTTCTGCTCTAACCATGGTCATCTTTATATGAACTAGTACCTCCCCATCTGCATGAAACTCTCTTTGTAAGTGGGTAGAGCTTTCAAGCAAAGGCCTGAGAAGAATGCGTGCCTGCTGGGTGCTCCCTGGGGAGAAAGGTGCTGGAGGAACTGGTAGTGAATGAGTTCAGCAGAAGCACTGTTGGAACAAGCGTACCCCAAAGCTCACCACAGGGGAAACAGCCCTGAAATGGCAGTTTCCATAGAAATCTGACTTCTTCCTTCACCCAAGTACCTGCGTTTCTTGCATTTCCCTTTTAGAAAGCCCAGCCCTCTCTGTTCCTTTTGGTGTGGGCAATCACAGAGCTTTGGGTTATGCATCAGAGTTCAGAAGTCTTTGTCCTTGTCTCAACTTTGCACTACAGGCCTTGTCTATGAGCTGTCTGGAGAAGACCTGTGAATCAATGGAGCATTGTTCAATAAACACTAAAAGCCAGGCACAAGTAGGTTGCTTTTTATAGGAGCCTTTTCCCTTAGGAGGTAGTATATAAAAATACCTGATGTGTAAGAACATGGGTTCTGCCTCTATAAAGTGTAATTGAAACTCAAACTTAATTACCACTTTGGCAGCCTATCACTTGAAGTAAGTTGTGATATCACACGTGAAGCATAAACTCTCTTTGTAAGAGGGGACCTTGTTGTGATTTAGATTCCTTCATGAGCATGCTGGAGGAAGCTGTAATTAATTGCTGTCAGTGTGATAGAGAAGTGGCACTTTGCTTCATGTTTAATACAAGAGGATTAAACCAGGCCTTTCTGGCCCTCCTTTCTTGCACTGAAGAGCCAGATTTGCCTTATCTTTCCATCCTCCTCTCAGTTTACCAGAGGTATTACAGTGCTAGAGCAAGATGTGGTGTCTGTCTCATTCTCAATGCCCACACAGCGGTCAGCATGAACGTAGCAGATGTTCAGATCTTATTGGTACTTGCGCAAACCCTGCAGGAGATGGTCCTGCTCCGCAATCACTGTTTGCTTCTGGTCAGTAACACTTGGTTTCCTCATCACTGTTGAAACCAAAGGTAGGTGGATGCATTTCATAATAAGGAGAATCAAGCCTCTGACCTTTCTAAGCTCCTGTTCTTAAGCAGAGCCAATGGTGACAAACCCATTTGCTCTTCTTGTTCCAAGCAGTTCCTGGTTTCTTGATACAATACATCTCTCTTGGAATCACACTATGAAACTGCAGCCTGTGCCCTGGTATTTATGGCTTTTTCCATCCTTCCCTGAGTCAGCGGTACCCACTGCACATATCCATCAGCTTCAACCTCCTCATTAGTTCATCTGTTTGAAAGATTTAGTGATCAGGTATGAAAAAAAGCCTTAAGATAACACAGCATCATCTCTGGGAGTGTAAGTGATGTGAGTAATGAAATGTTCCATAAATCATCTTTATTTGCACAGCTGGATGGGACTTGAAGGAACCGGGTCAAAAGACGAGTGCACGTCTTCACCTTTGCCAGAGTCAAAGTGCCTGAGGCCAGACTGCAGCTTCACCTGATACAGCTTTCATCATGCTGCCTTGCAGAGTTTGTCTGGTTAGAGATGCTCTCATGGTTCCACAGCATTCCTACTCCCCGTTGCAACAGTGCTGTGTCACTGGCCTCCTACTTTGTCTATCAAGACTCTCTGGTTATGTCTAGATGTTAATGCCAACAGAAAGCTGGAGTTGTCTGTCTTTGCTGACCGTGTGTCTTGCCATAACTCTGTCTCTGTGTGTTCTTCATACGTTTAGGAGGAGCTAAGCTGAGCTTATCTGCAGAAGGAAGTGATGTGATGTTGGCTCGCTTCAAACACTCATCACCACAAGTAGGACTTGGGGACCTGTGCAGATCTCTTTCAATGTTGGAATCTTGAGGTGAAGGTGGGAAACAGAATGAAGCAGCTGCTTAAAACCCTGCTGTTTCCTACCCCAAAGGCCAGTGGGAGCTGGGGAACAGCTCCCCTTCATTTCAGTGAGGTTTTGACCTGGACATCAGCTATGGCTAGGGGAGAAGTGGAGAGCAGACACATACGAGCAACAGGCAACCAAGTATGTAACTTCCTTTAGTGACTGAGCAGTGAATAAGGCCTCTGAGCAGGGCATTCAGTGGCCGGATCCACACATCCAGTCTTGTTTAGGTGGCTGTCACGGGAAGGCAATTGGAGGTTTGTGGCAGGCTTTAGTTGGGAAGACTTCAGTCAAGCTGTAGGTGTCTGCTCTGCTCTGCTCTGCTCTGCCACCATCGCCAGCAGAAAACATCTGGTTTTTAACAAGCACATTCCCGTATCTCCAGAATAAAATTGCATCCATGGATGCGGGAAGGAGGAAAAAGAGTCTGAAACGAAGGCATCCGGGAAACCACACAAAGGAGGATTGCAGCTAACATCGGTCTCCCCAAGCCGAGCTGGAGGAGGAAGTCCTGCTTCCAGTGCAGAAACTGGAAACAACATGTGCTGTTTCCAGTGCTGAGCCCTTGAATGCACTGGAGCATCAGGATGAATTAAGGACAGGAAACAAGCTGCCAAATGGGGCTCCAAAGTCTTCCAAAGGAAAGCCAGGGCAGATTCTCCTCACACCTCTGGTCTAATGCAAGAGCAGCTGAAGTCAGTGGGTTTCGGTGGATGAGGCCTTGACCACAATGGGCTTGGGATTGCATTTCCAGGAGGGTTTGCAGGCGGGCAGCTCCAGCAATTTCAGCATTGTGTCCTCCTAAATGAGCACAAAAGCAGGCCTAATGATGGAAACTTTTCTAAGCAACCTGATACTCCAGAGCCTCCTAAACACAGAAGTAGAGGGATAATGATGGTAATGAAATAAGAGCCATCCTAAAGGCATGATCCACGCTGAGACCAGTCTCATCCGGTCCTTTCTGCCTGCTCTTCACCCTGAATGACTGCAATTCCCTTTAAAAAGGCAATGTACCTAGAAAGTACCTTTAATGTGGTGATCATATGGAACGTGTGCAGAGGAAGGTGAGACTTCTCTCAGTGTCTTATACCGCAGGTTCTAGGTGAGCTGCTCAAATAAAAGGAGACTTTATGTGAGAAGGGCACTGGGGTACCCCTGAGATGGGCCATGCTTGAGGGCTCTCTGTAACCCACATAAAGCCTACAGCGCCTGAGAAGTGGCTCTGTTTCAGAGCAATAGGAGATGACTGCAAGAAGCACTTCATGCCTTATCTCACCCAGGATTGTGTTTAATCCCTGAATTGCGCTGGGATCCTCAGTTACCTGATTTACATTCTCCTTAGGGAAAGCAGATGAAGCAAAGGAAGAAAAGAGAGTGAACGATGGCAGCAAAGCCAAAGGAAAGGAGGTTCTTAGCAGAATGTTTTCTCAGGTGTAAGGAAGGGTAAGACTGTTCCTAGCCAAAGACATCAAAGGCAGGGAGCCCCCTCCCCAAGCTGTTGGGCCGGTTGGGTTTGGTTAGGCTTGGCTCAGCAGCTGGGGAGTGACTCAGAGTGACAGGGCGCAGTGTTTTGATGTGTAATCCGGAATGGGTAGGAGCCTTTGTTTGGGAACCTTTGTAACTCCCTAAGTGAGTTCATCCCAGTGAGGTCAGTGGATAAAACATATCAGAGACAGGTGAAGAAATCACCCTGACCTTTTAACACTCCTGCTTTTAAACACTGCTTTAGTGCTGCTGGGATTAGTCCCCTGCTGTGTCTGCTCTCAGCTTGCTCCTCTTACCAGCAAGAGGATGCTCAGCACAGCCAAATGGCTCTGTGGTACCATGGCAGCTAATCCAGGACCCTTTTCCACAGGCTTCCTGCATGACTCGAGTCCTTCCATCTGAGACCCTCCTTTGTCAACTGGCAACACCTGCAGTGTCCCCAGGGAAGGGACTTGCCTGGGTGTCTGCAGTCCTTGTGCTTGCAAGTTACAGCAGAGCCAAGAATCAATCACAACTCGTTGCTCAATAGTTAAGCCCCACAAATGTATGTGGTTAGGAAGGGAATTTCTCTCCCACATGCGACAAAGGGACATTGGTTTGTGCAGGAGGTTGGATGACACAGCTTCTCCATGAGCAGGGAATAGACAGTGACACAGAAGACCTCCTCCTTATCCCTGCCTCCCTTTGACTGAAGGACGGGGACCGACGGCACTTGGAGGGAGAGAAGGACTTTTTAAGCATGGGGCTGGGATTTGGAGCACTTTGATGTTGCATGGGCTAATGAAGAGAACAGTTTGTCCTGGAAAATGGGAAGTCGGGGTGGGACTGCTGGCTCTCGCTGACCTGTTGTGTAGCACTGGCTAATTTGCCCATTGTCTCTCCCATCTATTTAAATCCGAAGCTCTTGGGGGCACCATATGTATTTACACAATGGGGCCATGATTTCCATAGCACTCGTGCTAATTATCCAACAAATAATTAATGGATGGAACAAGTTCTGGCTCCAGGGTTGAACTTCCAACCACCTGCCCTCCTTATGACTTGGGGCCAGTTTGATTGCAGCAGAGCGAACACAATGCTGTGAAGAAAGCCCAGCAGATGATGGAAAGCTTTGCTAAAGAGAAAGGCTCACTATCCACTCGCCCCAAACCCCATCAGCCTTTTCCTTCACCTGGGCTGCCTGCATCCTCCTCCAACTGCAAAATGCAAAGGGTTGACTCAAACACCAAAACCTTAATGCTATTAAACCACTGCTGGATACTTACTGTGCTGCAAGACTTAAGAGTGGCAGCAGCAAGCTCCTGGCTCGACGCCATCCCTTTATTACTTATTACTTCTTTTTATATAGCCTTTGGCATGGCGAGAAGTCCTTCTTTAATTATAAACAGGAATGAAGAAGCCACAAGAGGAAATCATCCAGTACTGCAGCCGGATAACTGGTACTGCACTGATTACACAGGGGCTCTTATCAAAGCTGACACAGTGCTGGGGCTGTGCAGATATTGTGCTGGAAGCCACAGGCTGTGCGTGGGAGAGAGCCTCGGAGCGGACGTAGGAGCGGTGTAATTCTGCTGAGTTGAATTCTCCATGGGGAACGTTTGTGTTTCCTTGCTCCCTCTCTCCCCCTGCATTAAGGAAGTAGGGGAAAAGTGAAGGCAAGTCCTGGGAGACGGGGAAATGGGATAAATGTGCAACCTTTTCACTCCTTCCAGCATGGGGGGGGGAGAAATCTCAGCTCCACACAGGGATGAGCCATGGATCATGACAGTTGTTCGTGGAGCCATGAGAAAACTTGGTTCTCATTTAAGCCCCTGCCAAGCAAGTCCTGTGGGCACCTACAGGTTTATTTTGTAGGGATCTCTGTCTGCAAGAAGAAGCCTATTGAGCTTCATTGTCTTGCTCTTCCCCTCACTTCCCACTCCTGGTTACTTTTCCTCATTGAAGGTCCATAAATAACAATGTCAGAGCCGCAGACATCTCCCAACCCTTTCCATTTTCTTCCAGCAGCCCCAGATACCATCTCTGCTGGCTGAAGCCAAGCACTGCGGAGGGTTGGTGATGCCTTCACTGCCTACAATCTATAAAGGAACAGAAAGCCAGAACATAGTTTTATTGTGCCCAAAGGGGATTCAGATCAAGGGGGTTGGATGAAGTTCCTCGTCTTTCTTTGCTCCAAGTCTCCTTCCTTACCACAAAGTAGATAATTTGCTAGCGATTCGGGTGATGATGTGGAGCCAAATTCTTGGTGGTTTCCTTCACTTGGTTCCCTCTGCAGAGAACTGTGTCCTGGTGACATTCCAGCACCAACAAATGGAGCCACAGACAGCTCCTGCTGAGACAAGCGCTCCCGCTGCCGTACCTGGGAATTCCATCGGCATCAGGATGGAACCAGAAACACCAGGTAGGAGAAGAGCCTCCTGAGATTGAGTGTGGTGGCGGGCAAGGGATGGGTGAATCACCTGGTTCACAATGGGAGCATTTCAGCAGCTTGGCCCTTCCTCCGCATCATTACAAAGCCTTTAGCTCTGTGGGTTTTCCCTTCTCATTCTCTTACCCTTAGCGTGGGAACAAGGCAAGGGCAGGCAGAGATCCTCCCATAGGGAGCAAAGTGGGCACAGAACAAGGGTGATTTTCCATCACCCTCTGGCTCTGGCGTGACACTGGGATGAAGGAAATCTGTTCCACTCCCAAACCTTCCTTCCAGAGCTTGAAGCACAACTTCCACTAGGACAGGAGGACGCGTCCACCTGGGCAGGATGAGCCCATCATCTCCATGGGGGAATGCACCAAATGGCAGCGTCAGGAAGGAGCTCCAACTCCAGGCTCAGGAATGGCTCCACAGAGCAGAGCAATGTCTGTGTGCATTTACCTAAATACTAAACCATTTTCCTACTTTTGTTCCTCCCTTAGCAAAGGGGGATGTTTCCGGATTTGGGATGTGGAGGAGGGAACAATGGGAGAGGAGGTGGAGCAATCCAGAGGGCTCAGCACCAGAGGTTGGAGTCAGGAGCTGTAACAGCAGCTGGGGCCGAGACCGTTACCCTGGACCACAGCGTGTGATTTGTACCCTCTTTGCTGTTGTCCAGGTGATGCAGAGCAAAGCAGCTCAGGCTTGGTGTCATCTCATTCCACCTGACACAGGCCCTGTTAGGGCTTTTGTATTGCTACTCTTACCAATGACCTTCATAGAATCCTGAAATATGAGGTTGGAAAGGCTCTCAAGCATCATCTGGTCCTATCTCTATGGGCAAAGCATGACCTGGATGGCCCAGCACCCTGTCCAGCCCAATCTTCAGTGTCCAGCACTGGGGAGATTATTCCAATGCTTGATTGTTCTCATTGTGGAAAACTTCCCTTGGTTTCTTTCCAGCCTCCCAGCATCAGTACAGATGTAGTGATGGGATTGGGTCCCAAAACCCGTCTTTCTCTCCAATCTTTATTTTCCAAGGGGATGGAGGGTGTATGGAAAACATCCCACAGTGATCCCTTGCGAGGTTGGGAGCTGGGACTGGAGCTCTCAGTCCTGCACAGTGGGATGCTGTGAAGCTCAGCAGTGCTGGTAGTGCCTAACAAGCAGAAATCAGGCGTGGTGCAGGGAGCGTTGTGTGGCAGGGCTTTATATAACGTGGGAGAATAGGGGAACCCAGTGTCTGAGGAGGGAAAATTGCTTATTCCATAATGACTGTTCCGCTGCCTGGTACAGAGTGGGATAATTAGGGTTTCTTTTCTCTTTAATTAGAAAATGGCAAACATAGATTAATCAATTACAAATGCCTCTTTATACTGCAGTGCACTGCAATTAACAGTACTTAAATGTGTTAACAAAGTAGGAGGCCTGTATTTGTAAAGCAACTCCTCACTGCTTTTTCTTCCCCCGGATTCCCGGCTCCCAACATGTCTGAACCCTTTCCGTTTTCCCTTTCTGCTCTTGCCCCTGCTCCTTCTGCAGGGATTTAACAGTCCCAGATGAGATTTGTAAACCCTTCTATGCCACATAGTGTTAGTGAGACTGCTCCTTCCAAAACAGCCCTTCTTTGCCAGGCTCAGAGGGCTGGAGGAATTAACCCAGGGGAAGAAGAGGGCTCGCCACATTCACTGGGGTCGCACACTACAATAGCAGAGTAAAACCCAGGGAATACAATAACTTGATTCATTACTTGTTTCTTATGGCGCTGCCAAAAGCGTGATTAAGTCACAAAGAGTTCGATTAGGGACACTTGGTAACAAAACCCCGGCTCCATTGACACGGTCTATGTTCAGAGTACATCTAGTGCTTGTGCTCGCCGCTACAGACCTCTTCCTCATTGGGCATTTAATAGCCTGCACCACACAAGTCGGGGAGGGCTGGAGGAGGGAGGGCGAGGGGGAGGAAGCTGCCTGCATTCAAGGGCACGAATGAAGCAGCAGCAGCAGCAGCAGCAGCAGCACCACGCGCTCTGGGTGGCTCCTGCGCTGCACCCCCAAGGATGCTGCCTGCGGGGTTCACCTGCGCCCGAGGCTGGACGGGGCTGGGAGCAGAGCCCGTGTCCCCATGCATTGCTGCCACCTATTGGGAGGAATCGGCTCGCTCTCACCCCGATTCCCAAGCAGAGAATCATGGAATCATAGAACAGGACCTTAGGATCATCCAGTTCCAACCCCCTGCCATGGGCAGGGACACCTCACACTAAACCATGGCACCCAAGGCTTCATCCAACCTGGCCTTGAACACTGCCAGGGATGGAGCATTCACAGCCTCCCTGGGCAACCCATTCCAGTGCCTCAACACCCTAACAGGAAAGAGCTTCCTCCTTAGATCCAATCTAAACCGCCCCTGTTTCAGTTTGAACCCATTACCCCTTGTCCTGTCGCTGCAGTCCCTAATGAAGAGTCCCTCCCCAGCATCCCTATAGGCCCCCTTCAGATATTGGAAGGCTGCTCTGAAGTCTCCACACAGCCTTCTCTTCCCTGGGCTGAACAGCCCCATCTTTCTTCATACAGGAGATGCTCCAATCCTTTATCATCCTTGTGGCCTCCTCTGGACTTGTTCCAATACAACAAGTACATTTTGGGAAGAGCATGGGCCTTCCAGCCCCAACTGCTCGGAGCGTGTTGGTGTTACTGTGCCATGAGGAGGGTTCTTCAGGCTGCACTGTATTAGGGCATACCCTGTCCATGCACACTGCATTCATCACAGCATGGAGCTCATGGAAAAACAGGCTCTGCTGCTAGGTCACGTCTTTGTTCACAGGAAGACTATGCAAGGTTCAGTGTTGTGAGTGCTGCTGATGGATGCAGTGCTTTGCTGTGGTCTGTGATGATCACTCTAGCTCCTGTAGGTGGAAGGGGGGTTCATGGTGGCACAAACATGAGCATCCCCATCTTGCCAAGAAAATCCCATTCTCCAAGAGGTGTTCCCAGTAATCTCCCTGAGGTTGGAGACAGATCATCCCCTTTTGTACTGCCCTTGGTGGTGGCTGGTCTTTGAGGGGGTGATGGGCACTGCATCAAGTGAAACAGATGCTTCTTCCAAGCAGCATCTCTCAGGGGCAAGTCAAATACAGCAGCAGCATTCTGCTCGGTGACCTGACTGCCCAAATTTGCCCTACCCATTGGGAGAACGCCTCCAGTCATGTATGGAGAGATCTCCCCCACTGGGGGTGGCTTCTGGTGAAGGAGATGGACTCTCCAGAGCCCAGGGTTGGTAGAAAGCAGGAACCCCTGTGTTGCGCTGCACGCCTGGCCCTTAGGATGCTCTTGGTTTCCACCTGGTCATAAAGCAAAGCACGCCCTGAGCTACCTGCTGAGCCTGGTAGTCCCCAGAGAGGAGCCCTGCTGCCTCCCTGTACAGTTCTCTTTGTTTAACAAGCCAGGATGTGCGCAGGCTGAGATGCAGCGCGTTCAGCTTCTCGCTATCAAGTGTGTGGTTTCAATTTGGGATGATGCTGGCCGTCCTCCCGGGAGAGATGCTTTGAACTGGAGCAGCGGCATGCGGCTCACCGCAGCTCTGCCGCCGCAAGAGCCTGTGAGAGCAGAGCAGAGCCCAGAGCTGCCTCCCTGCTCCTTTCATGCCGTTGTGTTGTGAGGGACCACAGCAAGGCGCTGGGTGGGAGGCCAAGGAGCCGATAGCGCTGGCTCGGGACAAAAGTGTGTGTGGGAGCGGTTGTGTCTGCTGTGTGCAGGGATGCGAAGGCAAAGAGCCTTGAATGTCCCCAATGATGATGGTGGGATCGATAAGGCCGAGGCAGCTGGTGCTTCACAGAGCAATGGGGAGTGCTGCCATGGGGGGCAGGAGGCCAGAAGTTGGGATACTAAAGTGATGTTCCTGCTTTGGAGGAAAATGAGGTGCGGTGATTAAATAGAAGGGACTGGGAATGGGGCACTGGGGCTGTTTGTGCCCCTAGGACTTTGATCTGCCGGGGGACAGGCAGGGCTGCCATGGTCCTCATTGTGTTCTGATTACATCTGCGCATCAGTGGGATGAGGACAGAAGGCTTCCCCTTGGGAGAAAAGGTTGTGGAGCATCATTAATGAAGTAAAATCGAGCGCTAGAGGCAGAAAATAGACTGTCCTTGGAGAAAATACACTCTCCTTTGTATTCCTTGTGTTCACACAGCTTAAGATTAACTTGTCAGTGGGGCTGGTGCTTACCCCCTTAGGAAGAACAAGGCAAATGGAATCAAGATATGCATTTAAGGAGGGTAAAACCCAAGTTTACTGCGTGTTCAGCAGGAACATGTGCTCCCCATCTCATATAGCTTATGTGTGTTTAAGTAGCTGCTTAGTGTGCATTTCTATAAGAACTTAATTGGCAATGGGTGATGCTCGGGGAGATTAACTTTGCAGTGTTGAATGCTTTCAATTTCCTGGAAGCACGTTCAAGGCACTAACTCCTGGCTGGGCCCCTTCTATTAAACACAACCAACAAAACAAGGGCTATTGAGGACAAAATCTCTCGAAGATGCTTGAAGATGAGAAGGGCTGGATCTGAGTAGCAGAACCTGGGAAGTGACATTCACTGCTTGGGAATAGGGGCATTTTCCGGCATGTTGAGCTGAAAATCTGTGTTTCTTAAACAGGAAACGTTTACTGCAGGGTAACTCGCATCCAACAAACATAAATAGCCTTGAGCATAGCTTGAGTTCCAGCTCTGTCTGCTTTGTTTACCAGGAATTTGTCAGACAACTGTCTAGGGCTCTAATATAACCCATGGAGGCTGCAGGCAGCTCCATAATGTACTGCAAGGAAAACTCCATGCCAGGCATCCCTGCAGCCTGGTCCTGGTGCTGCTTGTTTCCAGCTGGAAAACACACCTGATGCAGCAGCTCGCAGAAGTGAGTGGGCAAAACCACCTCCAAAGTCAGCCAGGGAGTCCCCAGTGGTCCCTGGCTCTGTGCCTGCTGTCCCCAGCTCACATCCCATTGAAAGGGGTCAATAGTGCAGACAGCAGCTCGTCAGTGCAGTGCATTGACACCGAATGGAGGTCTGGAGAGGAGAAGGCTCCTGAAGGGGAGACCTGAGCAACTCCAGTGCCTAAAGGGGCTGCAGGGAACCTGGAGAGGGGCTTTGGGATATAAGGGATATAGGGACAGGCCAAGGGAATGGCTTGAACCTGCCTGAGGGGAAACTGAGCTGAGCTCTGAGGCAGAAGCTGTTCCCTGTGAGGGTGCTGAGGTGCTGGCCCAGGGTGATGGCCCAGAGAAGCTGTGGCTGCCCCATCCCTGGCAGTGCTCAAGGCCAGACACAGGGGTNTGGCTTGAACCTGCCTGAGGGGAAACTGAGCTGAGCTCTGAGGCAGAAGCTGTTCCCTGTGAGGGTGCTGAGGTGCTGGCCCAGGGTGATGGCCCAGAGAAGCTGTGGCTGCCCCATCCCTGGCAGTGCTCAAGGCCAGGTTGGACACAGGGGTTGGAGCAAGCTGCTCCGGTGGAAGGGGTCCCTGCCCATGGCAGGGGTTGGAGCTGGAGGAGCTTTAAGGTCCCTTCAACCCAAACCCAACCCAAACCAGTCTGGGGTTCAGCAAAGCTCATAGATTTTAAGCCATTTATTCTGGTGAGGACACATGTTTGGAGCTATCTGTAGGCGTTAGGGTGCATTTTACTGCTGCTGAGTTGCAGGCATCCCCTCCATCCTCCCCAAGACAAGTGATCATTGACTAACAAACTGGTTTGTGTTGGAAGGGACCTTAGAGCTCATCCAGCTCCAACCCCTGCCATGGGCAGGCACACCTTCCACTGGAGCAGGTCACTTCTGCTATAACAAGAAGAAGCCTCTTTCCATGCAGGTAAAGACCCAGTGGATAAATGCGGGCAGGGAGCAGGGCTGCCTGGATGCTGAGGCTGGTTTTGCTTTGCAGGCAGAAATGTGTAACAAGTGCAGCTCTATTCAGGCTGTTTTAATGAGGAAGCTGAGGCTAAAAGCCTGATGGGGGGGGGGGCTGGGAAGGCAGGCACAGGCCTGGCACATCCTTTGAACCATTTGGACCAGCAACTGAAATGTACTGAAACCGTTAGATATGAAACTCCAGCCTTTCTTCCTCCCTCCCTCCCTCCCTCCCTCTTTTCAATTACCAGTTGGTCCCTAGGCTAGCAGCCTGCTGATTCACTCCCAGTGGCCGTACAGCTGATGCTTCACAAAGTCTCTGTGTTAATCTAATCCCTAAATAGCTCTGGCCTCCATCACAGTCACAGCAGCGATTTCGGTTCCAAAGTGTAATGTTATTCCTGTAACCTCTGAAAAGCCAATGGGCTCCTGGAGATGCTGGGCAGCTCAGATGGAAAGGGGCTATTGCAAACCCAATGTAACCTGCCCTTCGGTATGGACAGGGCATGCCCCAAAGGCTGCTGGAGTCCGGGAGGGTTTGGGAGAGCTCGGAGCAGGCTCGTGGAGCAGGGCTATTCTCAGTTTGTGGCTGTATATTTAGATGGGATTCTGTGTGCCTCTATTAGGGCCTTTCGCTGCGTCTCGGATCCAGAGGAGCTGAGCAGCTCCGCATTCTCTGCATCCTTGCCCAAATGTGCGCTCTTATTCCCAAAGCCATGCCGAGCTG
Source organism: Agapornis roseicollis (assembly GCA_002631895.1). NCBI lineage: Eukaryota > Metazoa > Chordata > Aves > Psittaciformes > Psittacidae > Agapornis > Agapornis roseicollis. The sequence goes on along the minus strand of NDXB01010759.1, from coordinate 53,326 downwards.
GGCTGCAGGGAATGATTCTGCACATTCTGCTGTGTGAGCCGGCGGCCTTGGACACGGCAAGAACCAAACCTCCAGCCTATATTTAGCCTGGAGCGTTGGCAAACCCTTCCTGCCTTGATTTCCCTACCTCCCCATGCTTATTGTTCCTTGCTTTGGGCTATGCTGTTGCTTCAGGAGGAGCCCCGCATACATACCTGCCCCAGAGGGAAAAGCATTCCAAGCTCTGTGATGTGACCTCCTTTCCGAGGCTGTTGCATCCATACCTTCCTTAAGTGCTATGAATTATCCAGCCTTCATCTTAGGTTTTTGCTCCCCTGAATCCATGGTGAGTGGTTCCAAGGGAGACCTCGCTTCTTGCCTGTGATCTTTGCAAAAGATCTAAGCAGTTTTCACTTATTATTCCAGGCCCTTTTCCCTCTCCTGAGCCCTCTGTGGTAAGCAGGAGGCTTTCAGCATAGCTCTGAAATCCCTCAAACTAATACCTGCAAATACCTGTCATCCACCGTAAGGCCTTCTCCGTAAGAAGAGACAATCTCAGCTGGGAAATCAGGAGCTTCCTGGTATAAGATTGCTAAAAGCTTTTCAAAGCTTCAGTAAGCTCTTTGGATTAGCTGTTCAGTAGCTATTACAGCGGCTGCTGTGGAACAATTGTCTTCATCTGGGGCGGACTGGGCACCAGCCAAGCTGGTCCTGTAGCCCCAGTGATAGTTCCCTGCCTGTAGCAACATCTGAGATTCCAAAGCCTTGCTCCTGGATCAAGCATGGATAGTGTTGTGATGGACAGGGTATTTGTGGGGGGAGACTGAGAGCTTCCAAGCTTGCCAAAAGGTGGAAGAATGAGGATAAAAGTGAGGGTAAAACCCCTGCGGGCCTTCAGCCCATCGTCCTGAATAGTGCCATTGGATTCCAGTTTTCCCAGGCTTTGTCCAGCCATGTCTTAAATATCACAAGAGAGTAAGTTTCAGATTACTCGTGTAGCTTGTCCAGCCAGGTCTTAAATACTTAGATCCTACCTAAGGGATCAGCGAGCGGCTGGATGCTGCCGCTGTGGGTACCTATGGGGGTCCTGAGCAGTGGTGGCTGGAGATGGAGACACCCACCCGGGTCCCCTCAGTGGGAAGGCAGCTGGCAGGAAACAGGCCCCTTCCTCAGGGTCCAACTAAGCATTTCCTTTAGCATAAGGATTAACAAAGCCTGGTTTCCCACAGACTTGGGCCTTGTGGGCAGCTCTTAATTGTGATTGAGGCTTTTCCCATAACGGGTGTTTGACATCTCCCCCCTTCCTCCCTCCCTGGAGTTTCTGGTACCCAGTGAGGGGTAATGAGATGCTCTAGGGGGTTAAGTGGGGTTTAGGGTTGTCTCCTAACAACCGTCCTTTCTAACAGCTTGCTTTTGACAAAGGTGATGGGGAGCTCTGAGGCATTTATGCCCCCATCAAATGCAGCTGAAGGTGCCCAGAGATGCTCACAGATGTGCACACATCCATGCAGGTACAGTGGGTTTAAGGCCACCTGGTTAAATCAGGCTAAAAATCATGAAGGATGGATTTGAAACTCATTGAAGACTTCATAAACTTCACTGGGGTCTGATGAACTCAATGCTTCAGAAGGTTCTGTGGTTTGTGGGTTGGGCTTTTTTGCTTTGTGGTGGATTTTTGGCTGAGGTAGAGCCCAGCCCTGAGTTTTTCAATGAGAAGCAATGCAAGGTTAAACTCTGCTGTCTTGAAGTGAGGAATGTGGGAGTTGTGACTTGCTTCATACAGGCAGAGCAGGACCAAAGTCCTGATTTGTGGGTTATGAGAGAACCCACATCTCTAGCCGAGATGTTCCTTTCTTGCTATTGGCCATCCACTTGTGGATCTGTATCAGTTTTCCAACTGTTACCTGGAGATAAAAGATCTCCTTTGTTCTATTTAAAATGAAGAACATTGGCTAAAACAGTAGCGTTCCCCAGAGAAAGGCCCTTGGTGTTTGTGATGAACAGAGCTGCTGTGCTGGGATACATAAACCAGGAATCTCTCCCAAACCCCTTCAGTGTGCTGGCTTGGACTAGAGCAAATTCCCAGTTCATATAAGGCCTTTAGCATGCTTCTCCTTATGGCTGCGCACCAGATAAGTGACAATTAGAAAAGCCAATCAATTTGTGGCTGCTCTGGTTTCAGTTTCCATCTGATGCAACTGCAATCTGGAAGACAAATCTCAGTTTGGGACTACAAAGGGATTGTTCTCTCAGGAGATAACACGCTGCGGGCTGTGAAAATTGATTGTCCCATTTAGTGATGTCTCTGCTTTCCCATAGCTGGTTTAGAAGGAGCTGCTGCAAAGCGAGCTAAATCAGGGTTGAATGCTGTGATTGCTGCTGAGAGGAGCAGTAATTATCCTATGTCTGCTCCTTACACCTTTGTAAGTTCCCTGAAGCTCACCTCTTTGCCTGGACATGATATGGGTGTTTGAAACACTGTTCTGTACAATCTGCTTTCCTCTCCCTTTAGGTGAATGGTGGGAAAAAGGCAAAAAGCCTCTTTTAGAATGTGGACTCTGGAGCTGGGATCTCTTCTGTGCTGGTGTGTGCCCAGTTAGGAAATGGGTGCAGGTGAAAGTTCTCATGGCAAATACATAAAGCACGTAGGGACAGGCCAGGGGGAATGGCTTGAACCTGCCCCAGGGGAGACTGAGCTGAGCTCTGAGGCAGAAGCTGCTCCCTGTGAGGGTGCTGAGGCGCTGGCACAGGGTGCCCAGAGAAGCTGTGGCTGCCCCATCCCTGGCAGTGCTCAAGGCCAGGTTGGACACAGGGGCTTGGAGCACCCTGCTCCAGTGGAAGGGGTCCACTGGGGTTTGGAACTGGATGAGCTTTAAGGTCCCCTCAACCCAAACCATCCTAAGATGAGGTCCTTCTCTGTCTCACTGGTTACGGCACTAGCACAGGGCTTGGAGCAGCTGTCAGATATTTATGCAAGCCCTTTTCCTCTTCTATTTTAAGACCAGTTTTGATCAAAAAGAGGGTGTGGGGATGGGGGGGGAGGAAGAAATCAGCTTGGAAGCCGCAATGCATTATTCAGAGCTCCCTGCTGCTTTTTCCTGCTGCTTTGCAGATGCCGGTTCGAGGTGCAGCGATGAGAGGCGCTGTTCCAATGGAGACAGCAAGCAGGGGACTGGAGATGCTGACTTGCTCTCTGCAAAACTCAGCCCTTCTCCCTGCCCAAACTGGGCTGTCAAGTTAATCATCCTCCCCTTGGAGGCCAACCCGCAGTGAACTTCAGCCAGACAACACATGCGACTCCGCACAGCACTACTTACTTAGCAGTGTTGAGGGTTTCACATCCAAAGCAGCAGATGGGAAGGATAACATGAGTTCTAGAGGGTGGCAAACAGAGCAGGGTTGGGAACAAGCCGTTCAAGGCCTGTTTCCACTTGGATTTAACCTTCCATCTGAACTGAGGTAACGCTATGCTCGCTCCCAGCTCGGGATGCTTTGCATCACAAGTAGGACTTGATAGGGGTAAAGCACAGCAGAGGAAGCTGCACCATTAATCTCTGCACAGGCTTGGGAAGAGCTGTGCGGTGCTGCCTTTCCCTCCAGTTACTGTAATGAACGTTAAGTTTCCAAAGGAAATGAAACAAAATCCTTGTGGTTGAGTTCACCATGAGTGAGGATATGGGGGAGATCTTCTGAGACCGTCCCTGGGGCAGTGGTTGTTATCAGGAGACCTGAAAGGACAAGGGTGGCTGTATTCCTGATGGGAATCTCAGAGGAATACAGAAAACTCCCATGGTTTTCCCGTGACTACAGGTACCGCAGATGGGCAGTGCTATGCCTATCCCAGACCCCCAGAGACAAAATGACTTCAGGCACCCTTCAGCCTCTGCAGTCCTGGGGCTGCTTTGGCTACAAGTCACCCTATGGCACAGAGACCAGAGGCTGTCATCCCCAGTTGCTTCTCTATGGTTTGAACTGTGCTCTGCTCACTTTGCTGCCCTTATCTAGCAAGGCACTGTGCTGTTCAGGCCTTGGCAATGAATGCTTATCCTACCTCCTGGAAAACCACAGCAAAGGAATGGTTCTCACGTTGAAGGTCCTTGGCAGGGCAAGGTTCAACGCACTCGCTCTAGGATCTGTGGCTTGGTAGGGTCATAAAGGGTAAAACCACACCACGACGCTTGCAAATCAAATCCCAGGGACTATGGGCTAGGAGAGGTTCTCAAGAGTGGAGCGAGGAGCTGCCATGTCCTTCCTTTCCCTTCCCTTCCTTTCCCTTCTATGAAGGGGCTGCTCTTTGAATTGCCATGGACATTGCTGCCCCACTCCTGGCCTTGTTTCACGCCTCGTGCTGAGCTCACCCTGCAAGGGGCTGAGCAGGGGATGCTCGTAAGCAGGGGTAAGATCTTCCCAAGGCTTCTTCCACAGCGTGTACACACCAGCAGATTCATGATTCACGAAGGCTCCGGCCATCGATCTTGTGCAGAAATGCTTGGCAGCTTTAGAGAATAGCTGGGTTTATTTTAACCTTTAAGAATGACACCAATTTCACAGCTGTTAATGCTATGTGGCTCCTACGCTTTCCAATGCAAATTACACATGAAGGCCTAATGCATTTTGATGAAGGCGGGGAGAGGCAGAATCTCCATATTAATGTGCCAATAGCTTTGTTCTGAAGTGTTTCATTTTATGCTTTAATGAGAGATCCTCTCTCTGGTTAAGGCAAGCCTTTGCAAGAAACTCTTTAGGTATTTGCTGGTGTCATCAGGCTCTGGAGAAGGGGGAGGGAAATGCTTCCTGCACGTGCGGGATGGGGGGTGCCTCTATGGCAAAGGCTGTTGTGATGGGAGCCCCCCATAGATGGGGGAGTCTCTGAGTAAAGAGACCCTCGCGGTGGGGTTTGGGGTTAACCCTTGCTATAGCCAAAAGGATCGGGGGTCTTGGTGGAGGGTGGATGAGGGGGGTTTTCCCACCACTGTTAAACATGGGGGGCTTCCTCCCTCTCGTCACCAGTGCCAGCATCTCTGAGCTCTGATTGCTTTGCCTTCATGTGAACAGCCCTGTCGCCGTGTGCAAGGAGCCTGGCGTTCCGTCTCCATGTGCATCCTCCAAAATGCATTACTCATCGGTGTGACTTGGGGTACCCTGCCAAAGCACATTGTCCGGTGTAAATGTGACTTCCTCCCCTCCATGGGCCATGTCCTGGTTCTGTAACTCCTTTTGGCAGGTGCTTTGGGGCTGGGGCTGCCACATCTACCTGCTGAATGGAAGGATTAAAGAGACTCTGACTCCATTTTTCGGGTTCAAATCCAGTCCAAGCCAGGGATATCCATGTTTGGTTAGAGCTGCCAGCCTGCTACAGCAATGCCTTTAAAGGCCTGTTTCACCTTCCACAGATGAGGGTTTTCAGTGCCTGCATCAGGCCAAGGTACCATGAATTGAGTGCTGAAAGTTCTTTATGTATCTGCTACGCGATGCACATTTGGTTTTAATCAAAACCCCACTGCAAGAGGCAGTTGGATTTCCAGCATAGGATTACAAGTAATACTGGGTTATTATTAGTAATCACTTTTCATCATGCATTGCATTTACAGGACACAGAACAACCCCAGCAGACATCTATTGAAATACATAAGTCCTTCTGTTAGAAAAAACCCCAGCGTTGTGTGAAGTGAATAAACCATGTAGCGGGGTAAACAGAGAAGACCTTTAACTTCCTTCCTTTATGTTTCTGATTAACTCAAAGCCAATACAAGGCACCAGTCGTAACCTTCTGTTGGGCATTAAACAATTGCACCTTCCACGCGGAGCGGGCACGATGCGGTCCCACCTCTCCCGCCTGCGTGCATGCGAACCAGAGGTAACCAATCTCTTTGTGGAATAAGAAGATCCCAAGCGAGGGTTTTGCTGTTGTTGTTGACAGGTTTCTAGAGCGAAGGCCAAAGCCTGCAGACGGATCCAAGCGGCTGTGTTGGGGCAGACACCCAGGTAACTCCTCAGCTATAGCCTGCCTTTTAGAACAAGTTCTGACATCACTTGCACCGGTGCAGCCAGGGTTATTCATTTGGGCTAAGCAAATTAAAAGGTTCTGCTTAGCCTCTCCCTTACTTTGCTTTCATTCTGCCAGTGTAATTGAAGCTACTCCTGGTTTATAACCCTCCGCCGGGGGATTGCATCCAGACAGCGTGTAGTGACGCATCGGGATAATGGTGCAGATGAAGGGCTCCTATTGAATTCGGCGGTTATACTAATGTACACCTGCTGAGGATCTGGTCCAGCGGGATGGATGTGTGCAGGCGGCTGGCGAGCTGTCAAGGCCTCGAGACAGCGCAGGTTTGATCCTTGCATCATGTTTCCCACGTGGAAGTTGTGGCAAGGAGGGAGCGGGGTGCCTGGCACGGCCGGCTCCCACAGCCCTGCATAGGTACAGTGGTGGAAGGGGCTTGGTTGAGGGGTAAAAGCCGCCTTGAGGTGGAGGTGTTGTCTGCAGTGGGCTGGGATAGAGGAGTGGGTGATGGAGGGTGGCTCAGCCTGGAGTCCTGCATCCAGCTCTGGGGCAACACCACCAAAGGGACATGGAGCTGTCGGAGTGAGGCCATGGAGCTGCTGCGAGGGCTGGAGCAGCTCTGCTCTGGAGCCAGGCTGAGAGAGCTGGGCTGGGGCAGCCTGGAGAGGAGAAGGCTAGGGGAGACC